>BSBK01005460.1:0-410000 GCA_027943335.1 Chamaecyparis obtusa | reverse complement strand
CCCTCTCAGTTATTATAACAATTGGTATCAGAGGTTATTGGTTTCTTGGAATAGAGTTTTAAGGACTTCAACAAAAAGATTACAAGATGTATAAGAGGGAAGTGCCGAAGCTAAACAAGGACAACTTTAATATATGGAAAAACCAGATGAGACTTCACATATCTGGAATCAGAGACTCTACCTTACATTTACTTGACCATGACTACTTACAACCACCAACTGGACCTTTAACTCTTGATCAGTTGAGAGACCGACATGAACATAATATTACTATGATAGAGATTGTTGCTGCTCTATCTGATTATGAATTTGAGGATGTCAAGGCTTGCACTACTGCAAAGAAAATGTGGGATAAACTTTCTCTAGTCTATGGTAGTGATGCAAATGTGATGAGAGCCATAGCTGAAAGCTTAAGAGGCAGATTTGATGATATGAAAATGGAAGGAGAAAACATTACACAATACACAAACTGAATCAAAGAGGTAGTCAATGTGACGCAAGACAAGGATCAAGAGGGGCCAAAGGATGGTGCACCCTAATGATCCAAGCCCGCAACACACATGCAGAAGAAACAAACAATAAGAGTGAGAGAGAGAATGCCAGATCCTTTTAATTTATTTCATCAATTTGAATCATACATGCCGGGCTGTAAGGCCTTCCCAGTTATGACCTGATATTACAATGAAATATAGAAGTCCTCCAACATGAGAGGATTTGCTACCAATCTCTAATCTAATCGTTCTCTCTTCTATCAAAACTGACTCCCTAAACTACCACCAAACATCTACATTTATACAAGAAGCTACCGAGCTGAGTCGGCCTTCAGATCCACAATTAACAGAAGTAACGGTCAAATATAGGACCACATGCTTCCCAATGATGGATACAAACATTAATGTCATGATCCAATATAAATACACAAGTCAGCTATAATAGGAAACAAAACTAAACCCTGTTAGAAATAGGTTATACTGAGAGGGGGGGTGAATCAGTATTCTACAAAATTTATCTTTTGCCCAATTATGGATGTAATAGATTATCTTTATACATGCATAACATAAGAAGCTAAACAACATGCATAACAATAAAGAACTCATAACATATTATTTGTTCTCGAGGAAACCCTGGCCAAGGGAAAACCCTGATGGGAATGATACCCACAAAGATCCACTAATCAAAAGTATCTTGTTAAGGATGTTGACCCTGTTAGGAGTCTATTATAAACATATAGTGTATCAGTCTTGATTAAGGGACTATAGGCCTTGTTAGAAGCCTCAACCCTGTTAGGAGTTGGTAGTAAAAAATGTGATTACCAGATGATCCCACTGCCCAAACAAGTAATGTACAATATACACTAATTACAAAAATAGGTTAAGGTACATAACCTTATACTGCTTGCATCAATATCTCTTCGCTGCTCTTTCACTATCGCTATTACATTTGCTTCATATATTTCGCATCATATCACTTGTTCACACTATTATACCAATAGATTTATCCAAGAGTTAACATCTAGGATGTCATCCCTTTATATTGTTAAGTCATTATTTTGATAAACAAAATAATCCCTTAACTCTTTACTAGTTCTGTCTTCATATTCTGTCCTATCGGCTTCACATTGTCTTCAATAAAACTGTCATAGCTTCTTCCATACATGTTAAACTGACTTGCGCTCTGAGATGGGTGATCAATAGACATCATAGAGTCTATTTTCAAGTGTGCAAGCACTGAACTTACTCTAGTCAATGTCGCAAACAAAAACTATGTCCAAATTCACTGTCAAAAATACTATCTCACACTAGAAAAATTTGCAATGCACTATGTCATACTTGGTCTCTGACCTGTGCGATCTTCATGTGGATCATATGTTGCCATAATGACAACATCTATGTAATCAACTCAGCCAAATTGCCAACAAACCCATCGGTAAGCAAGATAACCAAGCAACAGATAGATAATGTCGAGTGCCAGTGAAATAATCGATTGCCTAGGAGATAACCGACCACACTCGATAACGAAAGGAAACTGACCAACTACCAACCAACTTGGTCAAATCAGAAACCGAGCAACATAGACAAAACTCCAAATTTTTTTTGGTGACACAGGATTGCCAAGGACCCGAGATGCTCCTGCATCAGATACCTAGGGTTATTTTGAAATGATTCTCTAAATCATTTAGTGGGTTTGGTCCGAGCTGCATCGAACTCAGACTATGAAATTCATGAACTATCTTCCATCGGTCTATTCTTCCACTTAACCAGATATTTCATGTACTATTTTCCTCTTGTACTCTTGCCAACTCTTTCCTTCAAAATTTGTTCAACTTCATCATTCTGCTTCTTAGGATATTCTATCGGTACTGCTACTCCTTCACCAGGTTCATGATACTCATATAAATCAACAATGTTGAAAATCAGTGATATGTCCATGTCATCACGTAACTCAACCTCATATGCATTTCCACTATCAAATTTCTTTAGAATCTTGCAAGGTCCAAACTTCTTCATCTTTAGCTTTCCATATGTGCCAACAGGAAACCAACCTTTCTTCAAATGAACCATCACGTCATCACCAACATCAAAAATTTTATGTCTTCTTGATCTATTAGCTTTGTCTTTGTATTTTTTATTACTGTCTCCCAGCTTTAGCTTCACATCTTCATGCAATGTCTTCATATATTCAGCAAACTTTACTCCTTCAACACTTCTCTTATTCTCATCAGCAATGTCTCTCAAATCAGATATTCCTCTTGGTTGTGTGCCATTCAAAATCTCAAATGGTGTCTTTCCAATACTCCTATTCATTTAATTATTATATGCAAACTCTCCTTGTGCCAACACAGAATCCCAATTACTTGGTGTGTCTCCAACTAAACATCTCAAAAGATTTCCCAAACTTCTATTCACAACCTCAGTCTATCCATCGGTTTGTGGGTGAAATGTAGAACTATATCTCAACTCAGTGCCAAATTTCTTCCAAAGTTTTTTTCAAAAATAACCAATAAATTTACTATCTTGATCAGAGATAATACTCCTTGGTAATCCATGTAATCTGACAATTTTCTTTAAAAAAAGATCTGCTACATGTATTGCATCTGATGTCTTTCTACAAGGTATAAAATGTGCCATTTTAGAAAATCTATCCACAACAACAAATATATAATCATTACCTCTTACTGTCTTCAGTAAGCCAAGAACAAAGTCCATACTGATGTCAATCCAAGGTTTCTCAGGAATAGGGATCATTGTATACAATCCAGTATTCTTACTTACTCCTTTTGCAACTTGACAAATACCACAACTTTTCACAAATTTATGAAGATCTCTATACAACTGCAGCCAATAGTAATTCTCCTTAAGAAAATTCCATATTTTATCAATGCCAAAATGTCCAGCTAAACCACTACTATGTCTCTCTTTTATCAAATTAGATCTCATTACTCCTCTCGGTATACACAACTGAATACCTTTAAACAACATACCTTCTTGAATGAAATATTCATCCCATTTAGTGTCTTGTTAATCTTGAATAGGTGCTCTTCACTTTCTCCATGGCTCAGAAAAATTAGGGCCATTTTCATACAAACCTCTCATCTCATCAAAACCAAGAACTTTAATTTTCATCTTGGTCATCAAAGATCTTCTTCTACTCAATGCATCAGCAACTCGGTTAGTGACTCCACTCTTATGCTTTATCACAAATGTATAACTCTGCAAATACTCAACTCATTTCATATGTCTCTGATTCAACTTATTCTGACTACCCAAATATTGTAAAGCCTTATGATCAGTTTAAAACAAAAATTCACTTGGTATCAAATAATGTCTCCATTTCTTCAATGCTTGAACAATAGCATAGAATTCTTGATCATACACAGAATATTTCCTTCTAGCATCATTCAACTTTTCAATAAAGAAAGCAACAAGTTTACCTTCTTGACTCAATACAGCTCCAATTGCACTTCCACTTGCATCACATTCTACTTGAAATACTTTACTAAAATCAGGTAATGCCAAAATAGGTAATTCATCAACTTTCTATTTCAGAGTCTCAAAACTTCTGTCAGCTCCATGTGTCCACTTGAATTCTCTTTTGTCTCCTCTCATAGTCTCAGTCATAGCATTACAAATTGAACTGAAATTTCTTATGAATTTTTGGTAAAAACTTGCCAAACCATGAAATGATCATACCTCAGTAGCATTCACAGGTGTAGGCCAATTCAAAATAGCTTCAACCTTTTCAGGATCCATCTTCAAACCATTAGCTGAAATAACAAATCCCAAATACACAATCTCTTCTTTCATGAACGAACATTTTTTTAGATTTATCAACAACTTTTCCTCTTTCAGTCTCTACAAAACTTGTCTAACATGCAACAAATGTTCTTCTCTGGTCTTACTGAATATCAGAATATCATCAAGATATACAATCATAAATGTACCCAATAATTTTTTCAAAACATCATTCATCAACCTCATAAAAGTACTCGGTGCATTAGTTAAACCAAAAGGCATAACCTGTTGGAGCTCTAAATTTTGGGCAAAATTTGGAGTCCTATATAGTGATAAAACCCTAAAAAATGGCCACTTAAACTCCATGCCCAATAATTAATGATAGAGTACATGAAATGGGATAAAATATTACATTAATTTTTAATTAAAAAGTTGAGATATTATGGAAGGAAGCTCTGTGACAAGAACAATCAAAATTCTATGATCAAAGCCTTCAGAAAATGATGGAATTTCGACCTGTTGCAAAGATGATGTCGACAGAGGTAGAGGATGGTTGAATTTTAAAAATCTAAAAAAGACTCAGTTCAGGAAATCAAATTTCCTATCTCCACTAAAAATATTAGCTTTCCATGAGGTGTTTTTTTTTTTCAACCAAGCCCAAATCCAAAATTTAGGTAGTTATTTTTTAGTTAGTTTATCATTTTTTCAAAACAATTTGTAATAAGGGTGTGTATTTTCACCCTAAAGAGGTGTGAAAGCCACTCAAACATGTATATATACATAATGTAAAATGTAAAGACAGGGAAGACAATACAAGATATATTTTCATAGGATATAATTCAATCAAAACTACAATATGAACTCTAATGTACTATTTTTTTCAACATTAATAAAGATAAGTGCTCTTATTTTTTATTTGTGGTTATAAGTTATATATTTTCAATTAGTCTTTCAGATTACTCTATGAACCAGGGTATCCTACTATGTTTTTCTATTTGATGCATTCATTTATGACTAATTTGTACAATTTGAATAATGGTAGCATGGTCTGAGAACCTATTACTATTTCCTTTCGGGCTCTTAAGTTGGGTTAAAAACCATAGGACCTATTGTATAATTTGTTTTAAATTTTGTCTCAATAGAAGCTTGTAGGGTGATGGTCTCTCTTTACAGGAGTGAGTTGCCTTAAAACCATCTTTGATTGTACGTAGGATTAAAAATTTTATGACTCTATAGCCCAGTATTTAGAAGGCACTGATCTAACTATAATTTGGAAATTGTCATTTGGTTCATACTTTGTGGTTTGTAGATTATATAATCATTATTTCAAAAATATTACTTTTGAGTCCTTAGTTTAATCCACTTTAGTCAAGATTTATAGAATAGAGATTATTAGAGGATTTTTTCTTTCCTCCAAGGATCATTCACCACCTTGGGAGGAACTTTGTTTATTTATGTACG
Organism: Chamaecyparis obtusa; assembly: GCA_027943335.1. Taxonomy (NCBI): domain Eukaryota; kingdom Viridiplantae; phylum Streptophyta; class Pinopsida; order Cupressales; family Cupressaceae; genus Chamaecyparis; species Chamaecyparis obtusa. The sequence continues at coordinate 404,307 of BSBK01005460.1, read as the reverse complement.
CAATTTTGCAACATAGAGAATTTGATAGTTTAAAGTAAATTTAGGCCTACCAGCCTTGGCTTGATTAAGCTAGAATTGCAAAGGTATCAGTGTGTACCTGTCAATTGGCCAAAAGTGATCCATCATTTTTGGGCACCAACATAACCAACCACTCATAGAAACCTTCTTTTGTCTTGAAAGAAGTCTTCCATTCATCACCTTCTCTGATTCTGATATGATGATACCCACTTTTCAAATCAATCTTTGTGAAATACTTTGCTCCAGTCAAACTATCCATTATGTCATCCATTCTCGGTATAGGAAACCTATTCTTCACTATTATCTTATTGATTTCTCTGGAATCAGTACACATTCTCCATTCTCCATTCTTCTTAGGTGCTAATACAGAAGGTACTGCACAAGGACTCAAAATTTCTCTGATCAAACCTTTCTCCAACAACTCTTGAATCTGTCGGTTCAATTCTTGATTCTCGGTAGGTGTCAACCGATGAGGTGCCTTATTCGGTAAACTAGCTTTAGGGATTAGATCCATACAATGATCAATGCTTCTTTTCAGTGGCAAAACATCAGGTACATTATTAGAAATAATATCACTATACTCGATGAGTAACTTATCAATCTCCTAAGGGACATTATCCTCTATTTTCTTACTCAACTTATTAAGAATCACAACAAAACATACATCATTCTTCTTTAAAGAGTTAACAAACTTTCTTCCTTCCATCAAGAAAAATTTCACAGATGTGCAAACATTACTAACAGGTTCTTCCATCAATGGTAACAAGATTTGTTTCTTTCCATTAGCTACAATAGTATACTTATGCAATCTCCCATCATATATAGCATGTCTATCATATTGCCAAGGTCTACCCAACAAAATATGACAACAATCCATAGGCATGATATCGCACAACACCTTATCATAGTACTTTCCAATCTTCAAATTCACATAACATTGTTCACTTACCAGGAGTGTATGCTCATCTTTGATCCATGAAATCTGATAAGGCTTTGGATGTACCAACCTTTCCAACTACAATTTTGTGACCATCTCTTCAGATGCTAGGTTCTCTGAGCTACCACTATCAATGATTACCTTCCAGATTTTGTCAAAAACTCTACATCTAGTCTTGAACAAAATTTTCCTTACCGGATCTTCCTTCTTTCTTTCATTCCATAGTGCTCTGCTTACCATCAAGTTATTTTCTTTCTCAGGTTCATTCGGTGACTCTTCTTGCACCAAGGCATTTCTACTACTACCAGCCTTCTTACTAGCCTATGTACATTCAAAGGATCTATGTCCTTCTTCTCCACAATTATAACAAGTTCCTCAGAAACTTCCTCTGCCATAACCACCTCGGTAGTTATTGCCTCTATCTCTAGAACTTTCACCTTTCCACTCGGTCGTTCCTTTGTCCAGATTTGTCTTTTCTGGTTCAAATCTACCATTTTCACCATTAGATCTACCTCTTCCTCTAGGGAATCTACCACCTTGACCTCTTTGTCTTTTCTCGTGTCTTTTGTTCAATTTCTCCTCAGCTTTCAAAACAAATTGATAAGCCTCTTCAATGTTCTCCAACTTGACCATACTAATTTCCTCTTGGATGGAAACTCTCAAACCATTCAAGTATCTACCGATTCTTTTCCACATCATCTTAATCATGTCCAGATCTAATATCTAATCTATAGAATTCCTTAGTATACTCTTTTACTAAGCTATCTTTCTATCTCAAGCTTTGCATTCACCGAACTAGGTTAATCTAATAATCATAGGGTAAGAACTTCCCTTTCAATTTATTGATCATTTTACACCATACCTTGATTTTGTCCTTGCCTTTCCTCTTTTGATCCAATTGTAGATGTTCCCACCATAAGGATGCATGACTTTTCAACTTTTTTCTTGCAATCTTCACCTTCTTATCCTCAGGGATATTTTCATATTCAAAATACCTTTCCATTTCAGTGATCTAGTCCACCAATTCATCAGAATCCATCTTTCCACTATAATTAGGGGGATTGGAATGTGGTGTTGACTTTAGACTTTTCAAAGCCTTCAAAAATATTTCTTTGCCTTGATCCATAATAGGAGCAGGTTCTGCATTCACCTATTCTTCTTCAATTTCATCATCACTAACATCTTCAAGATGTATGCCTCTTCTTTGGGCTATCTCCACTGCTTCCAACCTAGCAGTAATCTATCTTAGCATATCTACCAATCTTGGATCTACATCTCGCCTCCCACAAACCATCTTGACAACCCTCTACAATTGCAGGTCAGATCACAATCTGCTATCCCACAACAATTCACTAGGGCTTCAAGAGGAACTTGCAAACCTAGATCCATAGAACTAGATCAAGATCTCACCTCACTTTGATACCACCTGACGCAAGAAAGGGAGCAAGAGGGGCCAAAGGATGGCACACCCTAATGATCCAAGCCTACAACACACATGTGGAAGCAACAAACAATAAGAGTAAGAGAGAGAGAATGCCAGATCTTTTCAGTTTATTTCATCAATTTGAATCATACATGCTAGGCTGTAAGGCCTTCCCGATTATGATATGATATTACAATGAAATATAGAAGTCCTCCAACATGCGAGGATCTTCTACCAATCTCTAATCTAATCCTTCTATCTTCTATCAAAATTGACTCCCTAAACTACCACTAAACATCTACATTTATACAAGAAGCTACCGAGCTGAGTCGGCCTTTAGATCCATAATTAATGGAAGTAACGGTCAAATCTAGGACCACATGCTTCCCAATGATGGATAAAAACATTAATTTCATGATCCAATATAAATGCACAAGTCAGCCATAATAGGAAACAAAACTAAACCCGTCGGTAAGCAAGATAACTGAGCAACAGACAGACAACACTGAGCACCAGTGAAATAACCGACCGCCCAAGAGATAATCGACCACACTCGGTAACCAAAGGAAATTGACCAACTCGGTCAAAGTAGAAATCGAGCAACATAGACAAAACTCCAAATTATTTTTGGTGACACGGGATTTCCAAGGACCCGAGATGCTCCTACATCATAATGCTATCTAAGGAGTTGGTGGTGTCATTGATGAAGATACAGTGGTAAGTAAGATACTAAGAAGCTTGTTGCTTGCATATGCAATCAGAATATCTTCTATTCATGAAATGATGTCTGTACCTGGTAACACTCTTACTCTTGATAGTCTGATTGGTAAGTTAACAAATTTTGAGCTAAACAATTTTGATAATAGTATGGTACTGAGTGTTCAGTCTACTTTTATGTCTTCTCTGAAGATCGATAAATCTAGTAGTAAACATAATATAAGGAATGAAAGTGATAGTAATAATGATGATGAGCTTCATGAACTTGAAGCTCTTATGGCTCGGAGACTTCCTAAAGGTAAAGGTAGATATAAGGGAAAGTTACCTTTAGCTTTTTTTAATTGTAAAGAAGTTGGCCATATTGCTGCTAGATGTCCCAACAGGAAAGAGGAAGAAAAATACAAAGACTGATCTGGTGATGGAAGCTATGGAAGAAGGAACAATAGAGGTTATCGACACTACAATAGAGAGAACCAAGATCACAAAGATAAGGGAAAAAAGGCATGTTATTTGGTTGGAGATGAGGACACCAACACCGACACTGATGATGACATTGAGGTAGTGTTTGTTGCAATGAAAGATGATTCTAAAGAGGAGGAAGGGTATGTAGAAATAAAACTCATTTCTAAAGTTAGTAAAAATGATACTTGGATCATTGATAGTGGCTGTACACATCACATGACTGGTGATGAAGATAAGTTTAATCATCTTGAGTATTATAATGGAGGATCGATGAAAATTGGTAAGACACACCTTGCATGGTTAAAGGAAAAGGATTTATTCTACTGAATGATAAAATTAGATGTGACAATGCATACTGGGTAAAAGGACTGAATTACTTTTTGTTGAGTGTGGCACAAATTAATAACTCAGGTCACTAAATGGAATTTGAAAGCAAGAAGGAAAAGATCTATGATGAAAATGGAAATCTTGTTAGAATAGGACAATCAAAAGGTATCTTATTTTATCTTGACAATGTTGAAACTTCTTGTTTAATGGTGAAAAACGAAGATGCATGGTTATGGCATAAGAGGTTATGTCATGTAAATTTTGATAACATGATTAAGATCAGTAAAAATAGAAAAGTTAGAGGATTGTGTAGTCTAACCAAGCCTACTCATGTTATGTGTCATCAATGTCAGAAAGGGAAGATGAAAAAATCTAGTTTTAAAAATAAGGACTACTCATCTAAAGGTATTTTGGAGTTGGTTCACACCAAATTATGTGGTCCCATGAGAAATCAAAGCTACTATGGAGATAGATACTTTATTTTGTTTGTTGATGACTATACTAGATTGATGATAGTTATGTTCTTAAAAGAAAAATCTAAGGCATTCAAGTTGTTTAAATGGTATAAGGCTAAAGTAGAAAAAGAAATTGGAAAAGTATTGAAATGCTTAAGGTTTGATAGAGGAGGTGAGTTTGTTTCTGATGAATTCACTAACTTTTGTAATGAGCATAGTATAAAAAGACATGTTTCTGCACTTAGAACACCACAACAAAATGAAATTGCTGAAAGGAGAAATAGATCTATTGTTGATTGTGCTAGAACAATGATGATTGAGAAAAATGTTGCACAAATGTATTGGAGAGAGGCATTTAGCACAGTTGTATATGTCCTAAACCGAGTTCAACTAAAGAAAGACACAAACAAGACACCCTACAAGTTATGGTTTGGCTACACACTAAGTGTAAGTTATTTCAAAATGTTTGGTAGCAAGTGTTATATTTTGAAAGATGATAGGAATGGAAAATTTGACTCTAAAGGTGACAAAGGAATATTCTTATGATATTCTACTAAGAGTAAAGCTTATAAATGTCTAGACAAAGTTACTAATAAGATGATAGAAAGTGCTAATGTAAAAGTTGATGAGTTTTTTGATAATAATGATGTAGAGAGCATGAAGGAGCCGGAAGACTATGGTAGGTTCACTTATGTTGAAGATCCAGAGTATCTACCGAAGCCGCAGGCTGAGTCTACCAAGCATCAAGAAAATGATACCAAGAATCAACAAATGGACATCGAGAATCAGGAAGAAGCTACCGAGCAAGAAATTGTACCTGAACAGAATGCTGAGTAGAGGAGGGATCAAGTGCTAGAAAGATTTGTTAGAAGACATCATCTTGAGAATCAAATCATTAGAGATAAGAAAGATGGCATGCTAACCCAAAGTAAGTTGAGACAAAACACATGCTTAGTTTTTGAGTTTAAATCGAAGAATGTTAGGGATGCACTTGAAAATGAGGAATGGATAAATGCTATGAATGAGGAGATTGAACAAATTGAAAAGAATAAGACATGGACCTTAGTGCCTAGACCGAAAGATAAAAATGTTATTGGTACTAAGTGGATTTTCAGGAATAAGCTGAATGAGAATGGAGAAGTTACAAGGAATAAGGCAAGACTTGTTTGCAAGGGATATGCACAAGAAGAAGGTATTGATTATGGTGAAACCTTTGCACCTATTGCTAGATTGGAAGGAGTTCAAATATTGCTTACCTATGCTGCACATAAGGCATTTAAGGTATATCAAATGGATGTGAAATCAACATTTCTAAATGGAATACTTGAGGAGGAGGTCTACATAGAACAACCTAAAGGGTTTGTTGATCTAAATCAGAGAGACATGGTATGTCAACTGCACAAAGCTTTATATGGACTAAAGCAAGAACCAAGGGCATGGTATGAAAGGTTACATGCTTATCTTATAAGTATTGGCTTTGTAAGACCTAGTGAAAACAATAGCATGTACATGAAAGGAGATTCTGATGATAACATTTTGATTGCTGCAATATTTGTTGATGATATAATCTTTGGTGGACAAGATCAGATTTGTAAATCTTTTTTTGATGAAATAAGAAAGGAATTTGTGTCAATGTTTGGAGAGATTAAATTCTTTCTAGGTTTGCAGATTATACAATAGAAAGATGGAATTTTCATCACATAATCAAGATACATTAAATAAGTAATGAAAACTTTTGGCATGGAAGATGCTAAACCTGTGGGAACACTGATGGTGACTGGCTGCAAATTGAAAAAGGATGATGAATCTACTGAGGTAAATCAGACTCTATACAGATCTATGATTGGTAAACTGATGTATGTAGTACATAGTTGTATGTGGTTGAACATGGACCTCTAATCCAACTACACACACAACATAGTCATTACTCACACAATCGAATTACGAGAGTATGGATTACTCAATTCTAAATTCATGGTGAAGCGACCTGTTGCCTCCTATTTAGACAGGGTGTTTAATTACTCTTAGAATGAGAGCCCAAAAACCATTAGACCAGTACTACAATGGAGGATTTGAAAGCTTATAAAGATACTCAAATTGAAATTAATCTAGAATGAAGTGAAACTAATCTAAGAGCTTGAAAGAAATATGAAATGCAAATTTACTCTAAGGAACTTGAAATAAAGATGAGATTAAACTAAGACCAATTAAGCAAACTAATTATAATGAAGATGCAATATTAAACTAAATGAAATTAATCTAAAAATGCAATGAAATCTTGAAAGATGAAATTGAGACAAAAAATTGCTATAGTTTAGTTACTCTCAAAATTGCTCTCCTTTGAATGAAAAATGAGGTTCAATAAATAGACAAGCTCGGGGAGAGAATGAAGAGGTTCTTGAAAATGAATGGTTGCCTCTTCATTCCCCTTTGAGACAAATATTCAAAGATTTATTTAATTAAAGAATGGATTATTGCCACATATGGGTGACCATTCGAATAATTTGAATTATTAATTCAAATAAAGGTGTCCATTCAAATAACAAGTAATATTAATTCCTTTTTATGTATATTAGCGAAATGGGGTGGGTTTAATTTAATTTAAAGCACTTAGGACTTTAGAATTAAATTAATTTATCATAGGGGTAATTTAGCTAATAAAAGTCAAAGACTTTAGGAATTAATTATAATATTTGATTAATGCAATTTAAGGTTTTTGTAATTGACATCAAGTTGAATTAAGTCAGGTAGGAGAGAGAAAATTGCCTAGTAAACTAGGACTTTGATGATGTAAAATTGACAAAAATGCACCAAAATTGATTGAATTTATTAGGTGGCAATTTTGGGGTATTACATTTGCCCCTCTTTGAATTGATGTGCGATCAGCGTGTTGATTCAAAGAATAGTCTGAAGTGATAGATGACGAGAATTTTGAAAGTCTAGGTTAGGTTGCCCAGACACCGAATAGATCAAAGCATGATTTTTCGAAGTCTAAGTTAGATTGTGAAGACAATGGTCTTGAGAGAACTGGAATCAGGGTTAGATTGCCCCAATACCAATTGATGAGAGATACAGACTTAGGACTCTCTCCAGAATTAGGGTTAGATTGCCCCAATACGAAGCTTAGCCCTCCGAGACCTGGGTTAGATTGCCCAGATAACGTTCTAGAAGAGATTTCGAGAGCTATCCCCAGAATGAAGATTGACTCCCAAGAATTAGGGTTAGATTGCCCTAATACCCAAAAGATTTTGAGAACCATCTCCAGAACGAAGCTCGATTCCTGAGGATCCGAGTTAGATTGCTCAAATACCTAAAAGATAGATGACCGGATAACCAGATATGAGGCACCGAGATGCCCCAAGAAATGAGAACTGATGATTCAGATCAGACTAATTCAATAATTGATTCAACAAGATTCAAATGATGCAATCATCCTGCCCCCTCGGGAGAGAAATCAAAAGATGACATAAGAGGGATGATTGACAACAAGGGGTTGCAGAGTAGAAATAATCAGACTAGATTCGAGAAGTTGTAGAAGCAAATCAAAGCAATGTAGAGGTCCTGTTGACCTAGTTTGACCATGGTTGACTAGATTTGACTAGAGTTGACTTTGATAAAAAGAGAAAAGATCTCAAGAACATGATGCAAAGATGAGGGTCTGGCGGGAAGATGACACCATAAGGTTGACTACACAAGCATCCAATCCCAAAGGATCCTAGAATTTAAAACATGATTTTGAGCTATCTAGAGATGTCAGATTTTGATTTCAATCCCGAAAATGGATTTAGAGTAGTCGATTTAGCCAAGGGTGCAATTTTTGTGCGAAAACAAAGCACTTTCAAAAATTAGGTCAAAAGCTATATAAGGCTCGGAGGGGTCATTTTCAATTCATTATTCACTTCGTCTTCTTGCTAATTTTGAGCTCTGAGAGAGAAATGGAAGGTCTTCCATTGTATATGCATCAATTTGAGCACTCTTGATGACACACTCGGCCACCGGAGTATGATGTAACTAAAAGTAGTCGATAAACCTCCTTGCATTTCGATTTGTACTGCTTTCTAGGTCAATTTAGGGTAGATCTAGCATAGTTTAGGACATGTTCTTCCAATCTCGCATGAGGAAGTAGTTTCCTCACGCCGGCCTAGATTGCCTTTCATGTGAGGAAGTGGTTTCCTCACATTAGTTAGGGCATCTTCACATTGTGTCTGTCTGGAAGCTTGTGCGAACTGAAAGTTGGTCTCGTGCAAAATTTCTCCTGCTCGTGCAAGAACAAGTCCTGTCTCGCGCGAGGAAACAGTTTCCTCGCGTGAAAAGCTGTTGTAGTGTTGAACTATTTTTGCCAAAATTTGTTGAATTTTCATAAAATCAGCCAAGTAGAGCATCGCAGAGTCATGTCTAGGATAGATGCCTTGCTGCATTTGTTGTTTATTGTTTTGAAAACCATCATGTTGAGATACTGATCCAATGTCGTCGCTTTCTTTGTAGGTTGACTTCCCTGACATTGCCTTCAGGTCACACCATCCAGTGATCACTACATTAGTTCAGAGACTGATAGATGTGGAGAGTGCTCACATTGAGGGGTTCGGTCTAGGATACTTGCATGATTTACTCGACATTAGGGTAAATCACGATCTTCTTGGTGCACTCGTAGAGCATTTCCATTTGGAGACGAACACCTTGCATTTGCCGATGAGGGAGATGACTATGACTCCTGAGGACATATACAGGATCCTACAGATACCCATCCATGGTACTTGAGTACAGTACGATACACAGCCGTGGCAGAGTACAGTAGCATTGAGGACAATTTTTTGGGATGATCTAGTGATGGGTCGGGCCATCTCTTGGGAGGATTTGATTCATAGATATAGCGGTGCTCACCCGTTAGCTATTGTTCTTGCTATGTTCCTGAGCTGCTACCTTGTTCCAAATCAAGGTTAACATGGTTTAGAGTGCGGTTGGGGGATGATGCTGTAGAGGATGTTAGCCAAACCAATAGTTAGATTCAGATGGGGTGAGTGTATGCTCGCATAGATGTACCATGAGTTTCATGAGATTGTGTATCATAGTGCGAGGATGATGGCGGTAGGTGTCTTTGTCTTGTAGATCTATGCCTAGGAGCATCTCCCTGTTTGTAGGCCTATATTCCATGATACACGACAGGTGCTAGAGACTTATATATATAGGTACGTAGGTTTGATGACTCAGCCTTTACTAGGTAAGATGGAACAATGGTGAGGGAAGCTAGATTACATGGTAGCTATTGTCTAGAGACCTTGGGTTGCCACTGAGCCTTGGGATGATGCTCGTCAAGAGCTTTCTTTCATGATTGTTTTGTTTCCACTAATTGGATGTAGTGTTACTATCATTGAGCACTTTCTTGTCACATGTGTCTTATGCCAGTTTGGTAGGCAGCAGGACATTTAACATGAGTACTGCCCCTATGCTCACTTCGCCAATGAGGAGAAGAATGGGTGGCACATGAGACTTGATCTAGGGTGATGCATGATAGAGGCACACATACCGGCTGCATGATGGGACTACATGGTAGACATCACCAATGCAGGGGTGACACCTACATATAGAGACCATTTGATAGAATGACCACATCCGAGATTCACTGATCCTGTCGGTATAAGAGTGCAACAATAGTAGGTACCAGCTCAGTAGTTTCCAGTTCAACAGTCTGCACAATAGCAGGTTGCACAACAACAACATGGACAACAACAGAGTGTTGAGGCCTAGATCTGGATAGACTAGCATCATATCTAGGACCATGGGTTCAGATGTAGGAGCTGGGAGTAGTGGGGCCCAAAAAAGGTCCACCAGGTAGCGGATAGGTGATTCATCGTAGAAGGATCCTCTAGATGATGATACTGATATGCCTGATATTTTGATAGGAGCATGGACACCACAGCTACAGGAGGCTCTTAGGAAGAGCCATGAGAGAGTGAGGCAAGTCCAGCAAGAGTGAGATGACTACCATACTTGAGTCATCAAAGAGGAGACCCGTGTAGCTGATTGAGATGCTAAGATCAGATAGCTACAGGAGGAGCTAGCACGGTCGAGGATCGAGATGAGATATGAGGCTGCTCAGGTAGCTTATTACCATGCAGCTTACTATGGAGTCATTTTGGATCTAGCAGAGTAGGTCCCTCCATTTTTTGAGTACGCTTGAGCTCCACAGGCACCTCCACTAGTACCTCCATAGGCACCACCATAGGCACCCCCACAGCGGGCACCTCCACAACAGACACCTCCACAGCAGGCATTGATGCCACCACCACAGAGACCAATGCCCCTTCCACAGAGACCACTGCCACCACCTCCTCCAAGTGGTGAGGGACACAGTTAGCACATTTTGATATCCATGTAGAGTAGCCCATTTTTTATACTGTGGTCAAGTAGCACCCTTCTCTTTTGTACATGGCATTGGATCGAGATATATATATATATATATATATATATATATATATATATATATATATATATATATATATGAGATCGATAGTTTGATATCATTGTACTTGTTATATTTCTTTGATGTTGATGTTTATGAGATGTTTCCTAGATGCTTAGATGTATGGATAGATATGAGATGCACATGTTTCCTTTTATGAATATGAATATGCACGTGTTTTATTTTTATGATAATGCAATGTGAAATGCAGTGATAGATGGATAGAATGTATGCATATGTGTAACGTATGATTTTAGTTATGCTTATAGTGGATGCACATGTATATGTAAATGAATTTATGAATGCAAATGGAAATGAAATGGAAATGCAATGGATATGTAATGTATATGGTACTAATCATATCATGCAGTATTGTCACAATAAATGATAGGTACTAATCAAAAAGAATATGTTTCGAAGATCGAGAGTGAGGACTAGACACTCATGCAGCCAAGATGAAACCAGAAAAAAAGATGAGAACCTTCGATGAACAGAAAGAAATCAAGAGAGTACCAAGATATCATCTCAAATGCAAGCTTAGCATGAAAAATGCAAGCCTAAGCTAAATGCAAGCCTAGAATGAAAATGCAAACCCTAGGACTTGGTTATTGGACTCACCATATTATCATCATCGAGTTCGTTTAGGCATGAGATAATCGCAAGATGTCATACAATCCTCACTAACATTTCAATCATGAGAATATGAATATGACATGTCTTAGATTTGTTAGAATGAGATGTAAGCATTAAGGCACAAGAAGCCATAATGACCTGAACACCTATTCCTTTTGATTTAGCAAGTTAACATAAGCATCAAAGAATAATTGCTAGAATGACCTAAATGTTGCTTGTGAACAAACACACCAGACACACAAGAGTCCCTTCCTTTGCCAAAGAATGCTTGCAGTGACCCTTGCATTCACTTAGGAGGATGAGTGTTAGCAATTTTACTTGTAGCAGAAAAAAGTCACTCAAAACAAACAAGGAGAAGAACCAACCTCACCAAAGCATCCATATAAAAAGAGTCGAGGTACGCATGGCCATCCAATATGAGATGAAGGCTCTTAAAAATGGACACCCCTCTTATGTAGACTCATTGGATCATTGGAACTAAACCAAAAAGTAGAAAGCATAGAAAAAGATCATGCCCCCAGTCTTTGCGTTTCTTAGTCAAGAAAGACATCTTAGATTCACTCAAGGAGAAATGATAAAGCAAACAAACAAACAAGAAAAGAAAAAAGCTTAGCATGCCTCAAAGGAACACAAATTCAGTTTTAGTTTTAGTTTACATTTGTGTTCAAGTGGATTGAAGTCGAATCAGAAGTGTACAACATTCAAAGTCTCAACAGGATAGCTACAACAGGCAGATGCATCGAGAATCATTGGTGACCATCGCAAGAGATGAAGTCTCAAGAAGATATCACAACATGAACCAAGTATTAGCAAGTGGATGTAGTGAGAACCATTGGTGACTGATAGAAGGAAGATTCTCAAAAGAGAGAATAAAGTACGAGTGAAACATCAACATGTAGACACAGTGAGAACCACTGGTGACTGATGTAAGGAAGGGATCTCGAAAGAGAGAGGTCAAATGAGAGCTAGGTATTAGTAGGCAGGTAGAGTGAGAACCACTGGCGACTGATACACGAGAGATCCTCAAGGAGAGAAATCTCATAAGTAGCTAGGCATCAGCAGGCAAACGCAGCGAGAATCACTAGTGACTAATGCACAAACAAAACTTCTGAAAGCAATAGGACAATGTCCCCTAGACCAGGAAGGTGACCCCAATTGTGAACCAATTCCAATCCATGAAGAGTTGAGGAAAATCTCGAAGACAACTGAAAGGAAGTGCATGAGCTGGCAAACTAAAGTAGGAAATGAACTAAAGTAGGAAACAAACGAAAGTAGGAAAGCGGGAAAGCAAACTAAAGCAGGAAACTAAGAGCCAAGCGATGCTGAGATGAGATGTAGCTTTAGGAAACAAGAGGCGCCTGTTTACTAGGTTTTCACCATCTTGGCAGAGATTCTATTTTTGCTACCATGATGCTTGTTTACCAAGTTTTCATCAATGGCACATTTTTCTTCTTTTTCAATTTTTTGTACTTTTCTCTTTTTTTTTATTTTTTTGTATTTTTGAATATCTCATTTTTTTGTATTTTTAATCTTTTCACTTTTTTTGTATTTTTAAAAAAAAATTATTTTTTTTATTATTATCAAGGCGCCTGTTTACCAGGTTTTCACCAAGATAATAGATACATCAAAGCACCTATTTACTAGGTTTTCACTAAGATGATCATTTTTTCAGGACATTTTGCAATTTTTAGGATTTTTTGCAATATACTATTTTTTTGAATTTTTTCAAGATCAATAAATATGTACATGAATTTCTTCAAGTGAAGAACATTGATAGGCTCTTTTAGCTGTTCTCCTTCATTGGTGGAGAGTCGATAAGCACCAGACCCAAAAGCTACAGTAATAACATACAGACCAAGCCAATTTGGTTCAAATTTCCCTATCTGGACCCGCTGCTGCTAATTCTTAGGGTTCTCTCTCAGGACGAGATCACCCACTTAGAATTCTCTTTGTCTGACTTCCTTATTATAGGCTTTGGACATCCTCTTTTGATATGCTTGAAGATGATCGAACGCCACCTTCCGATGTTCATCTAGTAACTCAAGCTCTTGAACTGAGATATTCTATTTTCTTCATCAGTGATGAGGCCCCTTAGAGAGATTCACAATGTAGGAATCTTGACCTCAATAGGTAATACTGCATCTGCCCCATAAACCAAGGCAAAGGACATAGCCCCTGTTGGTGTTTGGATACTTGTTCTATAGGCCCGCAAAGCTGGATTAATCTGGAGAAGCCAATCTCTACCAGATTTATGAACTGTTCAGTTTAGAATTTTGAGAATTGTCTTATTAGAAGCTTTTGCTTGTCCATTACCCTGAGGATAATAGATAGATGACTAGTGTTGAATGATTCTAAATTTGGTGCATGAGTCTATCAGGTCCTTATTTTTGAATTGTCCCCCATTGTGAGTGATAATGGATGAGGGTACACCATATCTACAAATGATATAGTTTAGTATAAACATAGCCACAAACTTGCCATCAGCTATAGTTAGAGGCACTACCTCAACCCACTTGGTAAAGTAATCAGTAGTTGTGATGATAAACTTATGTCCTCTTGAAGAAGAAGGATGTATTTGACTGACCAAGTCAAAAGCCCATTACTAAAATGGCCAAAAACTGATGAGAGGACTAAGCTCTTTAGTAGGAACATGAATCAAGTTCCCATGAAATTGGCATTGTTTGCAAGTCTTGGCATATTGAACAACTTCTTTTTCCATGTCTAGCTAGTAGTAACCATCTATAATAATTTTTCGGGCTAACATCAGACCACTTGAATGAGACCCATAGATACCTTCATGTACCTCAGCTAGCGCATGTTTGGACTCATTGGGTTCTAAACACCTAAGGAGGGTACCATCTAGACCCCATCTATACAAGTCATTTGCTATGAGGACATACCGTGAAGTAGTATGAATTAGGTGATGCTTTTCATTTTGGGTATAGGTGTCTGGAATGATCTGGTCACGAAGGTAGGAATAGATATGGTGGTAGTGGGATGAATCATGTCCAATGATTGAACAGATCATCCTAGATTTAGGAATATCATAGGAAGGGTAGTGTAATGCCTCCACTAGGAATTCATGTCTGAAGTTGTTTTCCGGTGTTTGTAACATTGAAGCAAGAGTGGCCATAGCATCAGCTACTTTATTTTCTACCCTTGGAATTTGCTAGAAAGAAATGTGTGCAAAATACTGTTTGAGATCATCCACCATTCTTTTGTAAGGTACTAGCTTGTCGTCTTTTGTTTGGTGGACATCATTAACTTGGTTGATGATTAACTGAGAATATCCAAAGACCTTGAGCTCATCTACACACCATTCAATGGCTATCTTCATACCATTAATGAGAGCTTCATATTCAGCGATGTTGTTTGTGCAAGGAAACAACAATTTATAAGATTTTGGCAATGAGTATCTTTGAGGTGTTATAAATAGAATGTCTGCACCTGATCCTTTTTGAGTGAATGATCCATCAAAGAACATGCTCCAAGATTGATGTGTGAGAAGCATGATGGATTCATCTAGGAATTCAATACTCAAAGGCTAGTGATCTTTCAAAGGAGCTTTTGCCAACTATTCAGCAATTTCTTGTCCTTTAATAGCTTTTCTTTCCACATACTCAATGTCAAATTCACTAAGTATCATTACCCATTTTGCTAATCTACCAGTGAGGGCAGCCTTGCTCAATAAGTACTTTAGTGGATCAATTTTTGCAACAAGCCTTGTAGTATGAGCTAGCATATAATGCTACAACTTCTGAGAAGAAAATACCACTACTAAACAAGCCTTCTCAATGACAGAATAGTTCATCTCATAGGAAACCAATGTTCTGTTGATATAATATATGGCTCTCTCTTTGTTGTTTTGATCTTTTTGAGCTAGGAGAGCACCCAAAGATGTGTTCGTGGCCGAGATGTATAGTATAAGTGGCTTCCCATGAATATGAGGCATCAATATAGGTGGATTAGCAAGATACTATTTAATCTGAGTGAGTCCCCTATCACATTCTTCATTCCATTCATAAATCACACCCTTATGCAAGGTTTTAGTGAATGGTTGCGACTTGTCGACCAACTATGAAATGAAGCGCCAGATAGATTGTAGTCTTCCTTGTAATCCTCTCATTTGACTAATATTATTGGGTGGAGGCATGTCCATAATAGCTTGCACCTTTTGGGGATCAACTTCTATGCCTTTAGCTGAAATGATGTAACCCAAGAGTTTCCCAGAAGTGACACCGAAAGTGCACTTTTTTGGATTAAGTCTGAGACTAAACTGTTCCATGCAGTCAAGTATGGGACCCAAGTCTGTAAGATGAGTTCTTCACTGCATGCTTTTGGCTAAAGTATCATCCACATAATCCTCTTTTTTTTTATGCATCATATCATGGAAAATAGTAGTAACAGCTCTTTGATATGTTGCTCCAGCATTCTTAAGCCCAAAAGGTGTGACATTCCAGCAAAAGGTGCCCCAAGCACATGTGAAAGTGGTCTTTTCTTAATCTTTTGGCACAATTTTTATTTGATTATAGCCAGAAAAGCCATCCATCAAGGAATACATCTCATATTCTATTGTCATGTCTACTATCATATCAATATTAGGCAGTGGGAAGTCATCTTTTGGACATCCCTTATTTAGATCCCTGAAGTCTGTACACACACAAATGGATTTATCATGTTTGGTGACTAGTACAATATTTGAAATCCATTTTGCATAATCAATAGTTCTTATGAAACCAACCTTAAGAAGCTTTTCTAGCTCTACTTTGACCAAAAGGGCCATGTGTGGATGCATCTTTCACAGCTTCTGTTTGATAGGTTTAATACCTAGTGCAATGGACAAATGGTGCATGATTAGATTGGGGTCTAATCTAGGCATGTCGAAGTAGGTCCATACAAAGTTTATTTTCTTGCTTTGAAAGAAGTTAGTGAACTCTTCTTTTTCTTATGCAGACAATGATTGTGCTAGATGAATAATATTTGGAGCAGCCTCTGTACCCAAATTTACTAGTTGTATCGGCTCAATCAATATTGATGACCTCTCTTGAAAGTGGCTTGAAAGTGTATCAAGTATCTCATCCTTGGGCACCTCAGAGAGGTTTTCACCCTCAGATATATCATTTATTTTTACTATTTTTGGCTCTAATACTACCATAAAGTGGTTTTCACCATCAAAGCATCTATTTTTTCTTCTTTTAATTTTTTGACTAAGATACTTGATATCCACCTCTGTCATACTGACACTGCTTTCGTTGGTGGAGGACATCACAGGTTCAATAGCATGGAGGTAATAGGCTAGATCATAATCACTCTGGAACATTAGGATTTCATGTGATGATGAGGGAGAGTTCTAGTTTATTAGATCGGGATAGCAGAGTGAAAGGGAAGTAGTGACTGGTTCAATCGCGTTCACGGTATAACTGTTACCCAAATTTCCTGTTCCATACAATTTTGGCCAACAGGCCGGGCCCTATCCAGAAATCTTCATTTTAAAGCCTTTTTGAGAACCTTGAGATTTTTTATGGCTCTATGCCTCTTCCCCTAGTCTCTGCAAATTGTTAACTCTCTGGTGTGATAGCCATTAAATTTGAAAATATGACCGTTGAGAAGAAAAACCCTAAAAACCCTACGACCAATTCTATTTTGCCATTACCTTTTTGGGTCACTTAAGTTTCTATATTCTCATGTGCACTTTTTCATGATTGGCTGGTCGCGAGATCTCTAAGGCTCAACCAAATATGCCTTTCTATTTCCCAATCCCGTGACTACCTTTTATTTCTTTATCTCCTAATCAGATGGAATATTCTCTTTTCATTCAGTGACTCAGTGTTTTCCCCTTTGGTTGGGTTATCTCTTTATGTAACCCAAGGTTAGAAATTCTTCCATAGATCAGGTGACTTAAGTGATTTTTCCTAGCCACAATTATGACGTGTCAACACCGGGTTAAAATTTTCTTTCATTCGGGAAGTCTCGTGATCAAACCCATGGTTATGAAAGGATCACGAGACATAGATTTTATGTAGTCACCCAATCTCTAGATCTCCCATGATTAAGGGTAGGTTGGGTTAATACCAGAATAGTTGGCGGTTGTTAGAGCTGATAAAGTAGCCAAAAGCAAGTGAAAGAGTGACAAATGTCAGCAGGGCCAGGGTTTTCCTCGCTTGACAAGTTAAAGTTCGGTTGAGATTCGACGATTTTCATAATACCGTAAGGAAAAGATGCTCGAGGGTTATTCATCTCAGCATTATGACAACCCTTTGATCTTCCAAATGAAGCAGGCTAGTTGTGTAGTGGGTCTGATGTCAAATATTACTGAGGTGCTTGATTTTCATTGGTTGCCGAAGCAGTGATGTGGCTTTTCTTGGTGAGACCGATGTCAGGTGTTGCAGGTGGTGCTTGCTTCTGATTGGTCATGGGCTTGTGATGTAGAAAGTTGTCAGTGGGGCCAAGGTTTTCATCACCTAGACAGACTAAATTTTGGTCGAGATCAATGATTGTTGTGATACTGCCAAGGAAAGGTGCTCAAGGGTTAATCTTCACAGCATTGTGACAACCATCTGATTTAAAAGATGATAAAGGCAGTCAAAATAGTTGGTGGATGTCAGAACTGATAAAGCAGTTGAAAGAAAATAAAAGAGTGACAAGTGGTAGGATGGGCCTAGGTTTGTAGGCTTAGTCGAGTGATCTCCTACCAAGAAAGAATATGTTGAAGACATCAGGAGATAAAGCAACCACCGTCAAATCAAGATAGGATCAACGCTTGTCATTGAATCGCTAGACTAAGCCAAAGTTAGTGAAAGGTTGTGAGATTTAATGACTACGGGAAAAAGGGGAACCTAAGGTCAAAAGCAGAGTTAAGGTTAAAGTCTAAGGTGATGCCCGGGTAAATTAAAAAGATCTACGGCCATGTTTTAAAATTAGATCATATTTGATTCTCAGCCATAGATGCAAATTTTGTGCCTTCACTGACCGTTATCTTTTAAAGATTTAAAAAATTCAAATAGCAGGTCTGAGCATTCATGGAAAACCTAACTTGCAGAGAAGTAGATGATAAAGGCGGCTTGATTGCAGATAGTTGGTGATGGAATTATGTGCAAGGATTGATATCTAATCACCAAGATATTTCAAGGATGTATTTATGATTATATATCATAGAATTAGGGTTTTTCCATTATTCTATGAAAAATCTATGTAACCCTAATTGATTTTTTGCTCCTACTTGTGTGCAATAGAGGAGATGTATATATTAGTTTTTAGAGCTCTTAGAGCTTAGAGTTTATAGTTGTAAAAGAGAGTTTTCTTTCTTAAGAGCTATCCATGGCATTTGTTCTGCCCTCTGGCTTTTTACAGTTTGTAATCTTTCATTGATTTATCAGATTCAATAGAGGCTTTCTGAGGCATCTTCTCTGCCCTCAAGTCTTTTCATTGTCTGTATTTCTCTTATTGAATATGATATACTGGCTTTGTTAGAGAAATATTGGAGTTCCAGGGCCCTTCTTTCTTTCAGCTTATTTGTGTACTATTGTGTCTAATCTGATTTGAGTGAGTTTGTGGGTATACTTCAACCCCCTGTGATTCTATCTCATTCCTATGCCCCTTTTGCTAAAGAGAACATTTTCTTATAGGTCGCAGTCTGTATCTTTTGTTTAGACCCCTCTATGAAACACTTATGCAAGCTTGTTTAGGAAGATTATGTTCTATTAGATCTAAGAGCTCTCATGCTAATTTGGTCAATATATTATGTTCATGTCATTTTGGTGTATCACCTAATAGGTAGTTTGCTTTCAGTTATTTACATTCAGCATTCCTTCTATCCCTTTTCCCTTGAAGTTTTACTTTCCTGTTAAGAAGCAAATTAAAATGATTATCCAAGAGGAACTAGCCTAGAAGTTGGAGGTCTCATCTCAGTTAGCATAGGTCCCACAACCTAGAGATGATTCCCATGTTATACTAGGTTATCAAGACCAAGAGAGCTTAACCAAGGGTGCAAACTTAGTGTATAACATTTCTGGCACGCACAATGGGACATAGAGAGAAGTTCATCTT
Organism: Chamaecyparis obtusa; assembly: GCA_027943335.1. Taxonomy (NCBI): domain Eukaryota; kingdom Viridiplantae; phylum Streptophyta; class Pinopsida; order Cupressales; family Cupressaceae; genus Chamaecyparis; species Chamaecyparis obtusa. The sequence goes on along the minus strand of BSBK01005460.1, from coordinate 384,829 downwards.
TAAAATATTATGCTATCTCTGATATACTGATTGCATAATACAAAATTTTAGAATTTTTTCTATCAAGTATATCTGGCGACTCCACTGGTATAAGATTCAGGAGCCCTATTCAAAGTTTATGAGAAAGATAGAGACAAGGAGCTCAAAGTCCACTGAATTCTCAGAGCTTCCCTTAAAGAGAAAATATAGAGGAAGGTTGTCTCAAAGAGCATCCCCTATAAGAAGAATACAGTCTACACCACCTAATACTTTAGAGAGGAGACCTTTGTCCTTTCATCTTAGAAGAAGAGGAAGATATCTAACTAGGAATTTAGATGAGGATTCAGATCCAACATCAAATACAGCTCACCTAATTGCTACTCAGCAAATTTCAGCTCCTACAATGGCTAGGCAATTTGCCTTTTCACCTTTCAACAAGGAAGTCCATTGATCATCACTCAACATCATGATGTGCCCCTGGTGGCATTGAAGAGCTTACCTGATTTCATAGGTGAAGGACAAACAATAGCTTTTGAACACATAAGAGATGTGACTACTATCTGTAGTATACATAATATAACTCAGGAGGATGTGGCCACTAAGTTATTAGCAACCTCCCTCAAGGGTAAGGCTCTTGAATGGTTTAGAACTCTAGCTATTGGTTCTATTAATTCATGGGATGGATTAGGGGATGCATTGAGTAGACACTTTGAGGATAAATCAGACAACTTGTCTTTGGTTGAGCAATTGACAACCGTAAAAAGAGACCCTCAAGAAAAAATGACATATTATAATAATAGATTTCTCAAGACATGGAATAGAATTCTAGTCTCAGTGAGGCCATCATCTGATCGTGATTTCTTATACTTGCAAAGCTTGAATAGTCAAATTTCTGTCATGATCTAATCTATGGGGGGTACCTCTTTACCCCAAGCTTTTGACATAGCTGTCAGAGCTGAAAATTATTTAATCCAGGCAAGCATGATAGAAAGAAGGCCACCCATGCCCATCTTTCCCAACCTTCAGCCCATTGCACCTCTGTAATTACCTCCTTTTACCCCTATTACCACCATCTTAGCACCTCAGACTAGTACTATTGGTGAGGAGTTAAAGGAAAGTTTCTCTCAGGAACTACAAGAAATAAAAAAATAGTTAGCAAAATAGTCAGCAAGAAATGACAAATCTATTGCAGACTTTAACTAAGGAGGTGACAAACCTAAAGAAGTAAGGGCAAGGAATCAGACCACCCTTTCAGCCACAAGGCCAAGGTCCTAATCAACAATATCAGAATCAGGGATAGTTTTATCAGCAAAATAGGTCACCATACCAAGGAGGTTATCAAGGACAAAGGAAAAGTTTTAATCAAAGACCATTCCAACCATACACCCCTGCACCTCTTAATTCTACAAATCCAGTCAGAGACATGGTCCCTAGCCAAAACAATCTAGCTTTGGACAATGAATGGTGCTTTCCTTGTAATCAGCCTCATAATCAGACTACATGTTCAAATGGATGGATGAACCAAGCCCTAATGGTTCAAAATGCCTCACATGCCCAATCATAGACCTCTTCTAGTGGATCCACCCCTCAACAAGAAGCACATGACAATGAGACTGCTCTTTTCAATTGGGAGCGGTAGGACTTCAATGGAGTCAGTGGTGAATCTTCCATTACTGCCAACACAAGGTCAAAGAGAAGAGCCCAAGACATGGAGCGAGCAGATTCTAGGATTAAAGCTACTACATCTGTAGAATCATTGCAGCCGTCTGCTCCTGAGATATTGAAGAAGGCTCTAATGGAGCCTATCATAGTAAAAGAAAAACAAAGGGTACACACTGTGACACCTTTCAACATTGTAGACAACATGAAGAAGTTGAATGTTACTATGTCTCTGTGGGACTCTTTGGCTATTCCAGGACAACCTGAGATTTTGAAGAAGGCCATGACTGAAGTGATAGTTCCTCAGCCTACAAATGATGCAACAAAGCCAGTTTTGGTCAACATTGATCAAGAAAAGGAGGCTCCAAGTAGTGGCCCCAAAGAAAATACCATTCAAGGTAGGAACTTAAAACCACCTCCCTTTTATGTATCTTTAATTATTGGAAAATCCTTAGTACATAACTGTATGGTAGATAGTGGAGCTACTAGTACTGTAATGCCCAAAAAGGTGGCTGACCAATTAGGACTTAAATATGAACCCTTTCAAAAGAAGGTTACAAAACTTGATGGATCCTCAGTCAATACAATAGGTGTGGCCAAGGATACCAGTCTAATCCTCCATGCAAGTCCTAATTTCTCCATCCTACTTGATATATATATCATAGATCTCCCTACTTTATTTTCCATATGTCTGTCAAGGGAGTTTACAACCAAGATAGGAGGCTATCTTTCTTCTGACTAGTCTCACATGCTCTTCCAAACAAGATATGGTACCAAGGTCACCATTAAATTTGAATCATTAGCAGCTCACCATATAGAGCCATATGTGTCCAATGCGATCAATACAAACTTCCTTGCACTTGATAGCAATGAATTCTCAATTATCAGAGAAGAAAACACTAAGATAGAAAATATCCTTGATATTTTATTAGATGAACTAGAATCAGAAAAAGCTTTAGAAGCCCAAGAAAATGTTATTTGGGATGCTGGTTTGGGAAGCTATTTGATACCAGAAAGTGGATCCATAGAGCCAAACCTTCACAAAAAGGACACGGATTTAGAGGATCAAAGCAACTAGGTTTAGGAATTGTTTTTTGATGGAGCTAGAAGCAGACATGGTTCTAGTGGTGGTGTTATTCTAGTGTCCCCAAAAGGAGAAAGATAATATAAAACTTTTAGATTTAGTTTCTCCTGCACTAGCAACACTATAGAGTATGAAAGTCTAGTGAATGGACTGGAGTGGGCTAGAAAAAGAGGGCTCAAAGCCCTAAAAGTTTATGGTGACAGTGAGTTAGTAGTCAGCCAAGTGAGAGGAATAAGTGCAACAAAAAATGACACCATGAAAGCATACAAACATAGAGTTTGGAATGCAATTGAAGAGTTTGTGCTTTCAACATTGTTGCCATCCCTAGGAAGCTAAATCAAAATGCGGATAGGTTAGCTGATGTTGGATCTCAGTATGACATTCCTAATAGTATTTCAAAAGAAAGGGACCAATAGCACATTAAAGTGATTGTTAGACCCTCTATTCTTGATAATAATGTCAATTGGCAAGTGTTTGACAATGATGAGCAAATTCTGCAGTTCTTTTTTGAGGAAGATGTCTTCTCAGAGTATAACCAAGATAGATTATTGCAGAGCTATGGTGATCAAGTGATAAAACTCAGATCCAATAAGATGCCTATGGGTCTTATCACCTTGGAGGCTATCTTCAACAAGCATGATCAAGTTAAGAAGAACAAAGCTGGCCTGGTGGTTCAACAAGAACATTATGTTGAATTTTAGTTGGAACTAGGTAAAAGCTTACAATTTGGAAAAATAAATATTGATTTAGAAAAGTAGGCTTACACCCAATTATTTAAGGAATTTAGTGATATATTTGCATGGAAATATGAAGACATTAAAAGTTTTAATCCAACCCTTTCTCAGCACACCATTGAACTAGAGCCTAATGCCAAGCTAGTAAGGCAAAAACAAAGGCCTATTAATCCCAAGCTTGAGCCACTTATGCATAGAGAAGTGCTCAAATTAATAGAAAGTGGTATCATCTACCCCATTAAGCATACTAGTTGGATTTCCAACCTTGTTCCTATAAGGAAGAAGAATGGGGAGTTGAGGTTATGTGTTGACTTTAGGGATCCCAACAGAGCTTCTCTAAAAGATCACCATCTATTACCCTCTATGGAGAAAATCCTGCAATGTGTCTCTAGGTCTGAGAGATTTTCATTATTGGATGGCTATTCAGGATATAATCAGATCCTAGTTAATGAAAAGGATCAATACAAGACTGCATTCACAACCAAGTGGAGAATCATGGCTTATCAAAAGATGCCCTTTAATTTGTCAAATGCAGGTGCTACATTTTAAAAGGAAATGGATATGGCCTTTAAAAGCCTCATGTACAGGTTTGTACTGGTCTACTTAGATGACATAATAGTTTATTCTAAACATGTAGAAAATCATATCAAACATCTGAGAAATATATTTGAAAGGTGTAGATAATTTGGGATATCTCTTAATCCCAAGAAATGTGTGTTTACAGTTCATGAGGGGAAATTGTTAGGATATATAGTATCCAAGAAAGGAATCATAGTAGACCAAGAAAGGATTGCAGCCATCCTAGAGCTACCCTTGCCACATCACAAGAAAAGCCTTCAATCTTTCATAGGAAGGATTAAATTTGTTAGGCATTTCTTGCCTAATATTGCAGATTTACTAAAGCCTTTGATAGCCATGTTAAAGAAGAGTTCAATTTTCAACTGAACTAAACAGGGAAAGGCCAATTTCCAAGCTATCAAAGAGGCCTTGACAAAAGCTCCTGCTCTATTAAACCCAAATTTCAGTAAGGATTTTATCCTTTATTCTTATGGAAGCCATGATGCTATATCTACAATGTTGACTCAAGAAAATTTGAATGGATTGGAGCAGCCTATTGCTTTCTTCAGCAAAAGTTTAGAAGAGTATGAACAAAGGTACTCTTTTGTGGAAAAACATGTACTTGCTATGGTAAGAAGTCTTAAAAAGTTTAGATATTTATTGACCCATAGCAAGGTACACTTGAAAGTTAGTCATCCAAGTGTCAAAGAATTTTTTCTTTCCAAGGACCTAAATGAGAAAAGAGCTGGTTGGATTACCAAAGTAATGGAATATGACATTGATATTGAAACCACTAAGCTGGTTCGAGGAAGAGGTCTTTGTGAGCAGCTAATAAAGGATGAGAGTTCAAAGAAATCAGAACAAATGGATGCATCTCTGGTTGTGCATTCTATAGAAGAACATGCCAAGGCAGCAGGTTGGTTGCCTAAAATGATTCATTTTTGAAGAAAAGACAATGTCCTACAGACCTAGATTCAACAAAAAAAAGATATTATAGATTACAATCTGTTCCCTTTGTGCTGATAAATGAAGTTATTTTCAGAAAGGATCAAAATGGTGTCCTTTTGAGATGTATTGATTCAGAAGACATAGCAGATGTCCTATTTGAATTTCATGATGGACCTTCTGGAGGTCACTTTTCTCCTAGGACTACTACTTTTAAAATCATGAGGGTTGGATACTATTGGCCATCTATCTTTCAGGATAGTCATGATTATGTGAGAAAATGCATCAAATGTGCCATGTTTGTAGGCAAAGAGAATCTTGCAGCTCTACCCCTTCAGCAATCAAAATAGAACAACCTTTCATGAGATGGGGCATAGACTTTATTGGCATGATTAATCCTCCATCTATTGCAGGCCAAAAGTGGATAATCACTGCAACAGATTATTTCACTAGATGGACAAAAGTAGTTTCATTGAAGGAATCAAATGAGAGTGAAATCTTAAGTTTTTATGATGATATAGTTCACAAATTTGGCACTCCAGACTCCATAATATCAGATAATGCATTGGCATTCACATGCCTTAAAGTCTCAAAATGGGCAATCAAAAATGACATTTATCTGAATACAAGTTCAAACTACTACCCTCAGGGAAATGGTTTGGTAGAATCAACTAACAAGAACTTGATTAGGATAATTAAGAAAACTCTGCAGGACAACCAAAGGGATTGGCATACTAAATTGAAATTTGCCTTATGGTTGGATAGGATAACCCCAAAGAAGATCATTGGAAATTCTCATTATATGTTAGTATATGGCAGAGAGGCTAAGTTGTCCATTTCAACTGAATTTCCATCTTTGGAATTGGCCACTCAATATGTCCTATTTGAAGAAGGAGATCCCTTACAAATCAGATATGCTCAACCGGTGGAGTTAGAAGAACTCAGAGATAGATCCATGAAGGATATGGAGTTCCATCAAATACAAATAAATAAACATTTTGATAAAAGAGCCAGAGCTAGAAACTTCAAAGTTGGAGATGTAGTTCTCAAATGGGATGAGTTCAGATCAAAGCCTGGTAGACACACAAAGTTTGATTCCTTCTGGGGTGGACCATTTGTTATCACTGAGTGCAAGGGGCCTAATGCTTTTCAGCTATCAACTCTTGGAGTAGATGCCTTGCCTATATTAGTTAATGGTTTCCACTTGAAGCCTTGTTTTGAGGTTAATCCTTCCTTGTAAATCTCTATAAATATGTTTCCCTATTTTTTATGTCCTTGCTTTCTAGGCTAGTTTTTCATATTCTCCAAGAAGTGCTCGAGCACATTTTTGTCCCTCCTAGTTTCAAGTCTATCTCTCTGTCAAGAAGGTCCTTGTGTTCTTGAGATGACTCCTATGCCCAATGGATTATGTCAAGGCCACTAATCTAATGTCTAGCAGGCTGACATCCAATAGAAATTGCCAAAATGTTACCCAAATTTCATGTTCCATACAATTTTGGCCAACAGGCTGGGCCCTATCTAGAAATCTTCATTTTTAAGCCCTGTTGAGAACCTTGAGATTTTTTATGGCTCTCTACCTCTTCCCCTGGTCTCTGCAAATTGTTAACTCTCTGGTTTGATAGCCATTAAATTTAAAAATATGACCGTTGAGAAGAAAAACCCTAAAAACCCTACGACCAGTTCTATTTCATCGTTACCTTTTTCGGTCACTTAAATTGCTATATTCTCATGTGCACTTTTTCATGATTGGCTAGTCGCGATATCTCTCAGGCTCAATTGAATATGCCTTTCTGTTTCTTGATCCCACGAATGTCTTTTATTTCTTTATCTCCCCATTAGATGGAATATTCTCTTTTCATTCAGTGACTCAGCATTTTCACCTTTGGTCGGGTTATCTCTTTATGTAACCCAAGGTCAGGAATTCTTCTAGAGATCAGGTGACTTAAGTGATTTTTCCTAACCATAATTATGACATGTCAACACTAGGTTAAAATGTTCTTTCAGTCAGGCAGTCTCATGATCAAACCCATGGTTATGAAAAGATCACGAGACTTAGATTTTATGTAGTCACCCAATCTCCAAATCTCCCATGGTTAAGGGCAGGTTGAGTTAATACCAGAATAGTTGGCGGTTGTCAGAGCTGATAAAGTAGTCGAAAGTAAGTGAAAGAGTGACACATGTTAGTAGGGCTAGGGTTTTCATTGCTCGGCAAGCTAAAGTTCAGTTGAGATCAACAATTGTTGTAATACCGCAAGGGAAAGATGCTCGAGGGTTATTCATCTTGGCATTACAACAACCGTCTGATCTTCCAAATGAAGTAGGCTAGTTTTGCAGTGGGTCCACTATTAGATATTGATGAGGTGCTTGATTTTCATTGGTTGCCAAAGCAGTGATGTGGCTTTTCTTGGTGAGACCGGTGTCAAGCGTTGCAAGTGGTGCTTGCTTTTGATTGGTCATGGGCTTGTGATGTGGAAAGTTGTCAGTGGGGGCAGGGTTTTCATCATCCAAATAGATTAAAGTTCGGTCGAGATCGATGACTGTCATGATACCACAAAGGAAAGGTGCTCAAGGGTTAATCTTCATAGCATTGCGAGAACCATCTAATTTAAAAGATGATAAAGGCAGTCAGAATAGTTGGTGAATGTCAAACTAATAAACCAGTCGAAAGAAAATAAAAGAGTGACAAGTGGCAGGATGGGCCCATGTTTGTAGGCTTAGTTGGGTGATCTCCTGCTAAGAAGGAATATGCTAAAGACATCAGGAGATAAAGTGACCACCGTCAGATCGAGATAGGATCAATGCTTGTCGTTGAATTTCTAGACTAAGTCAGAGTTAGTGAAAGGTTGTGAGATTTAGCAACTAAGGGAAAAAGCGGAACCTAAGGTCAAAAGTAGAGTTAAGGTTAAAGTCTAAGGCAGTGCCCGGGTAAATTAAAAAGATCTATGACCACATTTTAAAATTAGATCAGATTTGATTCTCGATCGTAGATATAGATGTTGCACCTTCACTAACCGTTATCTTTTAAAGATTTAAAAAATTCAAATATCAGGTCTGAGCATTCATGGCGAACCCGACTTGCAGAGAAGTAGATGATAAAGGCGGCTTGATTGTAGATAGTTGGTGATGGAATTATGTGCAAGGATTGATATCTGATCACTAAGATATTTCAAGGATGCATTTATGATCAAATATCATAGAATTAGGGTTTTTCCATTATTCTATGAAAAATTTATGTAACCCTAATTGATTTTTTGCTCCTGCCTATGTGCAATAGAGGAGATGTATATATTAGTTTTTAGAGCTCTTAGAGCTTAGAGTTTATAGTTGTAAAAGAGAGTTTTCTTTCTTAAGAGCTATCCATGGCATTTGTTCTGCCCTCTGGCTTTTTACAATTTGTAATCTTTCATTGATTTATCAGATTCAATAGAGGCTTTCTAAGGCATCTTCTCTACCCTCAGGTCTTTTCCTTGTCTGTATTTCTCTTATTGAATATGATATACTAGCTTTGTTAGAGAAATCTTGGTGTTCCAAGGCCCTTCTTTCTTTCAGCTTATTTGTGTACTATTGTGTCTGATCTGATTTGATTGAGTTTCTGGGTATACTTCAACCCCTTATCATTCTATCTCATTCTTGTGCCCCTTTTACTGAAGAGAATGTTTGCTTGCAGGTCACAGTCTATGTCTTTTGTTTAGACCCCTCTATGAAACACTTATGCAAGCCTGTTTAGGAAGATTATGTTCTATTAGATCTGAGAGCTTTCATGCTAATTTGGTCAATATATTATGTTGATGTCATTTCAATGTATCACCTAGTAGGTAGTTTTCTTTCAGTTATTTCCCTTCAGCATTCCTTCTATCCCTTTTCCCTCAAAGTTTTACTTTCCTGTTAAGAAGAAAATTAAGGTGATTATCCAAGAGGAACCAACCTAGAACCTAGAGGTCTCATCTTAGTTAGCATAGGTCCCACAAGGTGGAGATGATTGCCATGTTATATTAGGTTATCAAGACCAAGAGAGCTTGAACCAAGGGTACAAACTTAGTGTATAACATTAACCATCAAAAGCGCTGATGAGCAAGTCAAGACCTAGAGAGATCTCATCCAAAGGAGTGTTTGAATACCTATAAGACCTTACTTCAGAAGTAGAGGACAAGTTAATACTGGTTGCATCTAATTGGAGTGGCCTAGTGCTAGACTCTTCAACTACTTTGAGGAGTCTTTCATACATGTGAAAAGTATCTATGTCTACATCATAAGTAGCATCAGAAAAAGAGTCGAACTCATATTCATGTGAGTCAGTACTTGACGTGGGAATTTCATTAGTACTAGTTGTATCACCTAACTCATCTTCATCCCTTGTGGCATTAACAACTTGATGAAGTTGTTCTTGTTCAAAATACTTTTGAAAATGTGGCGGCCTATATTGTTCACCTAGAAAATTGGGATCATTGTTTAGTGTTGCTTTCCATTCCTCATATGTGAATTGATGCCCTAAAGAAGTCTTATCAGAATTAGTATTAGTATTAGTATCAGTATCAGTCTTTACCATATGGATAGGTATGATAGGCTCATCAGGTTTTACAAAGAGTGCCGCAAGATCTAGAGGAGTAGGATATGGAAATGTGTCTTCAATAGAGCTGGCCTCTGGATTTACCTCTAGAGTGGCATCTTCAATTTCTTGTTCAAGTTCAAGTTTAGGTTTTGGCACAAACTTGTTAATCCCTAAATGAAATGGGATCTTCTTGAAACCTAAGCCAGTGGTATCCTTTGTGCTATAACGTGTAGCTTCAATGGGCTTCAGTAGACCATTATCATTATTTCCTATAGGACCACTCCCCTTATAGCCAAAGCAATTCATGATCTTGAAGGCCTCACTATATGGCTCTTGCTCTAAGTCTAGAGGTGGAGTAGTTGTTTCAGCTATCTCTTTTCCCTTATAGATCCAAGCTCTGATAACTCTTTCTTCATCCTCATCTTCTAAAGGTGTAGAGGCCCTTACAAAGGTACCATCATAAACTATTTGAGGAGAAGCATTAGATGGTTTGTTATTCTCAAAAGGTCTCCCATAAGAGCGTGGGGACAAAGTTAGAGTAGCAAGTGATAGCACAGGTTCAATTCGGTATTCTCCCATGCCTGTATCCTTAAGTCTCAAAGTTTGTTCCATCTTTTTTAGCTTAGCATCATAAAACTCGGTGGATTCTCTATTAGCCAGAACAAAGCTATCTGCAGATTGCATAAGAGTGTTGCAAGAGTAATTGGTATTAGCAAGCATAGTGACTTTTTCCCCATGGAATGGAAACTTAATGCATTGATGGTACATGGATAGAATAGCCTGCATCTCATGAATCCAAGGCCTACCCAACAAGATATTGTAGGCAAGAGGAATGTCAAGAACTTGAAAAGTAACATCTCTCTCAACAGGTCCTATGTGGATAGGTAGCATGACTAAGCCTTGGGACTTGCATTCTTCCTCATCATAAGCTTTGATGGTAATCTTTTTGCGGGAGTTTACACAATTTTCATCATAACCTAGCTAAGTAAGCAACTTAGCGGAACAGATATTAAGACCAGCACCATTGTCTATGAGCACCCGATGGACATGCTTAGGACCTATCATGACCTCTATATGCAAGGGAGCATTATGTGGGTGACTCAAAGAGTGATCATCTTCTTCAAAGAAGGATAGATAGTGAGGTGAGGTCAAATGACCCACCATAGATTGGAACTGGTTGAGATTGAGATCCTTGGGAACATTTGCCTTGGCGAGGACTTTATCCAAAATTTGTCTATGAGCAAGTGAGATCTTCAATAACTCAAAAATGGTAATCTGAGCATTGGTTCACTGGAGTTGATCTAAGATGCTATAATTGGCTGAGCTAGATGTAGGAATAGATTTCATGTTCTTGTTGGCAGGGCCAATAGTAGTCTTATCCACAGCTTGCTTCAGAGCGGGTGTAGAAGTATTGAGACTCTTATCCGTAGTTTGTTTCAGAGCGGATGTAGAAGTATTAGGACCTTTCAAAACAACTATTCCTCGTGATCGAGTAACCACATTAGCACAATCTTGAGGTTGTTCAGATTCAGATGAACAAGACATAGAACTATGCAAGATGAAAGGAGTCTTAGGTTTGGGAACATCGCCGCTCCCCTTAATAGTAATCACATCGCAATACTCTATCTCAATAGGTTTGATCACACCAATGACATTGTCATCATTTGTGTACGTGTAATTGACTTTAGCATTGGTATTATTAGCATTTAGAGACTCACCCTTCTCATGAGGAGGGAAGGGATCCTTAAATGCTTGATGGTCCAAATTCTTGTTATGGCCATCCACAACAATGTCACCACTATAAATAAAATCTTGTACCTTATGTTTTAGCTGAAGACAAGTAGAAGTCTTATGACCCTTATTTTGGTGATAGTCACAATAGGTGTTGTCATTCCACCAATGAGGTCGTGGTTGTGGGTCATAAAGACGCTTCTCCAAAGGAGTAAGAATCTAATTCTACACAAGAGTTTTATAGACCACATCAAGTGGTTCTCCCAAGGAAGTGAATTTTCACTTGGGTTGAGATGCCCAAGGTTTGTTTTTAGAAAACCTCAAAGTTTGCTGATTTTCCACCATAGGCTTTTCAGCCACTTTAACCGCTTGTATGGTGGAAGAGAGATTAAAAATAGACTTAGCAGGTTTGGGGGTCACATTGTCGACCACTCCATCATTCACCACATCTCTATTCTTGTTAAAAAACTTCCCTTTATCCTTATTTGAGTTTGAAGATCCCTGCTTATTGTCTTTACTTAAAGTCAATTCACCTTTCTTGATCATAAAGGCCTCTATTCGCACTGCTTGTTTGATCATGCTATCAAAAGTTAGAGGACCTTGTAATTGCACTTGGTATCCGAAGTCTGGGACAAGATTGTCCAAGAAAATGTCGAGTCTCTCAAACTTTGGTAGCTTGTGAGGACACCTTGTACATAATTGTCTCCACCTTTGGAGGAATGTTAGGAAAGATTCTCCTTGTCGCTATTTTAAATTGCAAGGATCCCAGATGTTGACCAGATGCTGAATATTATGCGAGTAATGTTGGAGAAATAGATTAGCCATTTCATCAAAAGTATTAATGCCAGTAGGCAATCTAGAAAACCATTCCATTGTGGGTCCACCCAAACTATGAGGAAACAAGCGCATAAGATAGGTTTGATCATGCATGAATTCCATAGATAATGTGCCAAACTCCCTCAAGTGATCTTGGGGATCGGTTGCACCCAAGTATTTGTCATATTTAGGGAGTTCTACACATCTAGGAAAAGGTGGCATATGTAGACTTCTATCAAAAGGGAAAGGACAAATACTTTCCATGGTGAATTATTGAGCGGGTTTGTCCTTATTCTTTGCAAGTTGACTAATTTGATTCTGCATATCTCGGACCATTTTTTGCAACTTTGTGGTCTTAGTTTCTTCTTCCTTGGCCATGAGTGTTTCAACTTGATAGTCTGGGGGTAACTTGGCCCCTTGTTTAGCTAACTAAAGGAAGTATTTTTCTTTCTCCTCTAGAAGGAGGATCTCTATCATTTTAATAAGACTCTTATTAGCTTTGGCAACATCTATATCATGTTGAGTTATCACCTCATTTTCATTCCCAAGAATCTCATAAATGCTTGGAATCTGATCTTGTTGTTGATCATCTTGGTTTTGATCAAATGGAGGAGGGTGATAGAAATATGTAGGTTTTTGGTCACCTTGAGGTTTGTTTCAAGATTGATCATCATTGTGGGACTGATTTTGGTCATGTTGAGATTGACCATGAGGCTGGTCATTCTGAGGTTGAGCATGATGTGGGTCATTAGAGGATTGACCATGATACTGATTGTTTTGAGATTGATCAAAAGTTTGACTATACTTTCCCAGTTGGAAATCAAACAGATCTCCCATCTTGTTGGTGTGGGACGGTGCAGCAATTGAGGCCTGAGTAAAGTGATATGAACAATCCCGATGAGGTGTAGATAAGGTAAATTTTGGTGAATGAATAGGATCAAAATATTTAATAAATTTAGGTGGGAAGATATCATGATCAGTATCAACAGATTCAATGATAGGAGCTGTCCGAGGGAGTGGTCTTCCAAAGTTATGAAACAATGAGTTGTTTTGGAAGAATGAGTTATCTTGATCTTGAAATGAGAAATCGGGTTGCGATTCAAATAGTAGATTAAAACACTCTTGGAACATCGGAGGTGATGGTTGAGATGGACTATCTTTCGAATTACTCAATGAGCTTGAGGATTTCTCACAAAGTTCAAATTTCACAACAGATTCAGGATGATCTATTTCTTGATTAGGAGGTTCGCTTCTACCTTGACCAGTATTCTAAATGGGATAATTCTTGCCACTTCTAGTCGAGATATTCATAGATGAAGATGTGATGAGAGAAGACTCAGGATAATGCTAGACTTTGTCTCTAAGATAATAGAAAGGAGATAAATGGCTAGAATAGCCAAGATGCAAGATGGACCTAGTACAAATCATCAAAAGAGGTAGCTAGAACAACTGAGATAAGACTATCGCAACATGAGATAGAAAAGGCATAAGGAGATAAGGTAAACCAATGAGAGATGACATGAGTCAAAGCAAAGATTGATCGATTCCTAACTTGAGACAACCAGTTTCTGATAGTGAACGACAAGAAAATAGAAAAAAAGACCTCAGAAAAAAAGCAAATCAAGAAAAAGTTTAACCAGTCAATGGGAATCTAGTCTCTATTTTTGAAAATTGGGCTACAAGTTCACGTGAGAGAGTACCAGGCTACACGAGAAAACACCAAACCTCACACGAAAGAACAAAGTCTCGTGCGAGAAAGTGCTCTAAAAAGTGAAACTTCATGTGGGAAAACTCTAAAATCTGATAGTTTGACATAATTTTTGAGGTAAAATTTGAATTATGAGATAAGGCCTGAATTGATGTCTGACAGAAAATCCAATTTTCTGATAGGTTTGCATAACAGTTTAATCAACAATCTCATTTTGAGGTTTCAAGCATTCGTTTAAAGACACAAAGGTTTAGATCAAGTAGTTGTGATACAAGAAGTAGTCGTTAACAGACCTGTCAAGGACAAAGTAACTTGATAGCATCAGGGGAGTCTTTGTTTGATAATGATTGGACAATGTTTAAGACTCAATAACAAATACATAGCTTAGTCCTACAAAAAAAATGGTGAGAAGACAAAACCTTTGCCCCATTGCTTATGCGCATACATGCACCTCACACAGCTATGTCACTCCCTAGAGGGCGCCCATGTTTTCGGTGTTTCCAAGGACTCAATAGTATACATTCGAAGGTTACCCTTGAAGTAGGGGCCAGCATCGTATACCACCTTCAAGCGTCCAAGTGTATGCCTATGATGTGAATCTATGGGAGAGATTCTTCCCCCTCCGTGTGCAAAGATTATGCCTAATTTCAGAGGTGAACCGGGTAGGCCACTAGCTAAGGAAAGTTTTTAATAGGATTCTGTTCATACTAACCTTTGGTGCCCCCAATATAGGGTTGAGGCCTTGTGGCCACATCAACACTTGAAAGTTGTACACCTCCGCAAGCAGGGCTAGGAGCGGCACCGCTCAGTACAACAAACAAGGCCTTCTCAAGATGATAGTCGAAATCATGAGAAGGAAGCTAATATGGCTTTGGAGTCTTTAGACTCAACAAAACATTCTTTATTAAAGTGAGGCGGAATCACCGGTGAAAGGTGCATACTCACTTGGGTCGTTCCCAGAGGTTCAACTTCTAGCAGGCCCTCTAAAGGTGACACAACTTGGCTTAGATTCAAGGGTTTGATTTTCTATTTCTCTCAAAGAGAGAAGAGCATACTTCTCTACCTCATCACTTCACCCAAACACATCAAGCAAGTTCATCACCGAGTTAGCTTCACTTCACCAAATCTACAAATTTTTGGGTTTCTAGTTCTCTCAAAGAGAGAAGAGCATAATCCCCTAGCAAGCAGAAGTGTTAAAGATTCACTACCTTTCTCTACTTCCCTAAGAATTTGTCATATTAGTAAGATCATTGGGTTTTCAGGTTCATTCATGGTCATCACCTCTATGTAATGAAGAGCCAAATTCCCTACCCACTATCAAAATTCTTAAGAAATTTTAACGGAGCCCTATTTAGACTATGTGAATGAAAGCAAGAAACAAACACAACATTTTATGAGATCTTTGACTATCATCCTGCAATCAAACCATTAGCATATTTTATGTTCTTCGATAAACGTCCTGCAGAAAACTGTTATGCTGTGAAAATAATAGAAAAATAGAAATTAACAGCAAACAGAAACTATGAGTTAGTTTCCGGATTCAATTGTGTAGCATTTGGCTCATAGTAATATGGATTGTGGAAATCTAATGGATCTGATTGATACCCTTTATGGGAGGGAATTAGCTTTTAAAATAGAAACTGTCAAAAATCTAGAACAGGAAAGAAAGAGACTGAAAAATTTAAAAACTGTATCCAAATCTCAAGCGAGGAAGTACTCCACAGCGTGCAAGAAAACACAGGGTGCCACGCGAGGATGTAAATGTTCACGTGAGAGAGTGCTACTAAGAGTGAAACTTCACATAGTATGCTCTAGATTCTCGCATGAGAATCTGTACACAGGAAGTATGGACACATGGCAGAGCTCAAATTTCCTATCAGAAAAATCAAGAATGAGGCCAAAAATTGATCTTTTTTTCCCCATGGTGGGCGCCAAAATGTATGTGGTTCAACATGGACCTCTAATCCAACTACACACGCAACATATTCATTACTCACACAATCAAATTATGAAAGAGAGTATGGATTACTCAATTCAAAATTCATGGTGAAGTGACCTGTTGCCTCCTATGTAGACGAGGTGTTTAATTACTCTCAGAATGAGAGCCCAACAACCATTAGACCAGTACTACAATGGAGGATTTGAAAGCTTATGAAGATACTCAAATTGAAATTAATCTAGAATGAAGTGCAACTAATCTAAGAGCTTGAAAGAAATATGAAATGCAAATTTACTCTAAGGAACTTGAAATAAAGATGAGATTAAACTAAGAGCAATTAAGCAAACTAATTATAATGAAGATGCAATATTAAACTAAATCAAATTAATCTAAAAATGCAATGAAAGCTTGAAAGATGAAATTGAGACAACAAATTGCTATAGTTTAGTTACTCTCAAAATTGCTCTCCTTCGAATGAAAAAATGAGGTTCAATAAATAGACAAGCCCAAGGAGAGAACGAAGAGGTTCTTGAAAATGAACAGTTGCCTCTTCATTCCCCTTTGAGACAAATATTCAAAGATTTATTTAATTAAAGAATGGATTATTGCCACATATGGGTGACCATTTGAATAATTTTAATTATTAATTCAAATAAAGGTGTCCATTCAAATAACAAGTAATATTAATTCCTTTTTATGTATTATAGCCAAATGGGGTGGGTTTAGTTTAATTTAAAGCACTTAGGACTTTAGAATTAAATTAATTTATCATAGGGGTAATTTGGTTAATAAAAGTCGAAGACTTTAGGAATTAATTATAATATTTGATTAATGCAATTTAGGGTTTTTCCAATTGACATCAAGTCAAATTAAGTCAGGTAGGAGAGAGAAAATTACCTAGTAAACTAGGACTTTGATGATGTAAAATTGATGAAAATGGACCAAAATTGATTGAATTTATTAGGTGCCAATTTTGGGGTATTACAATAGTAAGCCTGATATAGCATACGTAGTGGGGATTGTGGTAAGATTTTCTGCCAATCCTAAAGATTCACTTATGGTTGTTGTTTATGTCTCAATGTTCACCTCTAATTCAGCCATAGACATGACATAGTCATTGCTCAATGATTTGAATTATGATAATGAATATGAATTATTCACTTTGCAATATCAATTGAATCGACCTGTCACCTCCTATTTAGGTGGGGTGTTTGAATTACTCTTAGATTCAAGAGCCAACAACCATAGACCAATCACTAAAATGGAGGATTTTAAATGCTTGAGGAAATGATTAAGTTACAATTAATCTATATGAGAAATGCAATTGTAATCTAAGAATGAAAGTGTAGATTAAGCTAAGAAACTTGAAATGAGATGAGAATTAAGATAATAACAATGGTAAGCAAACTAATTTAAAGCATGAGAATGCAAGAAAATACTACTAACATGAAATTATACTAATATGAAATATAAAAAGATTTTAAATGCAATAGATGAGACAATAATTAGGCATAAATTTGTTAGGAATGAATGTTGAAGCCTTTTGGCTGCCATTCTGTAGCTGTGGTTGTTGCATTCATGACTATGATTGTCATTGATGTCAACACAGTGATATTCTGGAGTTTAGTAGAGAAGTAGGCATAGTTTTGCTTTGCGCACATGTTATATTGCAGATTGAGTTATGCGCAGTTGATGATATGTTCTTTGGTGTGTTATTAGCCTATGTTTAAGAGCCCAAAAAGAAATTCATTTATTCATAAAAGTTATAAGCATTTTGGTGGAAGCAGTGTTCTGGCAGTATTCCTGTGTAGCGATTTTTGGTAATCAGAGGATATCTCCTAACTGGAATGGAATCTAATTCTACATAGTTAAAGGGAAGTTTGAGACTTATTGTTGGTGACCTGGTTCATAGCACAAACTTCGAGGTCACACTATTGGAAAGTTATTGTATCTGGAAGCTGACAGTTTTATGTAATTCTGATGTAGCATGTTGAAATTATTATTTTGTATTTGCATGCCGACCCATTTGTAATTATTTGAGTGTGATATAAAGGAAGGAATGTTTTCCTTGTTATGAGAGGATTTTAATAGTTGTGATATGAAATTATGAAAGTTGTGATGTGAATGTATTCATGAAGTGAAGAAAAGAGCTAATTCAATGATGAAGGAAGACTTGCAAAGTACAAAGATCTGGATTTGTGATCTTGTGTAGCAGAGAGTGCAGTTTTGGCATAGTGTGAAGGAGGTAACATATTTCTTATTATTCTATTGAATAATCCTAAGATCTGTTGGACAGTGAGTTCAGAGATCTTGCCTTGAAGTTGTTTGGGCAGTGGGTCCTTCTATCTTCCATAACTCTTAACAGGGTTAGAATCTTTTAACAGGGATTCAAAATCTCCTAACAGAGATTCATATGTACTGAATGTATTTCATAAGACTCCTAACAGGGTCCATCCTCTAACAAGGAACTTTCATGTTAGTACATCAGTTTGTGGGCATCATTCCCACCGGGGTTTACTCTTTGATTAAGAGGTTCCCTAGTTAACATATCTTATGTTATTGTGTCATTGTGTATGATTATCCTTCTATGGTTGGTTACTACATTAATTATATGGTTTAAAGTAGTTGAAGTTGATGTTGAAGTTAATGATGATAAATGGTTTAATTATCAGATAACTGATTCACCCCCTCCCCCCCTCTTAGTTATCTTGGTGGCCTTTACTTTCTAACAATTGGTATCAAAGTGACAGGTCCTTGAAAGAGAAGTTTAACAACTTAAGGAGATCCATGGCAAATTTTAGGAAAGAAAGGCCTAAGTTTGATGGAGTAAATTTTGACAGCTCGAAAGAAAAGATGAAGACACATCTCTTGTGTTTAGGACTAGGTTATTGGTTGATTACAAAAAATGAAAGGACTATAATTGAAGAAGACAATCTTGAAACAAGTTCTAAAGATGAGGTAGATCTATTTATGTGTAATATACTTGCAAGAGAAGCACTTTTATCAGCACTTCCAGAGAATGAATATAGTCAGGTAAAAGGTTTAACTAAATCTCATGATATTTGGAAAGCTTTACATTCTACTTTTGAAGGTGATGAACATGCAAAGAAAGCTAGGTTACATAATTGGATTTGTGCATTTGAAGACATAAGAATGATGGAGGCTGAATTTGTTAGAAGCTATATTGGTAGGATGTCAAAAATTGTTGCACGAATAAAGTCTTGTGGAGGTGAAAAAATAGAGAATGAAGTAATATGGAAGATTTTAAGAACATTGACACTGGTATTCAGGCAAACTACACAAATGATTGAACAAGTGATACCTTGTAAACCAAATTTTTCAAGAGAGACTCTTCTTGGAAGATTGGAAGCAGCAACGATGAATTTGAGATTATCAGGAGAACTACCTAGAGTGGAGACAGCATTTAGTGCTCTTAGCATCAGACTGACTTTGTCTAGAAGTACAAGTGTGAATGGAGATTATGCCAGCAGTAGCAGATTCAAATCTGATGAAGATAAGAAGATTGAAGAAGGTATTTCCTTGCTTGTGAAAAGAGAACCAGATGGTAAGAAAAATTTTAAATGTTGGACATGTCAATAATATGGTCATTTTGCATCTAAGTGTCCTAAGAGAGTTAAGAAGTATATGAACAATTTTAAGCCTAGAAGATCTAAAGAATGTTATTATGCAAATGATAAAGAAATTGAAGCAGGAATTGAAAGACATTTGAGTGACAATGATAATGATAACTTTGATGACATAGGATTTGTAGCAATTAAGGAAGAAAATTTTGAATATGATATTAAAGAAGAAAAAGCTTTAGTTTCTCAAGTTGAAAAGAAAGCTGATTGGATTATAGACAGTGGTTGTTCACATCATATGACTGGTGATAAAGGAAAATTCATAAAGTTTAACAATTATGATGGAGGAGTTGTTAGAGTTGGTAACAATGCACATTTTTTGATTAAAGGTATAGGATCTATTACTCTTGATGGAAAGACTAATACTGGTGATGTTTACTTTGTTGATGGATTGGAACATAATCTTTTGAGTGTTGGACAGTTAGTGGATAAAGGATATCAAGTTTGGTTTACTAAGAAAACTTGTGTGATTGAGGATAAAGATGGAAATCTAATTGGAACTGGATCTAGAACCAGGGGTAATGTATTTCAGTTGAATCCTAATGAGATGACATGCTTGATGACTAAGATTGATGATAGTTGGTTATGGCATAGAAGGTTTTTTCATATAAACTTTGATAATATTGTGAAAGTGAGTTCTACAATTGTAGTAAGAGACTTACCTAAGATTATGAAGCCTACTAACATGATTTGCAAGGAATGTGTGATGGCTGAGCAGAAAAGGAGTTCATTTCCTAGCAAGAAGTTCACATATACAGAAAAGTTGGAGATTGTTCATACAGACTTGAGCGGTCCTACTAGGACTAGAGGATTCTATGGAGAAAGGTATTTTATGATTTTTGTTGATGATTTTACAAGAATGATGTGGATTGCATTTTTGAAAGAAAAATCTGAAGCATTTGATAAGTTTAAGGTGATGAAGAATAAAGTTGTGAATGAATCAGGAATGAGGATTACATGTTTGAGATCCGATAGAGGTGGAGAATTTACATCTAAAGAGTTTAACACTTTTTGTGAAGTGAATGGTATTAAGAGATAGTTATCAGCCCCTAGAACACCTGAACAAAATGGTATTGCAGAAAGAAGGAACATATCAGTAACTGAAGCAGCTAGAGCTATGTTATTTGAAGGTGATTTGGAAAAGACATTTTGGAGAGAAGTAGTGAATACAACAGTATATACAATGAACAAAGTACAAATCAGAGCAGACACAGGCAAGACACCTTATGAATTATGGTTTGGACATACACCCTTAGTTAAGTATTTTAGAATTTTTGGAAGCAAATGTTATATTAAGAGAGATGATGATATAGGAAAGTTTGATCCTAGAAGTGATGAAGGAATTTTTCTTAGATATTCTTTGAAAAGCAAAGCATATAGATGTTACAATAAGAGAACTAAAACTATTGTTGAAAGTGCAAATGTAAAAGTTGATGAGAAGTTTAAAATTCAGGAAAGAATGTTTGATTATGAATCTGATGAAGGAACTAACCCTCAGGCTAACATTGAAACTACTGAACAATTTTTTGAGACTGACAGTGAATTGTTGAATGAAAGTCATGCTAAAGAAAATAGAGAAGAATCTACAGTTGAAGAAAGATCAGTGACTATGACACCTAACAGGTATGTATCAAGACATCATCCTATTGAGCAAGTTATTGGAAGTTTGGACAGAGGAGTTATGACTAGAAAGAAGGTACATTTATGTTTGATTTCTCAAATTAAACCTAAGTCTACTAATGAAGCTTGTGAAGATGAACATTAGATTAAAGCTATGAAAGAAGAATTGGATCAGATTGAAAGAACAAGACATGGGAATTGGTCCCTAGACCTAAAGAAAAAAATGTGATTGGAACTAAATGGGTATTCAAGAACAAGATGAATGAACAAGGAGAAGTAATTAGAAACAAAGCAAGATTGGTATGTAAGGGATACTCATAGCAAGAAGGAATTGACTATGAAGAGATTTTTTCCCCTGTGGCAAGACTTGAAGCAGTAAGAATATTTTTGGCTTATGCAGCATTTAAGAAATTCAAAGTGTATCAGATGGATGTGAAGTCAACATTTCTGAATGGTGAATTAGAGGAAAAAGCCTACATTGAGCAGCCTAAAGGTTTTCCTTTGACTCAAGAAGGAGACATGGTATGTAAACTAAAGAAAGCATTGTATGGACTAAAGCAAGCAGCTAGAACTTGGTATGCTAGATTAGATAAATATTTGTTAAAATTGGGATTTACAAAAGGAACAACTGATAGTAACTTATACACAAAAGAAATTGAGAATGGATTGTTAGTTTTGGTTATTTTTGTTGATGACATTATTTTTGGAGGAGAAGATGAAGCTAGTGACAAATTTGCTGATGAAATGAAGACATAATTTGAAATGAGTATGATTGGAGAAATGAAATACTTTTTGGGATTACAAATAACACAAAACAAAGATGGTATCTTTATAAGTCAGACAAATTACTTGAATGATTTTTTGAAAAGATTTGGTATGGAGAATTGTAAACCAGTTAGAACACCTATGGTTACAGGACATAAGCTATTTAGTAAAGATGAGACACCAGAAGTTGAGAAAAAGAAATACAGATCTATGATTGGTGGATTGCAGTACTTGACACACACTAGACCAGATATACAACATTCAGTTGGGATGGTAGCAAGATTTCAAGCTGAACCTAGAGAGTCACATTATGCAGTAGTAAAAAGGATATTGAGATATCTTAGAGGCACAATGGACTATGGACTGTGGTATGAAAATTATGATGATTTTACCCTATGTGCATATACTAATACTGATTGGGGAGGCAGTGTTAATGACAAGAAAAGCACCAATGGTGGAGCCTTTTTTCTTGGAGGAAGATTAATTTCTTGGTTGAGCAAAAAGTAAAATTGTATCTCACAGAGTACAGCAGAAGTAGAATATGTAGCAACAACAAACAATTGTAATCAGATAATATGGATGAAGCAGATGTTGATGGACATTGGAATCAAGTTTGATGAGCCTATTGTCATATATTGTGATAATACAAGTATAGTTAGTATGTCTAAGAATCTAGTTTTACACTCTAAAACAAAGCATATAGAGATCAAGTATCATGTTGTAAGAGAGAAAGTTGCAGATAAAGAAGTCAGACTGGAGTACATAAGCACAAAGGAGCAGATAGCAGATATATTTACTAAGCCTTTTCTTAAGGAGACATTTGAGTATCTGAGAGGTATGCTTGGGGTTATGCCCCAAACTACTTTTGAGTAATGATGCAGTTGGTTGCATCCGTCCAGTGGTTTATGGCCCTATCTATTTTCTAGATTGGATGTTGGTACTTCCTCTATGGGGGAGTATGTGTATCTGAGCTGAGTCATTGAGGACTCTTGTGAATGTATTTTCTGAATAGTGTCTTTTGACATTGAGCTATTGTTTGACATAGTGATAGAATTTTTGTCATTAATGTCAATGGGGGAGAGAATCATGAAAAACTTTGAGAAAACATTGAGAAACTACATTTTTTGAGAGATTGAATAGGATAACGAAGAAAGATTTGATTGATGATTAGTAGTAGTGCAGTTGAGTAGCAGTGATTGGATTTTTGGAACATTGGATGTTTTTCATCTATGTTGCCATCAATGCCAATGGGGGAGATTGTTAGGAATTAATGTTGAAGCCTTTTGGTAGTCATTTTGTAGCAGTGGTTGTTGCATTCATGACTATGATTGTCATTGATGTCAACACAGTGATATTCTAGAGTTTAGCAGAGAAGCAGGCACAATTTTGCTTTGCGCACATGTTATATTGTAGATTGAGTTATGCATAGTTGATGATATGTTCTTTGGTGTTTTATTAGCCTATGTTTAAGAGCGCAAAAAGAAATTCATTTATTCATAAAAGTTATAAGCATTTTGGTGGAAGCAGTGTTTTGGCAGTATTCCTGTGTAGCGGTTTTTGATAATCAGAGGATATCTCCTAACCAGGATGGAATCTGATTCTACACAATTAAAGGGAAGTTTGAGACTTATTGTTGGTGACATGGTTCACGCGCAAACTTTGAGGTCACATGATTGGAAATTTATTGTATCTGGAAGCTGACAATTTTATGTAATTTTGATGTAGCGTGTTGAAATTATTATTTTGTATTTGCATGCTGACTCATTTGTAATTATTTGAGTGTGGTATAAAGGAAGGAATGTTTTCCTTGTTATGAGAGGATTGTAATAGTTGTGATATGAAATTATGAAATTTGTGATGTGAATGTATGCATGAAGTGAAGAAAAGAGCTAATTCAATGATGAAGACTTGCAAAGTACAGAGATCTGAATTTGTGATCTTGTGTAGCAGAGAGTGCAGTTTTGGCACAGTGTGAAGGAGGTCACATATTTCTTATTATTCTATTGAATAATCCTAAGATCTGTTGGACAGTGAGTTCAGAGATCTTGCCTTGAAGCTGTTTGGGCAGTGGGTCCTTCTGTCTTCCATAACTCCTAACAGGGTTAGAATCTTTTAACAGGGATTCAAAATCTCCTAACAGAGATTCATATGTACTGAATGTATTTCATAAGACTCCTAACAGGGTCCATCCTCTAACAAGGAACTTTCATGTTAGTACATCATTTTGTGGGCATCATTCCCATCGGGGTTTACTCTTTGATCAAGAGGTTCCCTAGTTAACATATCTTGTGTTATTGTGTCATTGTGTATGATTATCCTTCTATGGTTGGTTACTGCATTAATTATATGGTTTAAAACTATTGAAGTTAATGATGATAAATGGTTTAATTATCAAATAATTGATTCACCCCCCCTTCTCTTAGTTATCTTGGTGGCCTTTACTTTCTAACAAAATTCGATACTTAAAAATTGCCTCTTTTTTCAAATGAGAAAAAGAGGTTCATAATATAGAAGAGCCCGGGAGAAGGATGAAGAGTTTCTTGGAAAGAAATGGTTGACTCTTCATCTCCATGGAGGAAGGTGAGACAAATTGAAGGATATTGTTTAATTAAGAAAATGAAATATTGCCACATGGGTGGCTTTTCAAATTATTTGAATTATTAAATCCAAATGAGAGTAATGCATTTAAATAACCAAATAACATTTAATTCCTTTGATGTGTATTAGCTAAAGGTGGTGGAATTAATTTAATTTAAAGCATAGATGACAAGATGCGAGGCCCAAAGATGCCCCTAGTGAAGAGATGCCACAAGCGATGAGGACTTTTGATTTAGATTAGATTGATTCGAGAATTGGTTCGACAAGATTTAATGATGAAATCATCCTACCCCCTTAGGAGCGAAATCGAAAGATGACACGCTAGAAAGATGATTGACAGCAAAAGTTTGTAGATATAGATAAAATTAGAGATCCAGAGGGACTCATAATAGATTAAGGAAGCATTAAGAGGATGCAGAAGTGATTCGAAGTGATTTAGAAGTCCTATTGACCAAGTTTGACCATGGTTGACTAGAGTTGACTTTTGATGAAAACATTGAAGACCTCAAGAAAATGATGATGGGATAAGATTCTGGCAATAAAATGACACCAGAAGGTTGACTACACAAGCGTCCAATCCTGATGGTTCCAAACTATTAAAACATGATTTTGAGCTATCTAGGAGTGTTAAATTTTGATTTTTCTCCTGAAAATGGATTCAGAGCAGTCGATTTAGCCAAGAGTGAAGTTTTCGTGCAAAACGGAGAACTTTTGAAAATTAGGTCAAAAGCTATATAAGGCCCGGAGGGGTCATTTTCAATTCATTATTCACTTTGTCTTCTAGCGAATTTGAGAGCTCTAAGAGAGATGGAGAACATGCCAGTGCATTCACATCATTTTGAGCACTCCCGATGAGACAACCAGCCTCCGGAGTATGACGCACCTATAATTAGTCAAAAAACCATCTTGCATTTCAAGTTTTAATGCTTTTTAGGTGATTTAGATTAGATTTTTAGGCATTTTAGGGCTTAGTTCATCAACATTCACACGAGGAAATAGTTTCCTTGTGCTAGCCTCAGTTGCCTCTCGCATGAGAGAATGGTTTCCTCACATAGGTTAGGGCTTCCTTGCACAGGGCATCTCTGTGAGTCGTGCGAGATGCACTGTATGCCACGTGAGATTTCATCCCTAGTGATGAACTCTCACATGAGCAGAGATCCTATCTCATGTGATAGAGCAATCTCATGCGGGAGAAGAGTTTCCTCACACGGGAATCTGCTACAATTTTATAGAGTCTTCATCTAATCTTTCATAAAATCAGCCAATTAGAGCATCCAAGAGTCATGTTTAGGATAGATGCATAGCCTCACTTGTTGTTATCACCCTGAAAAGCCATCATATTGAGATACTGATCAAATGTTGTCACTTGCTTTGCAGGTTGACTTCCCAAATATCGTGTTTCGGTCTGACCACCCAGTTATCAGTGAGTTGGTGTAGAGGTTGAGCTTTACTAAGGGTGCCCAAATCAATGGGCTAGGTCTGACTTATCTACGTGATATACCTGACATTCGGGTAAATCATGGTTTATTAGGTGCAGTGGTTGAGCATTTCCACTCGGAGATGAACACCTTCCACTTGCCTATGGGGCAAATAACCATCACCCCTGAGGATGTCTATAGGATTCTGAGGATACCATTCCATGGGGCTTGCGTGGAATATGAGATTCAGCCAAGAGCAGGCACACTAGCACTGAGGGCCATCTTTTAGGATGAGCTGGTGATGGGCTGAGCTATCTCATGGGAGGACTTCATCAATGGGTATGGAGGTAGACATAGATTAGCGGTCATCTTAGCCATATTTCTAAGTTGTTACCTGGTACTAGATCGAGGATAGCATGGATTAGAGTGCAGCTGGGGGTGCATGCTACAACAGATGCTAGATAGGCCAGCTATGAGGTTTGGATGAGGTGAGTGCATGCTCACACATATGTACCATGAGATGCACGAGATCATGTATCAAAGTGCATGGACCATGGCCGCAGGAGTTTTCATTTTGTAGATTTGTGCCTGGGAGCATCTGCCTATATGCAAGTCAATTTTTCATGATACTAGGCAGCCCTTAGAGGCCTATATTTATAGGTATGTAGGCTAGATGACTCATCCCTAGGTAAGATAGATCAGTAGTGAGGGCAGTTGGATGACATGGTTGCAGTTATATGGAGACCATGGGTGGCGATAGAGGTATCGGATGATGCCAGGCATGAGCTCCCCCACATGTTCTTCTTGCATCCACTGATCAGACGCACTATTTCTATCATTGAGTGCTTCCCACTCACATGCATTCTGAGGTAGTTTGGGAGACCATAGGATGTCTCCTAGGAGTATTGTACTTACACCCGATTCATCGATGAGACGAAGAAGGGGTGGTAGCCTAGGTTGGATCAGGGCAGATGCATGATTGATGCACGGGTACCACCAGCTTAGTGGGATTATATGGTGGATGTGACCAATACAAGGGTGAAGCCTACATATAGAGATCACATTTTAGCATATCCATATCCTAGATTCACATATCTTGTTGGCATGGTACAAAGGGTACAATAGGTTGTGCATCCTGCATAGCAGCGGTAGGCACAATAGTAGGTTTCTTAGAAACAACTTGGACAGCAGCAGAGGGTGCTCTGGCCGAGGGCCAGACAGATTCTTATTCTTGTGAGGTAGATGGGTTCAGATACAAGTGCAGGCCCTAGTGATACACATGGCAGATCCACTAGGCAGAGGACTGGACACACCTATCAGCAGCCGCCTCCTGACAAGGGGGCACAGGTCGATGATATGGACATGCAGGATCAGGCAGGACATGATCCACTTGTAGGAGGTCAGGTTTCTCAATTACAGGAGGCTTTGAGGAAGAGCCAAGAGAGGGTCTGACTAATACAATGGGAGAGAGATGACTTCCACACACAAGTCATCATGTAGGAGACCCAAGTGGCCAAGCGAGATCAAGAGATCAAAGGGTTACAGGAGGCACTAGCTAGGGCTCAACTGGAGGTGAGATATGAGGCTGCACAGTCAGCATATTATTATGCAGCATATGTCAGGGTAGTGCCAGATTTAGCAGAGCAGGTTCTGCAATTTTCAGAGTATGCTGGAGCACAAGTAGTTCCATAGGGACCATCTCCACATGCACCACCATAGGGACCACCTCCACATGCACCACTGCAGGGACCACCACCACAGGCACCACCATAGGGACCACCCCCTCCACCTCCACCAGGTGGCAGTGGGTAGAGATAGATCTAGACTTATATTGATGTATTTGCCCCATTTTTTATAGACTGTGCTCAAGTAGCACCATTCTTATGTACTGACATTGATTGATCAATATATATATATGAGCTTGACTTTTGGCATCATTGTACTTGTGTATATATTGCTTTTATGTTGATGTTTATGAGATGTTTCCTATATGATTAGATGTATGGGTTAGATATGAGATGCACATGATGTTTTTGGTATATGAAATGCATATGTTTTATTTTATATATGCAACATGAAATGCAAAGATAGATGGTAGGTAAATGAATGTAATGTATGATTTGATTTATGCTTATAATGGATGCACATGTAAATGAATATGAATATGTAGATGTAAAATGTATGCATATGAATTTATGGATACAAATGGAAATGTAATGGATGTGGTACTAATCATCTCATGCAGGATGTCGCAATACATGACAGGTACTAACCAAAAGAATGTTTGAAGATAAAAAATGAGGACTGGACACTTGTGTAGTCAAGATGAACCCAAGATTGAAGATGAGAACCTTTGATGAATGAATCCAGAAGAAGACAATCAAGTGAGCACCAAAACACTATCTCCATGCAAGCCTAGAATGAAAATGCAAGCCTAAGCTAGATGCAACCCTAGGACTTGGTTGTTGGACCCATTTTATTATCATCATAGAGGGTTTAGTAATGAACACTCATAGGATTCCATACAACCCTCACTGACATTACAATCATGAGAATATGAATATGACATTAGTCTTAGATTTTTTAGAATGAGGTGTAAGCATTAAGGCACAAGAAGCGATAATGACCTAAACACCTATTCCTTTTGATTTAGCAAATTAACATAAGCATCAAAGCATAGTTGCTAGAGTGACTAGAATGTTTCTTGCATGAAGACACACTAGACACATGAGATTTTCTTCCTTTTGCAAAGTGAATGATAAGCATATCAAAGTGCTCACAGTGACCCTCATGTTCACTTGGCAAGACAAGTGTTTGCAATTTCACTTATGGCATAAAGAAGTCACTCAAAAAAATAAGGAGAAGAACCAACCTCACCAAAGTTTCCATATAAAAGGAGTCAAGGTACACATGGCCATCCAACATGTGATGAAGGCTCTCATAGTGGACACCCCTCTTATATAGATTCATTGGATCATTGGAACTAAACTGACAAACAAAAAGAAAAGGAAAGATCATGCCCCCAGTCTTTGCTTCTCTCAGTCAAGAGAAATGTCTCGGAGTTTCTTGAGGAGGAATGATAAAATGAAAAGATAAACACACAAAAGAAAAGCTCAGCATGCTTCAGAGAGTTTCAAATCTAGTTTTCAGTTTTAGTTTCAATTTGAGCGGATTGATGTCGCATCGGAGGTATATAGCACGAAAAGTCTCAACAGGACAACGACAGTAGGCAGACATAGTGAGAACCACTGGTGATTGATGCGAGAGACAATCTCAAGGAGAAATTGGAGTACTAACGAAGTATCAGCAGGCAGATGCAATGAGAACCACTGGTGACTGAGGTACGAGGGATCCTCAAGAAGAGAGATCCAAGCGATAGCTAGGTATCAGTAGGTAGGCACAATGAGAACCACTGGCGACTGATGCACGAGAGATCCTCAAGGAGATCATTCTCAATAATAGCTAGGCATCAACAAACAGACACAGTGAGAACCACTGGTGACTAATGCACAAGAAAAAGAACTCCAAAAATGATAGGACAATACCCCTTAGACTAGGAAGGTACCCCCAAATGTGACCAGTTTCAATCCATGTAGAGTCAAGAAAAATTTCGAGAGTAACTAAAAGCAAGTGCATGAGCCAGCAAACTAAAGTAGGAAATGAACTAAAGTAGGAAACAAACTAGAGCAGGAAAGAAAGAGCCAGGTGGTGTTGCAATAGGTATAGCATTGGAAACAAGAGGCACCTGTTTACTAGGTTTTCACCATCTTGACAGAGATTCTATTTTTGCTACCATGATGCATATTTGCCAGGTTTTCATCAATGGCACATTTTTTCTTCATTTTCAATTTTTTGGTACTTTTCTCTTTTTTATTTTTTTTTGTATTTTTGTTGTTTTCATTTTTTTTGTATTTTTGAATTTTTCATTTTTTTTGTATTTTTGAATTTTTATTTTTATTTTTTGTATTTTTCAATTTTTAAATTTTTTTGTTATTATCAAGGCACGTGTTTACCAGGTTTTCACCAGGATAATAAATACATCAAAGCGTCTGTTTACCAAGTTTTCACTAAGATGATCATTTTTTTCATGACATTTTGCAATTTTTAGGATTTTTTCAGATTAGAGTATGTACATGAGCATATAGAGATGTCTCATCTGTAGAACTACTTTAGATGCAGAGCATTGATCGTCTCTTTGAGCTATTCTCCTTCAGTAGTAGAGAGTTGGTAAGCACCAAACCCAAATGCTGCAATGATAACATATGGACCAAGCCAATTTGGTTCAAACTTTCCTTTCTGTATCCACTATTGTTGATTCTTGGGGTTCTCTCTCAGGATAAGATCACCCACTTGGAATTCCCTTAGTTTGACCTTCTTATTGTAGCTCTTAGACATTCTCTTCTGGTATGCTCTTATATGATCGAATGCCACCTGCTGATGTTCATCCAATAACTCTAGCTCTTGTAGCTGAGATATTCTAATGTCTTCATCAATGATGAGGTTCTTTAGAGAGACTCACAATGTAGGAATCTCGACCTCAATAGGAAACACAACATCCACATCGTAGACTAAGGAAAAGGGTGTGGCCCCTATTGGTGTTCAAATGCTTGTTTTGTAGGCCCATAAAGCCAGATTAATCTAGAGGTGCCAATCTCTACCAGATTTGTGAACTGGTCTGTGCAGTATCTTGAGGATTGTCTTATTGGAAGCTTCTACCTATCCATTACCGTGGGGATAATAGATCGAGGACCAATGCTGAATAATTCTGAACTTAGTACATAACTCCTTTAGATCCTTTTTCTTGAACTGCCCCCATTGTCAGTGATTATTGAGGAGGGTACACCATATCTACAGATGATGTAATTCAATATGAATCTTGCTACAAACTTTCCATTAGCTATGGTGAGAGGCACTGCCTCGACCCACTTAGTAAAATAGTTTGTAGCTGTGATAATGAACTTGTGCCCTCTTAAGGAAGAAGGATGTATTTGACCCACCAAGTCAAAGGCCCATTGTTGAAATGGCCAGAAACTGATGAGGGGAATAAGATCCTTGGCAGGAGCGTGGATCAGATTTCCATGTAATTGGCACTGCTTACAAGATTTAGCATATTGTATGGCATCCTTTTCCATATCTGGCTAGTAGTAACCAGCTCTAATAAGTTTATGAGCTAATGTTAGGCTACTCAAATGAGAACCATAGATGCCTTCATTCACCTCAGCTAATGCATGTTTGGACTCGTCGGGTTCTAGACACCTAAGGAGGGTACCATCTAGACCTCGCCTATACAAGTTGTTAACCACTATGACATATCGTGAAGCACTACGAATTAGGTGACATTTTTCATTTTAGGTATAAGTGTCTGGAATAATTTTATCCCAGAGGTAGGAGTAGATATGATGGTAGCGAGATGAATCATGTCCAATGACTGAATAGATCATCTTTAGATTCAGGGGTATTGTAGGATGGGTAGCATAATGTCTCCACCAGGAATTCATGTCTGAAGTCATTTTCTGGCATTTGTAGCATGGAGGAAAGGGTAGCCATGACATCAGCTACTTTATTATCTGCTCTTGGAATTTTTTGGAAAGTAATGTGTGCAAAGTACTTTCTCAAATCATCAACCATTCATTTATAAGGCACTAGATTTTCATCTTTAGTTTGATATATGTCATTGACTTGATTGATGACCAATTGGGAGTCTTCAAAGACCTTAAGTTCATCCACACACCATTCAATGGCTATCTTCATACCATTGATGAGGGCTTCATACTCAGCGATGTTATTTATGCAAGGGAACAACATCTTATATGCCTTTGGTAAAGAGTATCTCTGTCATGTGACAAATAGTATTCTAGCACCTGACTCTTGCTGGGTGAAAGATCCATCGAAGAACATTTTCCATGTTTGATGTGTAAGAAGCATTATGGATTCATCAAGAAACTCAATTTTCAAGGGTTGATGATCCTTGAGAGGAGCTTCTACCAATTGATTTACCATTTTGTATCATGACCCATTGAGTATCATGACCCATTTTGCCAGTCTGCCTATGAGGGCAGCTTTGCTGAGTAAGTACTTTAATAGATCAATTTTAGCAATGAGTCTTGTAGTGTGAGCAAGAATATAGTGCTATAGTTTTTGTGAAGAAAACACTACTGCTAGACAAGCCTTTTCAATGACTAAATAGGTAATTTCATAGGAGACCAAAGTTCTGTTGATGTAATAAATGGCTTTTTCCTTATTATTTTGGTCTTCTTGAGCCAATAGAGCACCCAGAGATGTGTTTGTAGCTGAAATATAAAGGATGAGTGGCTTCCCATGAATAGGAGGCATCAAGATTGGTGGATTTGCAAGATATTGTTTGATCTGAGTGAGCCCTTTGTCACATTCTTCATTCCACTCATAATTCACACCTTTATGTAGAGTCTTGGTGAATGGTTGTGACTTATTGGCTAGTTGTGCAATGAAGCACCAAATGGATTGTAGTCTACCTTGAAGTCCTCTCATCTAATTGATGTTCTTTGGTGAAGGTATCTCAATGAGAGCTTGAACTTTCTCAAGATCTACCTTTATGCCTTTAGCAGATATGATGTAACCCAACACTTTGCCAAAAGTGACACCGAATGCACACTTTTTTAGGTTGAGCCTTAGACAGAATTGTTCCATTTGATCTAGTATAGGACCTAGATCTGCAAGATGTGTTTTCCACTGCATGTTGTGTGTGTGAAAATTGTACCTAATCTGTAGACACAACACTTTAGTAAAATATTAGAGGTTAGCTATAATCAAAATCGTGCAAAATTGAAATCTACTCTAACCAAGTGATTTACTGCCTTCTAATAGGTGTGAGATTGATGTTCTTAGATTGCTATCGAGATCAGTGACCTAGACGACACCTAAACGAAGGATTTGAATGCAAAACTGATATGAAATATGAATGCAATTAATCTATTTTTTTTTATAGATATTTTCTATGCAATGATATGAATCTATGCTAATATGAAAATTGATCTATGATATGCTAAATGAGCTAACAATGATATGAAAATGAATCTAAATGAATGTAAAAAAAAAAACAAATTGATCTCACAATAGCCTTGATTCGCAATAAGCTTTGATTCTCCAAATTCCAATTCTCCAAAATAGTTGTGCAATTCATAGACAACTTTGGCAAAGTAAGCTTGCAAAATTATGAGATGCTTTGAGATGAGCTGAGGCTTTAATTTTATAGAAATCCAAGGCTTTGGAG
The DNA here is from genome assembly GCA_027943335.1 of Chamaecyparis obtusa. NCBI lineage: Eukaryota > Viridiplantae > Streptophyta > Pinopsida > Cupressales > Cupressaceae > Chamaecyparis > Chamaecyparis obtusa. Next base: position 351,836 of record BSBK01005460.1, on the reverse strand, counting down.
GTGCATGGAAAAAAGCCATAAATCACTCAGATTAACTCAACTTGATTTTTGAGTTATCTGATAATAAAGATAATTTAATTCACAAAAACATGCAAATCATGCAAAAATAGTTTTTTAACTCAAATTAGAAGTTTAGATCAACTTTAGAACTCAAAAATGATGTTGAGTTCCAAAAAGTCAATAACTTGCATTGATTTTCTGATTTGGAGTTTAACTGCTCTTTGATTGTGCACATGGATAATTATGAATTAATAAATAAATAAAGTGATTTATTCTCAACTTAACTGATTTTGAAAAATAAAACAATTGATTTATGGGTTAATGAATCATTTTTTCAAACTTTTATTCCAAAAATAATATTATTAAATATGACAACTTTCTTTAATTATTTAAATAAGAATTTAATCAATTAATTATAGGAATTTTGATTTATTGTCAAATTTAAATAATAATACTTAGGAATAAATATAATTAAATTCAATTAAATAATTAAGTGGCAGAATTAAATCTAATTAATTAAATATTTAGAATATTCAATTAATCAAACTTTAGGATAAATAAAATTTATCGCCAAATAATCATTAAATTAAAGATAATTATGATAATTAAGAATATTACTAAGAATATTCCCCGATGTAGAATTTAAGATAATCAATTAGGATTCAATGATGTGCAAATGTGCCTTTGGTTAGGACTTTGATGGCGATTTCGTTCGATGTGTCGATATAGAGGTTAATGAACCTATAGCCCATTTTTGGGGTATTACATTTTGCCCCTCTTTGAATTGTTGTGCGAAGTGCAATGGTTCAAAGACAGTCTATGTTTGATAGAGATATGAAACTGATTCAAAATTGATAATTGATATGAGACAGAAGCTGATTGAAAGATTTGATATGAAGATAATAGGTCCTGAATGACCAAAGATAATGTTCACTGTGGCAGCGATAAATCGAGGATTGCGAAAAAAAGGTGTCAAAACGTCTGATTCCAAACCTTATGATTGTGAAGAAGTGAGTGACCGGTTCTAGACTCGATTGTCTTAGCAGAACTAGCAGGTATCACATCCAAACCCTTCAATTGTCGAAGAACCAAGGAAAAAACACTATGATCCGATGGTTGCAAAAACTGATACAGTTTACAAGATTAGGAGAATACCAGATTGATATGGATCTTGATGAATCTGATATGCCCCAAGTGATGATAGATTTGCCCCGAGCGATGAGGACTTTTGATGAATCAGCAACTAGACATGGTTGTTGTCTTGATTACTGAGGAAAAATATGATTTCAGCAAAGATATGATTTCAAATTAGATTACAGACTTTGAATGATGTACAATACCATGCCCCCTTCGGGATTAAAATTGAAATCTGACAAGAAAAGTCAGCGTGATATGGTTCAGAAGCATGCTAATTGATTGAGCAGTAGTTATACATGTTTGAGAATGCATTCTACATCATTTAGAGGTCCTGGAGACCAAGTTTGACTAGGTGTGACCATGAGTTGACCATGGTTGACCAAGTTGAAATTTTGATAGTTTGATGTAAGATAATCAATTAAGTTGAATTATGAATTTCTGTGATGATTGAAGATCGAATATGCAAGCAGTAGACCGTCTTGGGCCCAAAATTTTAAATCACGATTTTGACATAATAAACGATCTCAGATTTTGATTTTGATCCCGAAAAAGGATTCTACTTGCTGTTTCATTGGAGGAACCTTCATGTGAGATTCAGCTCTTGTTAGATTTGAAGATGCGAGTGGAGAATTGTTTAAGCATTGAAGTTCATTTAGCCATTGTGAGATCATGCAAAGAGACATGCAAAATGAAATGCAACCTAAGACCTAGGACCTAGTCACTGATCATATGTCGATTTGTTATCATCATTGAACTTTTAGGTAACCCGATAAATCAATACAATGCCCACTAGCCATGAAACCATAGACATATGAATATTGATTTGTAACTCTCAAGAACCAATACAACACCCACTGGTCAACAACCATGGATATATGAATATTGATTTTGTTTTCGAATGTCGGATTAGATATAAGCATCAAAGCATAAGCGCCAGGATGACCTGAATATCATGTCCATTTTGATATAGCAATTTGTATAAGCATCAAAACATAAACGTCGTGATGACCTGAATACGCCTTGCATTGCAAACACATCAAACAGTCAAGAGATCATTCTAAATCCAATGTGAATTACCCGTAGTGACCCTTTATCGTTCACATCCTTAGGCAAGATCGCGTTTCATAGTAGGAGAAAGAACTCACTCAAAAAGACAATAGTTAGATCAAACTTCCTTAAATTTTTCGGGTATCAACGGTCGAGGTACACATTGCCATCCAATTCAAGATAAAGGCTCTTATAGTCGGACACCATTTCAATCCAAAATTTCTAAAGTTAATAGATTTTCACATACAAGCAGAAGACAAAGAAAAGATTATGCCCCTAGTCATCACTCTCTAAATCCTATAAAGGACATCATCGAAGAGCTCGAAGGGACACAATATGCAGAAATCTCAATGCGAATCAGTAAGCATACAAGGAGATAAAAGCATGTTAAAAAAACATAGATTGTTTTTAGTTTGTTGTTTGATTGTTGTTGTAGATGCAAAATCCTTTCTAGAGACGAGACAGACTTGACTGACTCAAATGAAGCTTCAAAAGATTCTAACTAGATATGATACATCTAAGATACACTGGAGACCATAAGATATGACATTGATTGCCCCCAAGTTTGAACATTGATAGGATACAGACGCTTGAGCTGATTGGTGTACAAACTGACTTATTGAAAATAAGAATGCAGAAACAAACTGGGAGATATGTACAAACTAAGCAAAACTGAAAGCTGGGAAAGACCAAGATTGGGCTGATAGATGGAGCATTTTGAAACAAGTGGCGCCCGTTTGTCGGGTTTTCACCATCTTGGCAGAGATTTTATTTTTGCTACCAAGGTGCCTGTTTCTAGGTTTTCACCAAGGCACTTTTTCTTTTTTTTCTCAGTTTTTTGTATTTTTCATTTTTCAATTTTTTTGAATTTTTGATATTTTTTGATTTTTTTGTGAATCATCAAGGCGCCTATTACTAATTTTTCACCAAGATGTTCATTTTTTTAGGACATTTTCTAATTTTTAATATTTTTTTAGGACATTTACCATAGACTGAATGCCTTAGGCATAGAATTTCTTCAGATGGAGAACGTTGATTGGTTCTCAAAGCTATTCTCCTTCAGTCATTGAGAGTTGATAGGCACCAGAGCCAAAAGTAGCAGTGATAACAAAGGGACCCATCTAATTGGGTTCAAACTTCCCCTTTCATTCTCGATGGGATTAATTTTAGGATTTTCTCTCAAGACTAGATCACCAATCTGAAATTCTCTATGTCTAACTTTCTTGTTGTATCCTCTAGACATTCTCTTCTGATATACTCTGAGATGATCATACACTGCTTGTCTGCGCTCATCTAGTAGTTCAAGTTCTTGCAACCTAGACACTCTGTAGTCATCATCAGTTACTAGACCATGCATTCTGATTCTTAGTGATGGGATTTTGACCACAATAGGTAGTACCGCTTCAAACCCATAAACTAAAGCGAAAGGTGGAGCCCCAATAGGCATTCTGATACTTGTTCTAATATAGGTTCTAATACTTGTTTTGATATTGGTTCTGATACTGATCCTGATACTTGTTCTGATACTTGTTCTGATACTGGTTCTGATACTTGTTCTGATACTAGTTCTGATACTCATTCTGATAGTGGTTGTAATACTGGTTCTGATACTTGGTATACTTGATAGCATCTTTTTCCATTACAAACTCCCAAGCAAGATCATATCATGCGGTCCCAATGTCTAGCAAGGTGGAGAACAAGAGGGATTGGCAAGCTGGTGGAAGAGATGGAAGACAAGAGAATGAAGGAGAATGAAGGGAAAAAATCCTCAAGGGACAAATTTTCAAGAATACCCAAGCTAGGGAAAATGGTCATGTAAAATGCACTGGGACAAGCAATGAAAGGCTAGCATAGGATAAATCACAAAAGTGTAATGCCAGAGCAAGAAAGGATGCAGTCCAAAGGAGTAGACATGTCAAGAGGTTTCAAAGCATCGTGTTTTACTCTTTCTTTTATTAGATCAAAACCAAAGGGGAAAGGATAGTGAAAGGCTAGAATGAATGGAGGAAAATAGACATGAAGGCTAAGCAGGAAGGAAATGAAAGCAAGAACATCGTAAGATAGCTCACAAGATAGCCAAATGTTCATGTATAGGTCAACCTTGTCAAGATCAAAGAGAGAAGGCGGGATGGATGAAATATGTAGAAGAACTATGCATGATGCCTGATTGCCAGGTTTTCATCATGGTACTTATCCAAGGTGCCACAAGGGAGTGGTTTTCACCATAGGATGAATTTATTTCTCTTTACTTTTGCTACCAAGGTGCCTGCTTCCAGGTTTTCACCAAGGCACATTTTCAATTTTTTAATTTTTATTTTTGGAAGAAGGCAAGCTTTTTAGATAATGCTCCTTGAAAGGATAAACCATGATATGCCAAGTATTCAAAATGATATGCTCAAAGATGCTGATACGGAAAGGAAGATGGAAGAGAAAAATGGAGGATAAGGTTTTATGTAAAGCGAGTGAGGTTGGAAGATAGGAGGAATAGGCAAATGAGGGAAAAGGATAGAAGGTAGAAGGATAATGAATGGAAAGATTGTGAAAAGGTAGATGGGAAGGAAAGAAAGATCAACATCAACACATACCTTGAAGGGTGGCGAGAGGGTGGAGGAAACGTGAATGAAGGAATATGGTGAATGGATAGTAGAGGTTGTGGTTTAGGCACATGGAATGGAAGAATATTTTTGGAAGAAGATGAAGTGGAAGCCTTTGGAAGCTTGAATGTCAATTTCATTTTTTTCTCAACACCAAACTCTTTCAAGAGAGACTTTGGAATCCATATAGTCATAGGCTTTTTATTTCCTTTTGATGATCTAGAGAGAATATCTTCAATGATGGATTTTGAAACCCATACTTGTCTTGTAGTTTTTTTCTTAGATATCTCTTTTGACTTTATGCCCCCATGTCGTTTAGAGGAGACATGGTGATCTTCTCTTTTTTATGGATTCTTGTATTGCTTCTTTTTCTTGTATTGAACATTCAAGTTACTTCCAAAAGACTTGGGACTTGTGGAAGGAGGATATGACTAGTTTAGATGGGTGGGTGGATAAAAAGGATTCAAGGGTATGCATCTATGTTGATCTTGAGGAAAGATGGGAGATGGAGGGATGTAAGGACCCAAGATGGATGGAAAATTAGAAGAGTTAGGAGGGGAAAGTGAAGGGACATAAGGACCCAAGATGGAAGGCAGACGTGAAGCCCTTAGTAGTGGTGGAGGAGGTCCAAGGATGGATGCGAAAGATGAAAAAAGATAATCAATAAATTCATCAACATCTATATGGCAACCAAGGATATCAACATCTTTAGAGTGAGCATTAGGATTTTCAATAGAATCATGGATATCTTGAATATGAGCACCTTCTTTGATAGGATTGTTCAAAACTTGCAAAGACTTAGGAAGATTAGAAAGTGGAAATGAACATGGAGTGGTAGAATAAGAAGATGGAAGACTTTGATCTTGACAAGGATCTTTGGATAGCATAAGTGCATAATTTTTTATTTTTTTTTCAATAGGCTTAACATCGGAAGTAACAACACCATTTTTACCAACCTTAATGGAAGTATCATCTTTGGAAAGTGCAAGTGTAGTAAGGTTATTTTGATTGTCAATAAGCTCAATGGTGTAAGTAGTAACTTGATCTTGCTTAGGAGAAGACTTAAGACATGGTGGAATGCATGAAAAAGGATGTGCAGAATCAAAAGAACCCTGAGGCGGATAAGAGACATCGAGAAAATGAGTGGATGAAATGGAGGGTTCTTGATCTTGATCTTTCTTTATGTTCTTTTTTTCATCATTTTTAGAGTCCTCTTGACATGGAGCCACTTCTAAGGATATGAAAGCATGTTGGGATTGTATGGATGACTTTAGAAGAGATGGTGGAGGACTAGCTAAAGTAGGGATTATAGCATATGAAGGCTTAGGCTCTTTAGGTTTATCATTATTGAAAGTATTTGCAGCCAAGTGAAGGTTAGCTTGAGTTTCTTTAAGAGGTAGCTCTAGAGGATAACTATAGGGAACCGCATGAAAAGTATCAGGGCTTGTGTTGGATGAAGGTTTTGTGAAAGATTCGAAAGACTCAGAAGCTTTAGGAAATGTACAGGTATTGGAGGAAGTAGGGGATGGAAGGGAACCATCACAAGACAAAGGTCCAACATTAAAATGATCTTTCTTGAGAGTGTAATCTTTATTTTCAGTCTGAGAGTTCTTAGAGGAGAGATCCTTATAGTATTGACATTTCAAATCAGCACGGTACATTTTATATTCCTCAATAGAAGTAGATGTATCATTTAGATATTGTCCACAAAAGCCATCAAAGTCTCTTTCAAAATTAGAATCATATGGATCACCATCACGATCTATCCAATGTGACGGCCCATTTGTAGTAAGTAGGAACACACGACGAGGAGGACTCTTAGGAACAAAGGTGTCATAGGTATCATTACATTGTCTGTTGTCATAGTCATCATAGTCTCCAAAGCTGGATGTGTCACTCTCCATGGAAGAGGTATCATAAGGGTTATCACGTTGCTCAAATTCTATTTGGGGGCATGGTGACATGTACAAGTCTTTATCAAATGGAAAAGGGCATAGAGCTTCCATGGAGAACTCTTTAGGTTCCTTCTCTTTCTCAAGTTTGTTAATCTTGACTTGCATGGTGTGCATCTATTCCATCATGGCCCTCATCAAAGTTTCCTCCTCATGTGTACAAATTCTTTGAGACATGTGTACTAATTCTCAATAGCTACTACTCTATTCTTGACACAGTGATTTGTATGACAGATTCTGGAATTAGGCTGAAAAAGCTAAATATCTAGCAATTCTGACAATTTTCTGACAACTCTTAAAAATTTCCCAAACGACACTCTGCAGACTCGTACGACAGTGGATATGCTATGAAACGACAGTTGTAAAACTCATACGATAGTTGCAAAATTTTGACTTTGAGAATTTGTTGTCATGAAAACTCGTACGACACTGGGTACTCAATCATATGACAGATGGGCTGTAATGAAATGACACTTTTGAGAAAACTCATATGACTTTCTGACCTCCTGAGATGACTTTTGACTCCAGAAAGGATTTTACATCAAATTTTGCAAATTTTAGAGTTTTCAGATTTAGATTGTTTGCAAATTGCAATGTCCAGATTTGAGGATTGTAACAGATTTGTTCATTTTCAGTAACCAAATAGATAAGCAAGCACACAAAACATCAAGCAAATGATTTCAAGCATGTCTGAAAATAATGAACAAGGGCAAAAGCAACCTTGCGCATGAACAATCAAGTGACTTATTTGTTCTAATCCTCAGAAGTGCTAATTGTGTATGTTCCAAAATGTTTTGCAATGATGCACATATACCCTAGAAAATAAAAATTTGGCCTCACTAGGGTTTTTAGTAATGGTTTGACTCTGCAACTTTTATGATCCAAAGGGGTGAACTCCAATCCCGACGCACTAGGGTTTTGACACAGTCTAAGAACTTAATCTCCAGGAGCTGCTAGGGAGATCTGACAACCCACAATGAACCATACCCTATGAAGATTTCTTCCACAAAGATATTTATATAGCGGCTGTCACTACCACGGCGAAAATGGCTATTACCGCTTGAGGTTCCATAAACGTAGTTTTCCCTATGAAGGGAATGTCCGCTACGGTTAACCCTCTCTAAAGATGACTCACAGTATTGTACCATAAGGGGACTTGGCTCCAGATCCAAAGTTTTTGACACCTTTTCATTTTTAACCCAAACAAAGCAGACAGATAAATCCAACACGCTAAAACAAAGTTTTGCTTCACCAAGGTCTGTGATGTCAAATCCACGTGATCTATCAACCTCTCCGGGGAGAGAATGTATCAATCAATAAGAGAAGGCGCACTAACCAATTTTGATTCACCAAAGCTCGTGATGTCAACCCCACATGATCTATCAACCTCTTCGGGGAGAGAATGTATCAATCAATAAAAGAAGACACACTAACCAAGTTGAATGTGAAACGCACTAAGTATCCTCCCTACCTACAAGGATTCTGTTGTCAAGAAGGATTTCGCTGGGAATCCAATCTCTCAAGAATCACAAATAGTGTTCATAGGGCCTAATTACTATGTGAGCACAGATGTATGTTTTCAAAAAGCAAATCTACCGAAAGTACCCAAATAGCAGAAAGAGGAACACTTAACGCTTAAAGAGAATATGAGATGAGTCCACAAGGTGGAACACTTAACACCTCACACAAGCTGAAAATGAGTCTCCAACTTAGAAAACAAGTGATTTCCTAAAAGCACAAATGGGTTGCCAAGTGAAACACTTAATGCTTATGTCATGTTGACCCATTCCCTTTAATGTCACGCTGACTTTGCAACCACGGGGTGGAACGAGGGGTCGGTGGATTAGTGAGTCCAATAACCCAAGATAGCAATCAAGATCAATCACAAGTATCTAAGACTACTTAATGAATTCTTAAGGGGTCACAACCTAGTATCAATTATGCAAGTGTGTAGAAATAGACAAAAGAATGAAAAGATGCACACAAGCCAGACACATAAGAGATTTATTTTAAGTCCAAATCGAAATGTTATTAGATGAAGGAGAATACCTAGGATCCTTGCAATGGGCTTAGTAAATTTTACCTGATTTTTAGCAATTCTTGTTGAGTTTTTCCATGCAAGTGACGAACTCTTCAACAAGTAAACAAGCAAACAAGATATGCAACATATATTCAACTTATGAAAACCATAGGGTTAGCTCTAAAAATCAATTATTATCAACAATAATAACCAGCAATTAACCCAAATGACAACTCATATCATTTATTGAGCCATGTAAAAAAAAATAAGTGCATACCCATCACAAAATTTTATTTTTTTTGCTGCATTTGACCTAGTCAACAAGATCTGATTTTTTTTTTATGATTTTAGCCACAAAAATAGAAATTCAAAATAGAGACCCCTACTAAAAAATAGAGAGCTTTCCAAAAATGTAAAAATTTTAGAAAAATCTCTTCATTTGTGCCCTAGAGACCTATTTTATCAAAATAGACCAATTTTTGTAAATTGACTATTTTAGCTATTATATTGCATCCAAATTTAAAACACAAAGAATGGACCCCCTGTAGAATTTAAAGAGCTTTCAGAAAATATAAAAATTTCTGAAAAATATGCTGATTTGCATCAGATATTAATTTTTTCTAGAATTTCAAGAAAAAATTATTAAAAATTCAAAACATCTCAGAAAATTCTAAATTTTTTACTGTAGCTTCTCTGATATGTGTCCAACTTGAAAAAAAAATTTCAGAGCAAAAATCTAAGCCGTTTGGAAGATAAAATTAAATCTTTGAAACTTTAAAGTTTTAGCTCCCCCAAAAAATCAAAACTAGCATGTAAAGGTGGGTTGCCCCACAGTGGGCGCCAGAAATGTGTGTGTGAAAATTGTACCTGATCTGTAAACACAACACTTCAGTAAAATATTAGAGGTTAGCTATAATCAAAATCGTGCAAAATTGAAATCTACTCTAACCAAGTGATTTACTGCCTTCTAATAGGTGCGAGATTGATGTTCTCAGATTGCTATCGAGATCAGTGACCTAGATGACACCTAAACGAAGGATTTGAATGCAAAACTGATATGAAATATGAATGCAATTAATCTATTTTTTTTTATAGATATTTTCTATGCAATGATATGAAAACTTGATATGAATCTATGCTAATATAAAAATTGATCTATGATATGCTAAATGATCTAACAATGATATGAAAATGAATCTAAATGAATATAAAAAAATAAACAAATTGATCTCACAATAGCCTTGATTCGCAATAAGCTTTGATTCTCCAAATTCCAATTCTCCAAAATAGTTGTGCAATTCGTAGATGACTTTGGCAAAGTAAGCTTGCAAAATTATGAGATGCTTTGAGATGAGCTGAGGCTTTAATTTTATAGAAATCCAAGGCTTTGGAGGTGCATGGAAAAAAGTCATAAATCACTCAGATTAACTCAGCTTGATTTTTGAGTTATCTGATAATAAAGATAATTTAATTCACAAAAATATGCAAATCATGCAAAAATAGCTTTTTAACTCAAATTAGAAGTTTAGATCAACTTTAAAACTCAAAAATGATGTTGAGTTCCAAAAAGTCAATAACTTGCATTGATTTTCTGATTTGGAGTTTAACTGCTTTGATTGTGCATATGGATAATTATGAATTAATAAATAAATAAAGTGATTTATTCTCAACTTAACTGATTTTGAAAAAAAAAAACAATTGATTTATGAGTTAATGAATCATTTTTTCAAACTTTTATTCCAAAAATAATATTATTAAATATGACAACTTGCTTTAATTAATTAAATAAGAATTTAATCAATTAATTATAAGAATTTTGATTTATTGTCAAATTTAAATAATAATACTTAGGAATAAATATAATTAAATTCAATTAAATAATTAAGTGGCAAAATTAAATCTAATTAATTAAATATTTATAATATTCAATTAATCAAACTTTAGGATAAATAAGATTTATCGCCAAATAATCATTAAATTAAAGATAATTATGATAATTAAGAATATTACTAGGAATATTCCCCGATGCAAAATTTAAGATAATCAATTAGGATTCGATGATGTGCAAATGTGCCTTTGGTTAGGACTTTGATGGCGATTTCATTTGATGTGTCGATATAGAGGTTAATGAACCTATAGCCCATTTTTGAGGTATTACACATGCTTTTAGCCAAAGTGTCGTCTACATAGTCTTCCATTATTTTGTGCATCATATCATGAAAGATCATGGTGACAACCCTTTGATATGTAGCTCTAGCATTTTTCAGTCCAAAGGGCATGACATTCCAATAGAATGTTTCCCAAGCACATGTGAAGGCTTTCTTTTCTAGGTCTTCTAGCACAATTTTTATTTGATTATAACCAAAAAAGCCATCCATTAGAGAGTACATTTGGTATCCAGTTGTCATGTCTACTATCATGTCAATATTAGGTAATGGAAAGTCATCTTTAGGACATGCTTTATTTAGGTCTCTGAAGTCTATGCACACGCAGATAGATTTATCATGCTTTGTAACTAGAACAATATTAGAAATCCACTCTACATAGTCAATAGCTCTAATGAAACCAACTTTGAGAAGTTTTTATAATTAAGCTTTGACTAAAAGTGCCACATATGGATGCATCTTTTGAAGCTTTTGTTTGATAGGCTTAACACCTAGTGCAATAGATAGATGATGCATGATTAGATTGAGATCCAATCCAGGCATATCAAATTAAGTCCATGCAAGATTGATTTTCTTTCTTCGAAAGAAACTGGTGAACTCTTCTTTCTCTTCTATAGATAAAGACTATGCCAAGTGAGTAATCTGACGTGTAGCTTTTGTTCCCAAATTCACTAGTTGTGTTTGCTCAATCAGCACTGATGATCTTTCTTGAAAATGACTGGGAAGTGTATCAAGTATCTCATCCTTGGGCACCTCAAAGAAGTTTTCACCCTCGGATACATCTTTTATTTTTACTTTTTTCGGCTCTAACACAGCCACAATGTGGTTTTCACCATCAAAGCACCTATTCTTTTTTCTTTTAATTTTATGACTAAGATACTTGATATCAGCTTCAGTCATGTTGATACTGTCTTCACTGGTGGAGAACATTATAGGTTCGATAGCGTTAAGACAATAGGCAAGAGTGTAGTCATTCTGGAACATAAGGACTTCACTAGCTAGAGAGGGAGAGTTCCACTTGATAAGTTCAGGATGGTAGAGTGAAAGAGTAGTGGCAGGTTCAAGTGCATTCATAGTATAGTCATCAAAAGTGTAGATGAGTAAGTCAAGACCTAGAGTGATCTCATCCAAAGGTGTGTTCGATTCCTCTCGAGTCCTCACGATGGAAGTAGAGGGAATGTTAGCATTAGTTGAATCACACTCAGTTGTCCTAACACTAGACCCTTCACCTACTTCAAAAAGGTTTTCATACACATGAACAACATCTATATCTTTATCAAAATTTGCATCAGATAGAGAATCAAACTCATATTCATGTGAATCAGTGATGCTTGATATGGGAATTCCATCAACACTAGTTGTACCATCTGACTCATTTTCATCTCTTGTAGTATTGATGGCTTATTGAAGTTGATCTTGTTCAAACCACTTTTGGAAATACGGCGGTATGTACCATTCACCCTGAAAATTGGGACTGTCATTTTGCATTTCTCTCCATTGGTCATATGTGAGATGGTGCACTAAAGCGAACAAAACATTAGAATCACTATCAATCTCTACCAGATGGACATGTATAATAGGTTCATCTGGTTCTACAAAGAGTGCAGAAAATTCTGACGGAATAGGATATGGAAAATTATCCTCGTTAGAGCTATCCTTTGGATTTGCCACTATGGTAGTGTCTTTAAATTCTGGCCAGAATTCTGGCTTTGTTACAAGCTTGTTAATCCCTAGATGAAACAGGATTTTCTTGAAGCCTAGACCTGTGGTGTCCTTGGTGCAATGACTTGTGGCTTTAATTGGTTCAAGAAAACCATTATCATTCACCCCTATAGGTCCACTCCCTTTGTAACCAAAGCACTTCATGATTTTGAAGGTTTCACTATATGGTTCTTGTTCTAAGTCATGAGCAAGAGTGATTTGTTCAAATGTTTCTTTTCCTTTGTAAAGCCAAGCTGTAATAGCTCTTTCCTCATCTTTATCCTCTAGTGGTGTTGTGGCTTTGACAAAGGCACCATTATAGATTATTTGGGGAGAATAAGTAGAAGGTTTGTTGTTCTCAGAGGGTCTCCCATAAGAACATAGAGACGAAGGTAGAGCTGCCAATGATAACACAAGTTCAATTTGATACCCTCCCATGCCTGTATCTTTGAGTTTCAGAGTCTGTTCCATTTCTTTGAGTTTGGCATCATAGAATTCAGTAGAATCTCTATTAGTTGGGACCAGACTATCTATAGATTGTGTGAGTGTGTTGCAAGAATAGTTTGTGTTGGTAGGAACCATCACTTCTACTCCATGGAATGGGAACTTGATATATTGGTGATATGTGGATGGAACCGCCTGCATTTCATGAATCCATGGTCTTCCCAATAGTATATTATATGCCAGAGGAATATCTAGAACTTGAAAAATGACATCTCTTTCAATAAATCCAACTCAGATTGGCAGCACAAACAAACCTTTGGATTTGTGTTCTTCTTCATCATATGCCTTAATGGTGATTTTCTTGCGGACATCTATGCAATCTTCATCATAGCCTAACTGGCTGAGTAGCTTAGCAGAGAAAATATTGAGGCCAGTGCCATTGTTAATGAGGACATGGTGGATGCACTTTGGACCTATCATGACTTCTATATGTAAAGGAGCATTGTGCGGATGGCTTAGCGAGTGGTCATCTTCTTCAGAAAAGGACAAATAGTGGGGTGAGGTCAGGTGACCCACCATGGATTGAATGTTGGAAATTTGGCTGAGTTGGTAACATAGATGTTGTCATTATGGCAACATATGATCTACATGAAGATCGCATAGGTCAGAGAGCTAGTATGTCAGAGCGCAGTGCGAAATTGTCTAAGTATGAGACAATATTTTTACTAGTGAACCTGGAGACAATTTTTGTTTGTGATGTTGATTGGAGTAAGTTCAGTGCTTGCGCACTTGAACATAGACTCTATGATGACTATTGAAGACTCGTCTCAGAGCACAAGTCAGTGCGGCATGTACGGAAGAAGTTATGATAGTTTTACTAAAGATAGTGTCAAGCCGACAGGACAGAATATGAAGACAGAATTGATAAAGAGTTAAGGGATTATTTTGTTTATCAAAATAATGACTTAACAATATAAAGGGATGACATCCTAGATGTTAACCCTTGGATAAAGTTATTTGTAATTTGATAGCCGACTAGAAAGTTATTAATACTAATAACTTGTATAAATATAATATAATCAAGAAGTGATATGTAGCAAGAGATATGATGCATATGTAATAGCGATAGTGAAAGAGCAGTGAAGAGATATTGATGCAAGTAGTATAAGGTTATGTACCTCAACCTTCTTTTGTAATCAGTGTATATTGTACATTACTTGTTTGGGCAGTGGGCTCATCTGGTAATCACATTTTGTACTACCAACTCCTAACACGGTTGAGGCTTCTAACAAGGCCTATAGTCCCTTAATCAAGACTGAGACACTATATTCATGTAATAGACTCCTAACAGGGTCAACATCCTTAACATGATACTTTTGATTAGTGGATCTTTGTGGGTACCATCCCCACCGAGGTTTTCCCTTAGGTAGGGTTTCCTTGAGAACAAATAATGTGTTATGAGTTCTTTAGTTTTATTGTTATGCATGTTGTTTAGCTTCTTATGTTATGCATGTGTTAAGATAATCTGTTATATCCATAATTGGGCAAAAGTAAAATTTTGTAGAATACTGATTCACCCCCCCTCTCAGTATTCCCTATTTCTAACAATTGGTATCAAAGCTTAGTTACTCGAAAAAGAATCATTCAAGGAAAGCCTAGCAGCTTGAGTAAGATCTCTATGGATATGGATCAACTATAGAAGAATCTTGAAGAAGCTCTTGAACAGATTGACTTGCTTACTATTGAAAGAGACACTTTGACAAGAAAATATGATGATGCAAAGAACCTCATTGAGAAACTAAAAAACAAGTTGGAAGATCTGAGATTTGAAAAGGAATCTGAAGTTTCTATTGAAGATTGTGATGACAATTTAGAAAAATAAAATGAGATCCTTAAGCATGAACTGAAGATAGAAAATTTGAATCTTAGTCTAAAAGATGGAAATGGTAAGAATGAAGCAAATCTAAAATTTGAGAATGAAAGTCTAAAGAATGAAAATGAAGGACTAAAATCTAAACTTGGTAAAGTAACATCTAAACTTGAGAAAGTCAATTTACAGTATGCTGAATTTGAGAAATACAATAAAATTTTGAAAGGTGAACTGACTCAATCCAAACAACAACTTGAAAGGCTATATTCAAG
Source organism: Chamaecyparis obtusa (assembly GCA_027943335.1). Classification (NCBI taxonomy): domain Eukaryota; kingdom Viridiplantae; phylum Streptophyta; class Pinopsida; order Cupressales; family Cupressaceae; genus Chamaecyparis; species Chamaecyparis obtusa. Next base: position 336,634 of record BSBK01005460.1, on the reverse strand, counting down.
TAGTGAGAACATTGATGAACAAATATCTTATCAAAAACCATTCTATGATAAGACCGGTCTTGGATTCAACACTTTAAAGAAAATGAAGAAAGCAAGGAACCAGATCTGAAAATATTTGAAAGCATAGATGAGAAGAAGTTTGATGAGATTAACAAATCTGAAGATACACCTAAAGAAGAAGAATCACCTAAGCAAGAGGAATCACCCAAAGGTATGCAAAGAGAATTCAAAGGTAGATGTTTTTCTTGTAATAGTATTGGTCATATGAAGAGAGATTGCACAGGTAAGCAATTCAAACCTCTTAATGGTTATTGTTATAATTGTCATGGTTTTGGACATAGAGCTATTGAATGCAAGAAACCTAAATTTATTGAGAATAATGATGGTAATAGAATGTTTAGGAATACTAACAATGCAGATAAGAAACCTACTGAAGATATGAACAAAAGAAATGGAGTAATATATTATAGATGCAACAACAGTCTGGACACATTGCTAGAAACTGCAGATCACAAATCAATCAGCCTGGACCAAGATATGGAAACAATGGAATTATTTGTCAGATATGCAACAAGATTGGACATACAGCAAAGTTTTGCAGAATGAACAATAGAGTTTTTCATCCTAATCCTAATCGCAGAAATCATGCAGAAGAAATGAAGATGCAAGTAATAGTCAGAAAGGATGTTGTAGTAATTCAGATGAAGTGAAGTTTATCAAAACCACAGATCAAGGAGACATATTCAACATTGAAGGTAATCAGGAAGGTGAAGCATTAAAAGGTAAGAATGAATCTTTACCTGACCCATCTCAAAGTACTTAATTTATGAAAATTGCAGTAGAATAGGAACTTAGATTAGTATAGAATTATATATATGATGAAATGAGTCTTGTGCAGTTAATGCAAGGTAGTATATGATGTTCTAATGCTATGGTTAAGAGCACAAAGAAAAATATTATGTTTTGCGAGATCGCAAGAAGTTTTAAGTTTTGCAGGTTAGCAGAATTAGCTTTTTGGAAAGAAGCGACAAAAGAATTGAATGAGATGTCAGATCTAAGTAAGATTGAATTAATAAAAGGTTATGATTAGTATTATTTGATCAGCAAAGAGAATTCAAGTGTTAAGGAGATCAAAGAGAAGTGATTGGAAGCATTTTGCAAGGGTTTGGAGAATAATTTTGTGTCGAATCTACGCAAGCCATAAAATCATGAAATCGAGGTATTTTACTTGAGAGATATTTAAATTAGTGAAGGAATTAGAAGAAATAATGGATGTTTCTTTAATTCACAATGTCAGAGATAAAAATAGACCTAAGTTGAAAAGGGAACCAGTAGAACCATTGAAAGATGATCCCAGGTTAGCTTTATCATCCGTACCAGACGGAGTTTTACATCTTGAAAATGTTAGAAGTTATCTTGGATGCAAACTAGAGACTATCAGTTATAGTGATTTCACCAAGGAATATTAGAATATCTACAATCAGGACATGACATTGAAAGATGGATTTGAACATTTGAAAGATAATGAAATCATTAAGTATGAATTTGACAATGAAGAATGTACTAAGATAATCTTAAGCAGAATTCATAATGGGAAGTTTTGGTTGGAAGATAAAGTGATAGATATCACAGCTGACTTGATTCATGAAGTTACTGGACTATCTAAAACTGGAGTCATTCCTTTAAATGAGAAGAACATGAGGAAAATAGTCATAGACAACACAAATTCATCCTATAATGGTAGAGGAATTGTGATTAGTAAGATTCAACAAGATGATGTCAGATACTTATGAAAGATCCTAACCACCAATTTTTGTGCAAATTCAAGAGAGGATGACATGGTAGCTGGAATGATACATGTAGCTTATCTGATGTGTGTTGACAAAGTACAGGTTGATATGTGTGAGACTCTGAGAATTCAACTATTTGAGAATTTGGAAAAGATCAAGAAAACTAAGTATACACAGTTTAGATTCTCATCCTTAATTACCTATATGTTTTTTCATCTATTGAGAAGATTTCCTTACACCATTGGAAATGACTGGAATGATGGCCAAACTACAATGGAAAGGATTAACCTAGTGTACAGAAGGCATGTTATTGATAAAGTGAATGAGAGTGCGGTATTGGTAATCAAGACATTTCAGGATATAGTGTCTAGTAGATCAAGGATCCCACAATCTCTTGTGGAGAAGTATAAAAATGAGATATGTTTCATGGTTGATACTGACTTTACCTACATTGAAGTAGTAGAACCTAGAATAGATTTCATAGACCCTCTTGGCTATGAGATATCTGAGGAAGAGACAGAAGGATATGTGAACAGGTTACTTAAGTGCAAGTTGGACACTCATTGTAATAGGTTTGGAACCTTTGAGGAGAACTTCAACTCTACAAAGACCTTACTTGAAGAGAAGCAGTCAAAGAAAAGAGTTGAGATTACTATCAAGAACTTTCTAAAAGATACAGGGATGACTGAGCATGAATTCTTGATAGCAAAGAAAACAGCAGCAGCAATCAGAGATATTGGACAAAAAGAAGTTTTGTCTATTCCACCTTTATCATCAATTGCAACACAACAAGAAGAGACACAAGTTAAGGTGAAAGTGGAAGAAATTGAGAAGGATCAAGAAGCAAGGATATCCACTAGATCCACTTCCTCCACACCTAGAAAAAGAGTAAAAGAGAGTGCTACTAGACTGGGTAAGAGATAGAAAACTTTAGTGCAACCAGTTCCAAGGAAAATTGCAGAAATCAAAGATGATGACACTTCTATTAAGAAGAAAACTTGGAAACCTAAAGTTGAGAAGCTTAATGAGCAGATCATTCAGGATGGAGACTTTACAAGAATGAATAAGTATTATGAACTCTATGATTATGCAGAGAGATTAAATCTAGAAAATGCAGTGGTAAAGCATATGATTTTGTCTAATAAGAAGTTTGATACAATTTAGGGTAAGATACCTAATGATTTGTACAATAAACTTGTGAATAGGAAGAAGAGAGCATCAGAGGAAGACACATCTATTAGAGAAAAGCTTGTAAGAAACCTTTGTGTTATAAAAGATGAAGCACACTTTAGTCAGATCATGAAAGCTTTAAACACCCATTTGAGAACCAAGAAGAGAACCATTCAGATTATGGGAGGTAGATATGAAGAAGTTAATACAGAAATAGAGCAAGCAATCATCAAGGTTATGTCAGAAAATGCTAGAGAACCATTAGTTGTAGCAGAGAAAGCAGATGAAATAGAACAAGAGGACATTCCCTCTCCACCAGCCATAAACATTGAAGATGAAGTCATGAATGTAGAAGGAATGAAGATCACCTTGGATACTGATGATAATGTATTCAAGAATCTAGAAAACATTGTTGACAATTCGGCTTTTGAAGAGTAGGAGACTACCAAAGGAGAAGAGAAAACAAAGACCACAGTCGTAGATCCCTCAATGATAGAGAAACCATTACCTATTCCCACTAAAGCATATATCAATCTTACTCCTAAGACTGGAAAGAAGAATCAGATTGGATCTATGATTAAGCATTTGGGAAAGGAAGTAGATGATGATGATTAGATGGAATTGATCACATCCTTGAACAAGATCATTGGAAAGAACAAGAAAGTAAAAAGTCTTGAAGGATGCCTGAAGGAACTTACTGAGAAGTTACAAGGCGTTGTAGCTACACAAATTGTAGAAGCTGACCCTCTGGAGAAAGAAAAGCAAGTGATGAACACTTTTGACAGTGAATTCACAAACTTAACTAATATAGAAAAAGTGAAAGCTCAAGCAGCCTATGAGGCCAAAATGCTTTTGAACATTAGCCAGAATATCAGGAATGATATCAACAGTCTTGATATTTGTATAAAGGACTTGAGGAAGAATTTGGAAAGAGGAAAATCTTTGTACATCCAGTGTACAAAATCAGAGACCTTGAAACCAGAAGAAGATCAGAAGTTGGACATGAAGGAAGCATAAATTCAGAATGAAACTAACTTTCTTTCAAGCCCCAATGTGAATATATTTGATGTTGAGAAGAAAATTTGTAAGATATATGATGAAATAAGAATTTTGCAAGATGAAAAAGATAGGAAAATGAAAAGATTCACTCTTTTAAGAGAGCACACTTCTATGAATTTAACTATTATTGAAGGGCAATTGGAAGAATGTCTTTCAGCTAAGACATCTTTTTAAAAGTTTAACTTTGAGAATCTCCAAGATTGTGAGATAACATCTTATGGATTGTGCACACTACTTAGTGTGGCAGATTCTATTAAGAAATCATGGGAGGAGTTAGAGGCTATAAAGATTGATTTTGTAGATTGTGTTACAAGCCTACCGGTCTTTTTGTGAATACAGTTTTGTAACCCTCCTTACCTTTATTTTGTCATTGTTATCAAAGGGGGAGAGATATATAGCAGAAAATTGATAAGAAAATGATAAGGATTGATACTCTTAGGGGGAGTACTATATTAGAGATAAGTTTTTTTTTGGAGTTATAAGGATAGTATATATTTTATGCTATGGCCACAATTTTAAGATTTTGAAGTTGTAGACAGCCAATTTTCTCATGTGTTGCCACCAATGAGAAAGGGGGAGATTGTTGGAAATTTGGCTGATTTGGTTACATAAATGTTGTCATTATGGAAACATATGATCTACATGAAGATCACATAGGTCAGAGAGCTAGTATGTTAGAGCACAATGCGAAATTGTCTAAGTATGAGACAATGTTTTTACCAATGAACCTGGAGATAGTTTTTGTTTGCGATGTTGATTGAAGTAAGTTCAGTGCTTGCACACTTGAACATAAACTCTATGATGACTATTGAAGACTCATCCCAGAGCGCAAGTTAGTGTGGCATGTACGGAAGAAGTTATGACAGTTTTACTAAAGACAGTGTCAAGCTGACAAGACAGAATGTGAAGACAGAATTGATAAAGAGTTAAGGGATTATTTTGTTTATCAAAATAATGACTTAACAATATAAAGGGATGACATCCTAGATGTTAACCCTTGGATAAATTTATTTTTAATTTGATAGCCAACTGGAAAGTTATTAATCCTAATAACTTGTATAAATGTAATGTAATCAAGAAGTGATATGTAACGAGAGATATGATGCATATGTAATAGCGATAGTGAAAGAGCAGTGAAGAGATATTGATGAAAGTAGTATAAGGTTATGTACCTTAACCTTCTTTTGTAATCAGTGTATATTGTACATTACTTGTTTGGGCAGTGGTCTCATCTGGTAATCACATTTTGTACTACCAACTCCTAACAGGGTTGAGGCTTCTAACAAGGCCTATAGTCCCTTAATCAGAACTGAAACACTATATGCATGTAATAGACTCCTAACAGGGTCAACATCCTTAACAGGATACTTTTGATTAGTGGATCTTTATGGGCACCATCCCCACTAGGGTTTTCCCTTGGCCAGGGTTTCCTCGAGAACAAATAATGTGTTATGAGTTCTTTAGTTTTATTGCTATGTATGTTGTTTAGCTTCTTATGTTATGCATGTGTTAAGATAATATGTTATATCCATAATTGGGAAAAAGTAAAAGTTTGTAGAATGCTGATTCACCCCCCCTCTCAGTATTCCCTATTTCTAACATTGAAACCAATCAAGATCCAAATATTTTGGGATGTTTGCCTTGATGAGGGCTTTATCCAGAATCTCCCTATGAGCAGGCGAGATCTTCAACAACTCAAAGATAGTGATCTGTGCATTGGTAAGTTGTAGCTGGTCTAGAATGCTATAATTAGCTATGCTAAGCATAGGGACTGATTTTGAATTTTTGTTGGTAGGGCCAACAATAGTCTTATCCACGGGTTGCTTTGGAGTGGACGTAGAAGGGTCAGGACCCTTAATGGTGATTTTCCCATGAGAGCGAGTAACAACATTTGCGCAATCCTAAGATGATTTAGGTTTGGAAGAATAAGACTCGGGGCCTCACAAGACAAATGGAGTCTTAGGCTTAGGAGTATCCTCGCTCCCCTTGATAGTAATCACATCGCAATACTCAACCTCAACAGGTTCAATCATGTTAATGACATTGTCGTTGGTAGTGTATGTGTAGTTAACCTTGGCATTGGTGTTCTTAGTCTTGGACAATTCACCTTTCTCATGAGGAGGAAAGGGATCTTTAAATGCCTAATGATCTGAATTCTTGTTATGGTTGTCTACAAAAATGTCACCATTGTCAATCAAATCTTGGACCTTATAGCGTAGCTGGAGACAAGTAGAAGTTTTATGACCCTTATTTATGTGATAATCATAGTATGCATTGTCGTTCCACCAATGAGGTCGCAATTGCAAATCATAGAGATGCTTTTCCAAAGGAGCGAGTATATGATTCTACATGAGAGTTATAAACTACATCAAGTGGTTCTCCTAAGGATGTGAACTCACACTTGGGTCAAGATGCCCAAGGCTTGTTTTTAGTGAATCTCGAAGGCTGCTGAGTATCTGTTGTAGCCTTTTCAGTAGCTTTGACCGCCTGTATACTAGAGGTAAGATTAAAAATAGACTTCGAAGCTTTCAGGGTCACATTGTCAACCACTCCATCATTCACAACATCTCTATTCTTGTTGATAAACTTCCCTTTATCTTTGATTGAGGAGGAAGACCCTTGTTTGTTGTCTTTTTACAAAGTCAACTCTCCTTTCTTGATCATAAATGCTTCTATTCACACAACTTGCTTAATCATGCTATCAAAGGTTAGGGGACCTTGTAATTATACTTGATATCCAAAATATAGGACAATATTGTCCAAAAAGATGTCGAGTCTCTCAGACTCTGGTAGTTTGCGAGGATACTTTGTACATAGTTGTTTCCATCTCTGGAGAAATGCCAAGAAAGGTTCCCCTTGTCATTGTTTCAAATTATAAAGATCTCAGATATTGACTGGATGTTGAATATTGTGTGAGTAATGCTGGATGAACAAATTAGCAATCTCGTCAAAATATTTGATTCTAGTGGGTAACCGAGAAAACCACTCCATAGCTAACCCACCCAAACTACTAGGAAAGAGGCGCATAAGATATGTCTGATCATGTATGAATTCCATGGATAGCATGCCAAACTCCCTCAAGTGATCTTGGGGATTAGTAGTACCCAAGTATTTTTCATATTTGGCCAACTCTACACCTTTGGGAAAAGGCGGCATGTGAAGACTCTTATCGAAGGGGAAAGGATAGATTCTTTCCATTGTGAACTATTGTACAAATTTATCCTTATCCCTCGCAAGTTGGCTAATTTGGTTTTACATGTTTTGGATCATCTTTTGCAACATAGCGGTCTTAGTTTCTTCTTCTTTAGCCACAAGTGTCAACTTGGTAGTATGGGGGTAATTTGGCCCCTTATTTAGCCAGTTTTAGAAAATATTTCTCCTTTTCCTCTAAAAGGAGGATTTCCATCATTTTGATAAGACTCTTGTTGGCTTTTATAGCATCTATGTTATTTTGGGTTATTACCTCATCATCATTACCAAGAATCTCATAAATGTTTGGGGCTTGATCTTGACTCTGGTCATGTGGAGGAGGGTGATAGTGATGTGGTTGTCGATTACCTTGAGACTTGTTTTGAGATTGGTCTTGATTCTAATCATTTTGGGATTGATCATAATGTTGATCATTTCGAGATTGACCAAGGTGTTGGTTGTTTTGAGATTCGTCATGAATTTTGCTGTATTGGCCCAGTTGGAAGTCGAAGGGGTCTCCCATCTTATCAATGTAGGATTGTGCAACATGTGTAGACTCAGTAAAATGATATGAATGATGCTGAAAGGGCGCAGCTAAGGTAACCTTTGGCACATTAATAGGATCAAAAGAGTTGATAGGTTCAAACAGGTCGATAGGTTTGATAGAGTTGGTAGGTTCAATAACTCTAATAGGGTTAGTCCGAGGAAGTGGCCTCCCAAAGTTATGAAACAATGAGTTGTCTTGTTCTTGAAACAATAAGTCAAGTTGTGCTTGAAACAATGGATTATAAAACTCCTGGAGCACTAGAGATGATGATTGATATGGGTTGTCTTTCAATGTACTCAGCAAAGAAGAACTTGAGGATCCCTCACAATACTCAAATTGTGCAACAGGTTCGGGATGGCCTATTTCTTGATTACGAGATCTACCTCTACCTTGTCTAGTACCATGAATGGGGAAAGTGTTGTTGCTTCTAATTGTAACAGGCATAGACAAAAATGTAATGAGAGGACTTGGGATTATGCTAGAACTATGTCTCTAGGATAGTGAAAAAGGAGATAAGAGGCTAGAACAACCAAGATGTGAAATGCACCCAACACGAATTATCGAGAGTATGGCTAGAACAACCAAGATGTGACTATCGCATCGCAAGGTACAAAAGCACAATAAAATGGGACAAATAACAGAGAGACAATATGAGTTTAAAAAATAATCATTTGGTTCATAGCTTGAGACACTCAATCTCAAATAGTGGACAATAAGAAAATAGGCAAATAGACCTCAAACAAAAATTAGATCAGGTAGAAAGTTGACCAGTCAATGGGAAATAGCTCGCTATTTCAAAAATCAAGGTACAGTCTCACATGAGGAAGTGCTGGTTCACGCGAGGAAATGCTAGACTGGGTGCGAGAAAATGAAATCTCGCGCGGGAAAAAGACCAGGTTTCGACATATTGACACAATTTTTGAGGTAAAAGTTAGATTTCGAGACACAACATGGACTGTTCTCTAACAGAATTTCTAGTTCTCAAACAGTTTAGGATAGTATGAATTAGCAATCTCAGTTTGAATGTTGCAAGCAATCATTTACGAGCATGAAATTTTGGATCAAGCAATGGTGACGCAAGAAGTAGTCACAAACAGTTCTACCAAGGCCAAAGCAACTTGGCAGAATCATGGGAGTCTTTGTTTGATCATGATGGACATTTTAAGACTTGAAATAATCACTTAGTTATCCCTACAAAAAAAATGGTAGAGAAGATAAAATTTGTGCCTCACAACTTATGTGCATGCGTTCACCTCACATAGCCATATCACCCCCTAGAGGGCATCCATGTTTTTGGTTTTTCTAAGGACTCAATAGTATATGTTCAAAGGTTACCCTTGAATCAGGAGCCAGTGTCATATACCACCTTCAAACATCTAGGTGCATGCCTATGGTGAGAATTTAGGGGAGAGATTCTTCCCCCTCCCTACGCAAAGATTATGTCTCCTTTCAGAGGTGATTCAGGTAGGAAACTAACTAAGAAAGTGTTTAGTGGGCTTCTGTTCACACTAACATTTGGTGCCCCTGATACAGGGTTGAGGCCTCACAACCACACCAACACTTGAAAGTCATACACCCCCGCAAGCAGGGCTAGGAGCGGCGCCGCTCACTACAACAGACGAAGCTTTCTCAAGATGATAGTCGAAATCAAGAGAAAGAATTTAACATGGCTTTGGAGTCTTTAGACTCAACAAAGCATTATTTATTAGAGTGAGGTGGAATCACCAGCAACAGGTGTGTACTCACTTGGGTTGTTCCCGGAGGTTCAACTTCCGGCAGGTCCTCTAAAGGTGACACAAACTTGGCTCGGATTCGAGGGTCAGATTTTTTGATTCTCTCAAAGAGAGAAGAGCATAATTCTCTACCTCTTCACCTTACCCAAACACATCAATCATATTCATCATCGAGCTAGTTCCTCCTTAACCAATCCACAAGCTTTTGGGTTTTTGGTTCTCTCAAAGAGAGAAGAGCATAATCCCCTAACAAGTAGATGTGCCAAATGTTCACTACCTTTCCTTGCTTCCCTAGGTATCTATCATGCTAGAAAAATCTAGGTCTCAGATTCATCCATGGGCATCACTTCCATGTAGTGAAGAGCCTATTATCATATCTTGCTATCAAGACCCTTAAGAAATTTTAACAAGGCCCTAGTTATACAATGTGAGTAAAAATAGTTAAACAAGTACAACATTTTTAAAATAGTCTTTGACAATCATCTTGCAAGAAAATTGTTAGCAAGTTTGTATTCTTCATCAAGAGTCCTACAGCCCACTGTTATGCTGTCCAAAAATAGAGATATAAAAATTAGCAGCATGTAATAAATGTTAGAAAATAGTGCAGGAAATTTGCAGAAACTGATAAATTTTAAACACTGATGGCAAGTCTCGCGCAAGTAAGTACAAGGCATCATGCAAGAAAATGAAAGGACCTACGTGAGATAGTGCTTTTTCACACGAGAGAATGCTAATGAAAGCACAACTTCGTGCGACACACTCATAAATCTCGTGCAAGAATCCGTACACAGTGAAGTACAGACATACGACAGAGTGCAGAATTTTTCAAAAAAGTTTGAGATTAATGAGGCCAGAAATTAATTTTTTGCTGCATGGTGGGCGCCAAAATGTTTATGTCTGAATGTTGAACTCTAATTCATCCATAGACACGACATAGTCCTTTCTCAATGATTTGAATTACGATAATGAATATGAATTATTCACTTCGCAATATTGATTGAATCGACCTGTCGCCTCTTATTTAGGTGGGGTGTTTGAATTACTCTCAGATTCAAGAGCCAACAACCATAGACCAATCACTAAAATGGACGATTTTAAATTCTTAAGGAAATGATTGAGTTGCAATTAATCTATATGAGAAATGCAATTGTAATCTAAGAATGAAAGTGCAAATTAAGCTAAGAAAATTGAAATGAGATGAGAATTAAGCTAATAACAATGGTAAGCAAACTAATTTAAAGCATGAGAATGCAAGAAAATACTACTAACATGAAATTATACTAATATGCAATATAAAAATCATTTAAATGCAATAGATGAGACAACAATTTGGCATAAATTCGATACTTAAAAATTGCCTCTTTTTTCAAATGAGAAAAAGAGGTTCATAATATAGAAGAACCCAGGAGAAGGATGAAGAGTTTCTTGGAAAGAAATGAGTGACTCTTCATCTCCATGGAGGAAGGTGAGACAAATTGAAGGATATTATTTAATTAAGAAAATGAAATATTGCCACATGGATGGCTTTTCAAATTATTTAAATTATTAAATCCAAATGAGAGTAATCCATTTAAATAACCAAATAACATTTAATTCCTTTGATGAGTATTAGCTAAAGGGGGTGGAATTAATTTAATTTAAAGCATTGGGACTTTAGAATTAAATTAATTAATCATAGGGATTATTTAGCCAATAAAAGTCAAATATTGAGGAATTAAATATAGTGTATGATTAATGCAAATTTAGGGTTTTTGGCATTTGACACCAAGTCAAATAAAGTCAATCAGGAGATAGAATTGCCTAGTACAATAGGACTTCCCTGATGTAGAAATTGAAGAAATGCACCAAAATTGATTAGAATTGCAAGGTGCCAATTTTGGGGTATTACAATTGTTGTAAAGAGAATCTTGAGATACCAGAAGAAAACAAAGGACTATGGATTATGGTACACATTAGAAGGAAAATTTGAACTTAAAGTTTACACCGATGCAGATTGGGAGGGAAACATAGATGACCGGAAGAGCATAACCAGTGGAGCATTCTTTTTAGGGGAAAGGCTTGTGACTTGGATTAGCAAGAAACAAGCATGCATTTCGAAGTCCACTATTGAAGCAAGTATGTTGCTGATGCTACAAATTGTTCAAATATAGCCTAGATCAGACAAGTGTTGGAAGGAATGAATGAGGTAATCACTGACCCGACGATTATATATTGTGACAACACCAGTGCTATAAATATTTCTAAGAATCCTGTGATGCATTCAAAGACAAAGCATATATCTATTAAGTATCACTACTTAAGAGAACAAGTTCAAGAGAAGCAAGTACAAATGGAATTTGTAACATCTATGGAGCAACTGTAGATCTCTATAGTTTTGTTGACTATTAGTGACTCACACTTAGTCATGTATCTAGGCAATGATGGTCAGTCGTCACTGTGACCAAGTCATTATGTTAAGGCCGAGCTATGTAATGTTTACTTACTGAGCAGTAGTACTGCCAAGTAAACTTATGGTCACTATGTATTGTAGTAGTATACCGAGTCTAGTTCTACCGAGTCTTATATACAATGATTATCGAGTGCCAAAGTTATCAACATATGCCGAGTACAGTGAATGCTAAGTATCAAAAACTGCATTTTCTGAGTTAGCCAGAGAATGACATAAGAGTTTGTTTTGGCACAGTGATTGAAGTAAACAATTTTGGCTGACATCCATGTTTTGTATTTTGTCTATTGAGATAATTATGGAGGTAATTATGCATCTACTTAGTAATCATTGATCCCTATGCTATACCTAGAGCCAATTGAAAATTAGTAAGACTTAAGTGGCAAAAGGAATTAATCTAAGTTGTAGATCTTGAATAAGTAAAATGTTTTTGTTGATTATATAAGGTCAAGATATTAACCCTAAAATGTAGTAACAAGGGACAGTGAATGTGAAGGGTATAAGAAGATAGGTATGATTCAGAAAAGTGAAGTATTCAGAGACAGAGTTTAGTGACCGAGCTAAGCAGTGAAAGCACAGAAAAGAGATAGATCTGATAAATGAGATCAACATCACGCAGTAAAGAGAAGATTTGTTATTTTCATACAGTGCAAACCGAACGATCAAGTACTAAGACATTCTAGCCAGTGTATTAAGTAAATTTCTTAACCAAGTAGTCCTAACAAAATTTTTGTAATCTCTTAACCAAGTGCTTACTTTATTGTAAGTTTCAAATCCTTTTACAAGATAGACTGTATAAGTCTTTTAGCTTTTAACATAGCAGACCCCTCACAAGGTAGATCAAGTTTTGATCAAATTTTGTAAGCCCTAATAGGAAAATTTATTACTACAGTAGTGAAGATTTGTGGGTGTCATCCCCACCCTGATTTTACCTTTCAAGGGTTTCTGGGTAACCAAAATCTCTGTGTTTTGAATGTTTTCATGGATAATGTTTTAGTTTGTTAGTCATTTGATTATGTTCAAAATGGGTGATGCTATACAAAATTTTTATTCATATGTGAATGGTTTAGTAGGTGATTTCTGATTCACACCCCCCCTCCCCTCTCAGCATCACATTTCCCAATTATATTTCCAACAATTGGTATCAGAGCTGCAAGGTTTCTCATAGAAAGTCTAACCACTTAAAGAAAAAGATCTTGAGATGGAAGTCTATAAACTGGGAAAGGTCATAGAGAATCAGAAGATTGATGTACAGCTAGCATTACATCAACTGGAAGCAGCCAGAGGCGAACTGAAGAAATCCTTGAGCAAAAGGAGATAAATTGCTATTCAGCAAAATGAATCACAATATCAAGAAGAAGATACCACTGGATTATTTGACAATGGAAATACTACATAAACTAATAAAGCCATAAACGAGCTACTGGAGAAGAATACCATACTGAATGATGACATCAGGAATCTAAAGAGAGAACAAGAGATTCAATCTGTCAGACTTTTTGAAGTTGTTGAACAAAAAAAGAAAGCTGAAGATGACAAGATAATGGCTGAAGAAGACAAAAGACAAATGGAAATGAGACTAGATGAAAGGAAAAGTGACATGCAAAGGTTGACAAATAATCAACTGGACATGGTAAATCAACTACTACTGGTTAATCAAGAGTTGGGAAGGAAAGATATGGAAATCAACCAACTGAGATCTGAGAATGATCAATTAAAGAATGAACTTAGAACTGAAAAGGAAATCAATGAAAGGATGAACAAACCTATGAAGCTGTAAAATACTTTGAAGAATTGTTAAGGTCGCCTAGAAGATCTGATGATAGATCTAGACTTGGACTAAATAAACATGCTTCATCTACTGAAGAAGGAGAATCATCAAAGAATGGAGAACAAAAGAATGCAAAACCAAAGAACAACAAACCCACATGCCATCACTGTGGAAAGCCAGGACATACAGCCAACATATGTAGAAGTAAACATGGTAAGTTTGACTCTAAACCAAAGTTCAATGGGCATTGAATTAACTATAAGAAAAATGGACATCAGGCACATGAATGTAGGTCTAAGGTCAGTTACCCAATTACTTCACCTAAGTTTCAAGGCAATTGTTTCAACTGTTAGAATTATGGGCATAGAGCATTTGAATGCAAGTCTAAACCAATATCGTCATCAAATGAACAGACTAAGTCACCTATGAAGAACAACTCATACAATTGGGATTACAACACATGGTACAGTTGTCATTATTGTGGAAAATATGGACACATTGGAGAAAATTGCACGAAGACCCATTTTAGAGGAAGATCCAAAAGTTGGATGACTAGAAGCATGGTGTGTTACAAATGTAATAAGATAGGTCATCTTAAGAAATACTGTAGATCACCTATGCCGAGCAATAATCAGATTCAGAATGAAGATATCCGCAAAAAATTGAAAAACCAGATGGGCAAGACATGGAAGAAGAAAGAAGAAGGAAGCACTAGTGAAACTGGCACATTCGAGGTCACCCAATCCGATGGATCAGGTGATCATACTTCTTCTAATTAAGCATATAAGGTATGTTTGGAGCTGAATATTACAAAGCTTTATTTTACATCAGTTCCTAACACAAAGACTAAGTAGAAGTCCAATCTGCATAATTAAAGATGCATTAGGACACATCTGAGAAAAAATAGAAAATTTCTTTTGATGTCGAGTGACAGTATTCTAACTGAGATATCAACGTATGCTGAGCACCTATTATGGCTAAGATTCTATAAGTATCAAGCTATGTCGTAATGATTATTTTGATCAATTTTATGTTAACCAAGGTTAGCATGAGTTAGCTGAGACAGCTGTATTCCACTTAAAGATTTTGTATGGAGCATTTATGAGGCCCTAACTTCACTTTTCATAATCTATAAAGTGGAAATTTTCTATTCATTTCATTTGACCTAGCGATTTGAGATTTCTTTGAGCAATTCCAAGTGCGAACAATCAGTTTATCAAGTCAATTCTGAATCTCTACGGTGCGCCGTCGGCAAAAATCATTTGCAAGGTACTTATGAGAAAAAGGTACATACCGAGCAAACATTTCTTTTGAAAATTTTATAATTTAAAATGGTATCATCATCTGCTACAATGAAGAAACAAGGGATGGAGGTTTTCAATGTGCAATTGGTAAGGAATGAGGTCTGCAAGCCACGAATCTTTAAGACAATTTCAGAATCTGCGATTAAAGGAGATTTGAACGGAGCCCTATCTTCAATTCTGGAAAATGTGCTAATGATGAATGACATTAGGTCATGTTATATGTGTAAAATTGGGGAAATCAGAGATTACAAGATCAGGAAGGCATATGACAAGTTATGTGTCAACAGAGTGTTGAAGCCGGAGTATAAATTGGTTGTCGAGCAAGGGTTAGTGCATGCCCTGGATTTCCTGTAGAATTTTAAGGTTGAATGGATAAAAATTGTGTTGAGTTGAGTACATGACATGCAATTATGGCTGGAAGATGGACCAGTGAAGATAACAAAGGAAATGATCCAATGAGTCAGTGGTTACCCTTTGATTCAAGGAAAATGAACAATGAAGTGTTCGAGCAAAGAGGAGATATAGGCAAACACACAAGCTATATGGAACAAACGAGGTATGATGATCTCTACCATTATAGATCCGGAGATTGACTTTACTGTTAGGGTTATCTCGCACAAGTTCTACCAATCTAGTCGATTGGACAGTGTCCCCTATATGGTAGTGGACCAGGCATGGAAAATCATTAAGAAAGGGCACATGTATGATCTTGTCGAGCTCCAGCTAACTCAACTTGCCAGGAACCTCAACTCAATCCGGACTGCAAAGAACTCAATGTGGAAGTTTGGCTCTTTGCTAATCTGCCTATTCTTTTATGTAAAGAAGAGTTTTCCTACTCATGGAGGTGTGATATGGGATAAGAAGAAACCCGTTACTGTGAAAATCAGTGAGTTCATAGGTCAAATAGGAGATAGCTTTAATGGAGTAATGGATAATTATTTTTTTGAGTTTAAAAAGAAAATGAGGAAGAGGAGTAGAATCCCTGTGTCATTAGTTGAGAAGTACAGTAATGATATATGTTTTCTAGTTGACACATATTTCACATATGCACAAGCAATCCTTCCTAGGGTTTCATGGCTCATGCCACTACCCTATGAAATTAATATAGATGAAGCTACTGCTGCCATCACAGCCCTCTTAGCCAAAGAAATTGATAGCAAGGCACCCTATTTTGGGACATATGAGGAAGCCAAATCAAAAATATCTTTAGGTTTAACTGCTACAATGTTAGAGAGGAAGAGAAAGAAGATAGTAAAGAATGTAGAGAAGTATGTGAAAGAATCGGACAAGGATGCTCCACTAGAGTTGACCCAAGGTTTGGGAGAAGATGAACTAAATGAATCTAGTGACGGTGAAGAAAAAGAAGAAGAAACTCAAGAAGAAGAGAAGAAAGGAAAGAAACCAATAATTGCCAAGCCTCCAACCAAGAAAAGAATACTAAAACCTAGAGTGTCTTCAACACCTATGCTGAGGCCTAGAACAAGGGGAACAACTACTGAAACTCCTAAGGTATCCCCTATTTCCAGTAAGTGAAAACCTGCACAACCTAAGGTCGTGCCGAGTAAGGGAAACAAAAGACCTAGAAGGAAACTTGTATTGGTACAAGAAGATGATGAGAAAATTGAAAGCGATGAAGAGGTGAAGAAGAAGACTGCACTACAAGATGCTAAATCTACTATAGATGAAATATGCCACAAGATCAAAAACTCTACAGGAGTGGATGACTTGAAAGAGTTGAAATTTGGAAGTTTGAGTGTAGGAGAGAAAGAGAAAGTAGAAGATGCTATTCTTGAAATGCTTTGTACTTTCAAGATGTTACCCATTCAGTTGGAGAATCGAATCCCAAAGGAGCTGAGCAACAGGGTTGCACAAAAATGGGAATATGCCTTGAATATTGAAAAAAAAATAAGGGAGAGTACTTTAGCACAAGTGGAGTCAAGTCTCACCCCTGCCAACATCAGAAAAACCATGGAGAAATATCGAGAAAAATTTGATCCTAAGCTTAGAGCTTATCTAATCCTTCAACACAAGGTTGAGGATGTAGTACAAGAAAGTATCAAAATTTGGAAGATAATATATGGATTGTTGATTGACAAAGATGAAGGTGCTAGTACATCTAAGGATGTCGAGCTTGAAATAGAACAAAGTGTAATGGAATCATCCATTCCAAAGATAGAAGCTCCCAAGGTAGAAGAAATTCAGAAGGAACCTGAAGTGCACATTGTAGATATCACAGAGGATACACCAGTTAAGAATTCGGTATTAACTGAGGAAGACATACAGGTCGAGACAGGTAAAGATACATCTTTGCCCGGGAGTAACCCAGTACTTTTGCAAGTCAAAGCTTATATGGAAATTGATGCGACACCAAATGGTAACACTACCCCCGCCAAATCTAAAGTTGTTACAGTTGATCCGTTAGATGGTACCAGTACTACTGAGGAACCAGAGAAGCCAGTACCAGTTACTTAACTAACATCTACCGAGGAGATTCGCTAGGAAAAAGAGGAACAGACAGCAGAACAAGTTACTAGTTCTTATGTGGAGAATAAGGGAACTAAGGGAAACCAAGGAAAAGAAAAATTTAATGAGGTACAAGAGCCTACAGAACAAGAAGAAATACAAGCTCTTATACAAATGCTGAGTGGGAGCACACTGAAGAGAGCACACAAATAGAAAATGGAAGTCTTCTCACCTGAGGTAACCATTGATGAAGTTATTACTATTCCTAAATGGGATACTGATAACTTATCCTATGAGAAAATTCAAATATTGAAAGATTTATTGTCGAGGAAAAGCAGACAAGAACAATTGAGAAGAGAACATTAGCAAAAATAGGTTATGTATGAAATCAAAGATATATTTATTGATGTTTATGAGTTATCAAATGTAAATATTTTCGCTCCCATATTGGAACAACTTGTACATATTGTTCAAAAGGTAAATAATGACGCATGTTGCACCAGTGATAAATTGTTTGAGTGGTCAGAAAGAAAGTTTGAGACTAGAATGCTGGAGAAAGTATCTACCGAGATTGCAGTTAAACAGGTCACACTTTCTACTTTGGTAGCAGAGACCAAAGAAGTCATTATCAATGCAAACTCTCTTCTCACCAAACTGTGTAATATTGAACAATTCACTGAGGAAAACCAACGTTTGATTGATCAACTGCAGCAAGAACTTAAAACCACAAGTCAGTCTTTAAGTGTTGATCTGGACCATAGCTCCAATCATTATGTCAAGATAATGCATACTCAAGGAAAGATAGCCAAGCTGATGGCTAATGATGGAAAGATTAGATCTCGCCTACTTTCTATGAAAACAATTTTAACACCTCACCTAGAGGCATTACAGAGAAAGTTGGTCAAGGCTAAAGAATTAACTAAGAGGGATCTGAATCTATCTACTGCCAAGAGTCTAATCAATCTAGCTGTTGAGCTAGAAGTGCAGTCTGAAGTGTTAACTGTTGCTGCTGGAGGATGGGAAACTGCACTACACATGGTTATGATGCTCCACAAACCATTTCTGGAGAAACATTTTGAGATCCCTACTCTAGATGACATTTTTCGTGTCAAAATCAAGGGGGAAGTAAAATCATGCCATAACAAAGAGGGAGGTAACAAAATGTTTGTAAATTTTTGCATGTATATATATCTCAGGGGGAGTATTTTTGCGTATACTACATATTTTTGTAAAGGAAATGTAATGTCATTACAAAGTGTTTTTGCCACTAATGTCAAAGGGGGAGATTGTAGATCTCTATAGTTTTGTTGACTACTAGTTACTCACACTTAGTCATATATCTAGGCAATGATGGTCGGTCATCACTGCGACAGAGTCATTATGTCAAGGCCAAGCTATGTAATGTTTACTTATCGAGCAGTAGTACTATCGTGTAAACTTATGGTCACTATGTATTGCAGTAGTATACCGAGTCTAGTTCTACCGAGTCTTATATGCAATTATTATCGAGCATCAAAGTTATCAACATATGCCGAGTACAGTGAATGTCAAGTATCAGAAACTGCATTTGCTGAGTTAGCCAGAGAATGACATAAGAGTTTGTTTTGGCACAGTGATCGAGGTAAATAGTTTTGGCCGACATCCATGTTTTGTATTTCGTCTATTATGATAATTATAGAGGTAATTACGCATCTACTTAGTAATCATTGATCCCTATGTTATACCTAGAGCCAATCAAAAATTAGTAAGACTTAAGCGGCAAAAGAAATTAATCTAAGCTGTAGATCTTGAATAAGTAAAAAAAAATTGTTGATTATATAAGGTCAAGATCTTAACCCTAAAATGTAGTAGCAAGGGATAGTGAATTTGAAGGGTATAAGCAGATAGGTATGATTCAGAAAAGGGAAGTATTCAGAGATAGAGTTTAGTGACCGAGCTAAGCAGTGAAAGCACAGAAAAGAGATAAATCTGATAAATGAGATCAACATCACATAGTAAAGATAAGATCTATTATCTGCATACAGTGCAAACCGAAAGATCAGGTACTGAGACATTCTAGCCAGTGTATTAGGGTAAATCTCTTAACCGAGTAGCCCTAACAGACTTTTTGTAATCTCTTAACCAAGTGATTACTTTATTGTAAGTTTCAAATCCTTTTACAAGGTAGATTGTATAAGTCTTTTAGCTTTTAACAAAGAAGACCCCTCACAGGGTAGATCAAGTTTTGATCAGATTTTGTAAGCCCTAACAGGCAAATTTATTACTGCAGTAGTGAAGATTTGTGGGTGTCATCCCCACCCCAATTTTACCTTTCAAGGGTTTCTAGGTAACCAAAATCTTTGTGTTTTGAATGTTTTCATGGATAATGTTTTAGTTTGTTAGTCATTTGATTGTGTTCAAAATGGGTGATGCTATACAAAATTTTTATTCATATGTGAATGGTTTAGTGGGTGATTTTTTATTCACCCCCCCTCCCCCTCTCAGTATCACATTTCCCAATTATATTTCCAACAACAACTTGCTGACATCTTTACTAAACCATTACCGAAGGATACATTTGAATATTTGAGAACTAGACTTGGGGTCCATCCCTTGTCTACCGATCACTTATGTGATATGGAGGTTGCATCAACCTACACTTATTAGAAGATCATTCATGTTGATGCACATAGCTCACGCTTTGGATTATTTCTAAGGTTGTGAAAGATTGTAGAAGCTAGGACATAAATTTGTTTATCTGTACACTAAATGTACATGATATGAATTGAACAATAGATAATACTTGGTTGTTGTAGAGCTGTTTGTATGTTTTCTTTAACATTGTTGTCAAAGGGAGAGAGAATGAATATGAAAATGAGGAGAGAGTTACATGATAAATCTATTACTGAGATCACACATAAAGGGAGAGACTTGAATATTTGTTGCTGAGAACAAAAGGAATCAGAGAGCTAAAAAGATCAAATCCGGAGGGAGAGTCTGCACTTGTAATGTTATATTTTGTAGTGATTAAACATATTAAATTTGAGCTTACCAAGCTACAACATTTTCTTACATAGTTGTAGAATACATGTTTGGTATATTTTCATACTGCTTGTGTTTCCATTAATGCCAAAGGGAGAGATTGATGAACTACAACGGATTGAATATCTGAATGAACTGAAGAAATAGTGATTAGAGATCACCGAGTACTAAAATGATATGTAAGATGATTAAATCAGTCAATATGTTGTCATTTATGTCAACTAGTATTGACAGTACTTATCATGTTAGTTACAAACATCTAAACATCTATTAGAGAAAGAAAAGATGAAGAAATGAGATATCTACATAAGAAAAAGATGGATATGACAGATAAGGATAAGGAAAACATTGGGTAACTTATTAATGAGTCTATGGCTTCATACTATTGATTTGATTATGTTGCATTAATCTATTATGAAGAAGAGAACTAAAATTGAACAAGACAATGTGGTCGGTAATTGAAGATTTTTGTATACACCGAGCTAGTGTAGTGTATACCAACTGATAGTATCAACCGAGAAAGTTTAACCAGTTATCACCGACGTATTTCTGTGTTAACTAAATGTGGCTGAAAACATTAAATGCTAAGAACAACCAACTGAATTTGATGAGCTAGATACTATTTGTTCGAATTAGGAGAGATAGGTACTGAGAGGGGAGGGGTGAATCAGTGCCTTCAAAAACTTTACTTGTAAAGCCTTTTAGATCTATAACTGTATACTGTAATAACTGATCAAAATAACTTGAACATAATTGCATAAATCAATCATCTAGTTAGCTTAAGAAAGTAAACAACATGAAATCAATATGACATAACACAAGTATTTTGGTAATGCAGAAACCCTTGTAAGAAGGTAAAAATTGTGATGCTCGGTGTTTACTGACTATCGGTGTCAGTGTCGCTGGTGCTTGGTAAATTATGTGATGCTCGGTGTAAATGCTTAACCGACTACTCTATCTTACTTTTGGTTACTAACCAACTCAATATAAGTAACCGACCGACCTGTTTACTATCCTTTGATACTAATGACAACCTTAAATGCTCAATAGAGATTAACAATCTCCCCCTTTGGCATTAGTATCAAAACTTCGAATGTATATAGGCAAAATGTTTCTATATATTCCTTATATCTCCACCATATACATATCCACAACAAAAATGTTTCTAAGTACAAAGTACTCCCCCTCGGTGCATGCTCCCGGTAGTATGTAATATACATAGAAAAACTATACTTATTTGGCATATACATGTTTACCCCCTTTTTGATAATAATGCCAAATGCAATATATATATATATATATATATATATATATATATATATATATATATATACTTACATCTTACCAAAAATGTTTTGATGGGTTTTCTTTACAGACTCCAAGAGGTTGTCCCACTCCTCTTTCAAGTTGGTAAGAGTAATATGCTCAAGACCGACTTGTGCATGCATGTCAAAGATATTATCCAACACTGAAATCTCAGGTGTTGCTACAAGTTGTTCAGCTTTAACAATATGAGCTTCAAAAATTTTCAGGTAAGGAATGAGTTCTTTCTGTAACTCTGTAACCTGATCGATGATGTGTGCTTCTTGTTTTCTTAAATCTGCTATCAGTTGCTGAAGTTCCTAAACTTGGTGAATATGCTTTAAGAAAGTAGTTGGCTCGGTGATAGTTGCTTGTGTACTCAACTTTATCTCTACTTCTAAACCTTTTATCTTTTCACTAACTTCTATAGTGAAGGTGTCTAAAGTACAAAGCTTGAGTAGAAATTGATAGATTATCTGAGTGATAGATTTTACCTTGGTAATGACCTCAGATAATTTTACCTTTTTCAGTGCGACTTCTGCTCTAATCCTTGCTGCCAATTTGTTCTGAATCTTTGATTCTACCCTTTCTTCTATTCTTTTGTCTGCATCTATATCAGGGGCATTGATTTTGTTGACAAGTGTAGCAAGTTGATCTATGATGGGAGTATTCTCATCAATATTTGTCTCTGGTACTATCTGTTGCAGAATATCCTTCACATCATTTAACACTTCTTTACATTTGTGTTCTTTCCTTAACTTTTCTTGTGCCACTTTCCTTGAACATAATTCCCCATATCTACTTAGTTCCTCAGGATTTAGGGTTCTCGGATCACATTCTGGTATGATTATAACTTCATCAATGGTGACCGGCCCTTTTGCTTTCTTCTTCTTCTTCTTTTGTGCAAGAGGTGACTTCTTCTCATTTATAACAATAGCTTTTTCTCCACTCTTCAGAGTATCTTTCCCAATTGACACTGTATCATCCTTCTTCTGCTCCTCGATAGATGGTGTGGGAGTCTCGATTGTAGTGTCAGGTGGGTTCACCTCAGTCGACTTTGTTTCTTCTGATTCCTTTGTTTCTATAGACTGTGCCTCTATTTTGTTAGGCTCATTTGTATCTGCAAGTTGCTCAGGTGCTTGTATCCTAGTTGTATCTTTAGTTTTCTCAGGATGAGAGGCATCAGGTTGTACTTGTGAAAGTATTTCAACTGCCTCTACAAGTACAGGTAGTTCACCCAGTAGAGATGTGAACACACTATCAGTGTCTAGTGTTTCATCTTTGTTTGGTGCAATTGTCACATCTTCATCATCCTCATCATTAGGATCACCGTTAGTGATGTCCTCAATGAGTGCATCGTCATCGGTTTTCTTTCGCATGTGGATCTTTACTTGATCTAGTGCATCTTGTGAGATTCTTATTTCTTCCTTTTGTTTGGTGATATCAATTACCTCGGTAACTAATATACCGATGTCCTCTATTTTCTTTCCTTTGTTATCATCAATGAAAATACCTTTACCTTTTGAACTGTGTCTCTTCTTAGACAGTTTCAGGAATGCTTCCTATTCAGCTTTCTCTTCTGCTTTCAAAATTGATGTCCATAGAGAATCACATGTGACATCCATATCACCAACATTCTCATCCATGATCGGCATAGCTCTATTCTTGACTAGAAATATAGCCTGATACTTTGTCATGTATTCACTTACAACAGCATAGCTAAAGCGTGTGGCTGCACGACTTAATGATCATTCTCTTTTCCTTTTCTCTGTATCTAGTGCAATAACCCATCTCTCATTTATTTTGTCATCAAGTTCCTTTGGTAATTGACATGCGAATTCCATTAGTACTCTTTTGAATTTAATCATCATCTAGATGATAGCATGTTCTATCTTTGTCTTGTCCTCAATTGACATTTTTTCAAATTTACGTATGCCTGGATCTGTAAGATTTCCATTGTCAATTATTTCTTCTATTGTACTTTCCCTGTTACAAACTAACTTGAATTGATTAGGATCATTTTCTATTTCTGTATCCTCTAGATCTTCCTTATTTCTTATGTATTTCCTCCTTTTCTTCGGTGGCTCAGCTACATTCTTGTTCTTTCTCTTTATGTATTTCTTCGTCGGTGTAGCTACCCTTCTTTTTGTTACTTTTACTGCTTCTACTTTGTCGGTAGATTGTGTTGTAGTTGATGAACGTGTCCTTACTCCTTCTAGTTCTGGTAACTATATTTACTATTCAACATTAGTGGGAGGAACTGGTGTGTTATCCTTTTCTTTGTCTGACTCAATCTCCTTGCTATCATAGGGCTTGTCAGCCAACTGTAACTGACCTTCGGTTGATCTTTAACCGGTGACTCCTTAGATGAGTCAGATGCATTTCTATATTTTGTTGTGAGATCTTTTCTCATTTTCTTCATCCTTCTAGACATTTTCCCGATCTCTATGTCTATAGTGATTCGTGACTTAGCTTCCTCATATAATCCAAACCTACTGGCAATGATATCAATTAGTAATGCCAGCAATGCATTAATAGATTTTAAAGAGAAATCATGGTTCATTTTGTAACCCATCGGTGCTAACCATTTTGTTCTCAGTTCTACTGCCTTTATCATTGAGTGGTCCGTGCTCACTACAAAACATATGTCATCTTCAAATTTTCTCACTAATTCCCTTAGAATTCTACTCCTTTGTTGCATTTTTGCCTGAAATTCCCTGAAATATGCATTAAATTCCTTATTCAAATTATCTCCTAGACTTTGCATCATTTCACCAATTTGTGCAGTTATCGGTTTGTCAGATTCCCAGTTTACTTTACCGATACTAGGTACAAATTTTTGCAGATAGAAAAATGTGCAGACAAGTAGTGATCCATACTTACATGTATTGGACTTCTTTTCTTTTACTATCTTCATATTATCTTGTAATTGATGTAGTAGCAGTTCAACAAGATCTACCTGGTGATCTTTCTTCACAATTTTATATACCATGTCCATGGCACTGTAGGGTACACTATTTGGTCTGCTAGATTGAAATATCTTGTTCCCGATGACATGAGCTACAAATTTTACTGCTGGATCTTTGATGTTTGAGATTTTTAGTGCCCTACTGTCCCATTGAGCTCCAGTATTCTTTTCAACGTCAGGATGAGATGAACTTTGAAAGGCTTTGGCTTTGTCAGTTGTAGGGTACCCAGTAACCCTACTGATAATCTTCTTTGTGACCTCAACAGGTTTGTCCAACCAAAATTTCCCATCATGAAATCTTCTCAGTACGATTCTTATCCAGTCATTTTGGAAGGATTGTGGGAAGTATGTAAACATCGTAACCCTGACTCCTCAATCTTCTTGTATTCAAATTTTATCTTTCCATCTAGTCCATAGATTTGTTGATAAGCAGCCATGGTCTCAAAATCACATACTTCACTGATTTTGCAGTGAATATAGGCCCTAATGTCTTCTATTAACAAAACCCTATATGGAATACTCAAAAATGTGCCCATATCATCTGTTTGTGCTGCGACCTTGGGATGTGATTTAAATTTCTCCTAGGCGAAATGTGCCCTTACAATTAATTCTACTTCCTCCTCAATGTTTTGCAATTTTCTTGTAGTCGATGTTGATGCCATAAATTGTTTCTAGGGTTTCGGTAAGCAATAGATAACCAGTTTTCGGTAGGCAGATGAACTTACTTGATATCGTCGAAGAATTGTTGTCGGTTTGATCTACAATAGCTTTGAATCTTTTTGAAAATCTTTAGCTCGAACTCTTCTCTGTAAAATCTCTTTTCTTTGAAATTGCAATGTAATAATGAACTTTGTTTCCGCGTATTTATAGATTTTTCATTGTTCCCGCTCAAACTTTAGTACATTAAATGCGTGACCTAACTTTTGATACGAAACAGCTATTAGCTCGGTAATGTCTACAATTTCCTTTGCTCGGTTAACATAGAGTTTCTTCATCGGTTTTCACTGTTGTCGGTTAACCTTGTATAGTGATTATCGACGGGTAACCAACTCACGTTTCTTCTTTTACCGACTGTGTGACATTTGTAAACTCATAACACATAAACCATAGTGCATCTTTATTCATGCAGATTTGGTATTTGTACATCATATATAAGGAACTGTATGTAAAATGTGATCATTTAAAAATGTCAGTTCCATACACACCTTTGTCATCTCAAGTGGAGGTACTGATGTCACCTAATCCAGTGGATGAGGTTTCACTGACAATGTTACTTGGCTCAGCATTCTCATTTGATGCCTTCTTCCACATTGTGTTCCTTAACTTCATAATTTTTGCAATGTTATATCCACCCTCAAATATATGGTTTTCATCAGGTGCTCAGTCTTTGTAGATCTTGCTTAAATGACCGACCTTGTGATAGTGCATACATGCCATTCCTGCATTTGTCCAGTTTCTTGATTGTCTAATCCAACTCTTTCTATAACAGTTTGCTGCAATATGTCCATACCAACCACATACAACATAATCAATCCATGTATTATAATCCCAAACATATGAGTTACCTTGTCTCTTCGGTTGATATGGCTTTCGTTGTAGTTTCTCTTTAGGTGTCCAGACTTGTTTCATTTTTGCCTTGTAGTCCCTTGCAGTGTGACCATGCTTATTACAAGTATAGCATATTTTATCCTCAACAGTATTATTAGCAATGTCATTCTTCTTAGCTCTGCATTCATAAGCTGGATGTCCAAACTTACCACAGTAATAACAATATCTATTGAATTTAGGAATGACAGGAGGTTTACCTTGTGCTTTGCTTCTGCACACATTAGATGCATGTCCTGATTTTCCACAGTGATAACATGTTAACACTTTAGGTTTCTGACTTTGATTATTGTTGACTTTTTCAGCTTGTTGTGATGATTCTCCTTCACCGGTGTAGCCTATACCGGCTCTACTTCTGAATCTTCTCTGATTAGTCAGGAAATCATCAATCTTTTTAGAACTATCCTCAGCTATCTTCATCATTTCATTGTGTTGCTTTTGTATCTTTATTTCATTTCTCAAATTTTCATTATCTTCTCTGAGTATTGCAATATCTTCAAGTCTTCTTGATAATTCTCCATTGACTCGATTCATTTCTTGATTAACTGTCATCATCTGATTTGATACTTGGAAGTGATGATCAATGAGTCTCTGTATTTCACTTTCTTTTGCTTGGAGTTGTTATGTCATCAGTCTTTGGTCTTCAATAGCTAGATTCTGATCTTGTTCAGCTTGTCTAGCATTGTTCATGATTTCCACCATTCTCACCATTTGAGATTCATGACCGATTTGAAGTGCTTTCACTTGCTCAGATAGATGCTGATTCTTTTCAGATAAATCAGAGATTATACTTTCAGATCCATCAGAGATGCTCCTAGAGCTTGATCCAATATGATCAAATATTTCATCAATAGGTTCTTCATGATAACTAATTTCATTTAGCTGAATGGCAAGGTTCTTTCTTTCAACCAGTAATTTCTTCAGTTCTTCCTTGGCTTGTTTATACTATTCCACAAACATCTATATTTGTATCTTCTGATTCTCAATAGTCTTGTCAAGCTTGTATCTCTCCATGACTTAGATCTTTACCCTTCAGTGGTTAGACTGTTCAACAAGAGAATTGAGCTCTAATACCAATTACTGGAATTAGGAGAGATAGGTATTGAGAAGGGAGGGGTGAATTAGTGCCTTCAAAAACTTTACTTGTAAAGCGTTTCAAATCTATAACTGTATACTATAATAACCGATCAAAATAACTTGAACATAATTGCATAAATCAATCATCTAGTTAACTTAAGAAAGTAAACAACATGAAATCAATATTAAAATCACATAACACAAGTATTTTGGTAACGCAGAAACCCTTGTAAGAAGGTAAAAACTGTGATGCTCGATGTTTACTGACCATCGGTGTTGGTGTCCCTGGTGCTCGGTAAACTGTGTGATGCTCGGTGTAAAGGCTTAACCGACTGCTCTGTCTTACTTCTGGTTATCGACCAACTCAATATAAGTAACCGACCGACCTATTTATTATCCTTTGATACTAATGACAACCTTAAATGCTCAATAGAGATTAACACTGTTATGATTTTGAGATTAAGGATTAAGTTTGTTATGAGATCCATGACTGACAAATTTTGGAGAAGATCTAAAGGATGAGATTGAAACAAGTTAATGACATATCTACCGAGGAAGGTTTAAGAGGCAAAATGAATGAAGGAGATTAAGCGGCAAAATTTAATGGATGAAATGAAAATGGTTTACTTGTTTATTTAAGAGACATGAGTTTCATTGTTGAAACTATGTCGGAGGAAGAAGACTACAGAGACATCGCATGAAGACTATTCATGCATGCCTGATAAGACTGGTTAGTGAAAGAACTAAATAGCAGAGTTAACTGAGCGTCAGAGAACTATTTATCGAGTGACAGTAAGTTGATGAATATTGAAGAAGTGAATTTGATTATTGATCAGAGGATTTGTATGGGCTTAGAATAAATCTAAATATCTACAATTGAGTTGTATTTGAATCAGATCATATTGTATCAGTTTAACCATTGATTCAGAAAATCTCTTAACTGAGTGGACTTAACAGTCTTATATTATACCCTATGTCATTCAGACAATGTACATTGTTATCTTATTGACCCCATAGTGAATGCTGGTCAAAAGTTAACATTAGTGTTAAATCCTCTAACAAGGTCACACCTAATAGTGTGTTTGTAACCTTTAATAGGGTTGTCTCTTCATGGAGCTCACTTCAAAAGAGTGAATTATTTTGGGTTACCGGTCCCAGGTGGTTTTTCCCTTAACATGGTTTCTACGTTAAATCATTGTGTTGTGTTATTTTTTATGATTATTTTTTATCATACTTTACATACTGCATACTTGATTTGGTCGGTAATCATAGTTAGCTATTTAACTGGTAATTGGTAAATTGAACAAACAGATTGATATTTATGTTACCGAGCTGCATAATCTATTAGAATTGTTTTATAAGGTACATATTTGTATTTGGAATTGTAGGATAACTGATCTAATTGATTCACCCCCCCTCCCCCCCTCTCAGTTATTCTAACAATATATATATATATATGTGTGTGTGTGTGTGTGTGTGTGTGTGTACACATATATACACACATATGTACATGTATATATGTGTACATATAAATATATACACACATGTACATATATATACATGTATATATACATGTGTACATATATATACATGTAATATACATGTACACATATATACATATGTATGTATATACACATGTATACATATATACATGTATATATATACACATATGCACACACACACACACACACACACACACACACACACACATATATATATATATCTATGTATGTATATATATGCACATATATACATACATATTGAATAGAGGTAAAATGGAATCACCTCTATTTAGATGTGTATGTGTAATGTATGGAGGAAATATGAGATCCACTCCTAAATCCAAATTTTCAAATGAGAGATCTAATTTGATCAACCTAAAGGTTAATACACAATCGAATCAATCTATGGAGAATATGAAATAGAGAGAATAACCCTATATTTCCCTATGGTAGAGTTGTGTTTGAAATATGAAATAATTGAAATACAAGTATTAACCTCAAAATAGGAAAAATTTGGAAAATGCCAATTTCTGATGTCTGTGTGTACTTTTGGGCAATTCTGCAACCTATTTTGGACTAGAAATGTTGAGACGAAGAAAACCCAGAAATATTTTGTCTTTCCGACGGCAGGTAGTCTTTGACCCTCATAAAAGGTCAAAGGCTACATTCTTTATTTGAAGGTTGATTCTAAATTTGTTCACAAATCTTGAAAGTTCGGCAAAAAGGGTATCCAAATCTACTCTTAGATCTGAAATTTCGCACATGTACCTACAAGAAAAAGAGGGTTTTTGTTGTTTGTTTGAGGGGTTTGCCTTGGTCAAACCCCGGTTTGGAATCAACCTTAATATTAAAATTGAAATGGAGAATGCTAAAAAGTAGTAGAAATGGATCTAACAATGAAGCTATGCAATTCGATAGATATGTAATTGTATTTTGAATGTAAACAAGTATATTGATATGAAAGCTTGAACACAACAATGGTAAATGTAAATCAAAACCATGAAAGTAAATACGAAACCTCAATGCTTGTATGCTTGGAATCCACCTTGATAGAAGAATGAATGGATCTTGAAGATGAACAAAAGGATCTTGAAGGAAGATCACACCATCATGATGACTAGATCTAGGGTTTGAATGATGAATCTTGAATGCTTGAACCAAATCCCTTCAATAGCTTGAATACTTGAATCCTTGATCTTCAATGGAGAACTTGGATGGAGAAGAGGACTTGAATGCTTGAATGGATTCTTTCCTGATCACCTTGAGAGCTTGAGAGAGGAGATTGCAAAACTTGATTGCTTGATAGAAAAAGAAGATATGAATGATGGATGTGAAAATGAGAGAGGAAGGCCTCCTTTTATAGTGAACTAGGGCACAATCCTCTAGAGGGGCCACCTTGGAGAATTAAATCCCAATTAGGTCCTAACCTTTAGAAAATATACCTAGATTAAATGCAATTTGAGGATTTACCATTCCAAAACCCAAAATGGCCAATGCGGAGGCGGGAAAACAAATATCCTCGAAACCCGACACCCAAAAATCAAGGAAATTTAAAATCTAGACAAGGGGTCAAGGATGATCTTGGATCTAACCAGGTCAAGATCGAGGTCGATCCTGACTAGGTCAGAGTCGAGGTCGACTTTGACCTTGTCGTCAAAAACCTCATGATCCTAACCCAGAAAGATAGGAAATGCATATTGAAGTGAAAATCAGGGACAGATAGAAGCAGAATGAGGAGAACAAGTATGATCTGAGCAAAGAGCTGATTCAAGGTGCTTGACATGACCCAGACCACTCACTCAGAGGGCTAAATGCTCTTAACATGGAAATGCTTCCATTTTAAGATGACACACACACACACACACACACACACATATATATATATGTAGGCATATATATGGGTGTGTATATATATATATATATATATATATATATATATATATATATATATATATATGTATGTATGTATATATATATATATGCATATATACACATATACATGCATACATACACATACATGTATATATACATATGCATATATATATATATATATATATATATATATATATATATATATATATATATATATATATATATATATATATATATCTACATATATACATTCATATATATATGCATATATACATATATATATATGCATATATACATATATATATATATATATATGCATATATATATATATGCATGCATACATACATATATGCATGCATATATACATATATGCATGCATATATACATATATGCATGCATATATACATATATGCATGCATATATACATATATGCATGCATATATACACATATACATGTATATATGCTAAATATATATATCAAATACTTTAAATAATGAAAAACAAAAATTAAAAAATGTGAAAGCAATGGTTGATGACTCAGAAGCCTTGAGCCAAAACTTTCAATCCCGCCGAAAGTGACAGTGAAAGTCACTTTTGGCAGGTTAAAAACCCTGCCGAAAAACCTAATTAATTACTTTCAATCGAAAGTTCCATGCTAGGAACTTTCAATCGAAAGTACCTTCTTACTTTTGATCAAAAGTAAGTAAAGTACTTTCAATTCAAAAGTATGGGTTACTTTCTATCAAAATTATGAAGGGATTTTTTAGTCAATTGCACTTTTCGGAACATTTTCCTTCCTTCAAAAAAGTGTAACCCACAATTGTGGGTTCACCCTTATCATTCTTGCAAAAGTTATCTTTGCAACTTTTAGTGCAAAATTGACAAAGTTGTCAATGTGGTCAGTTATGATTTTTAATGGTGGTCATAGCCATTGGAAATTTTGAAGACATGTTAAATCCTTGTTTCCATCAACCATGAGATGGATTTGATGGTTTGAGGCAATAAAACTTGAATTTCTTCTTGCATTGCCAAATTTTTACTATTATAGGCAACTATACAAATCCTTGGAGGTCTATAACCTATCAAATTTGATGGGCCGTTGAATTGGATTCCTATTAGTGGTGGTTTCACTTAATTTCATTGTGTTTTGAATAAATTAGAGCTATTTTATTGAACAACGTTAAAAAACCCTAGGTCCAAGGGTTTTGAGGAGAAAAACAAAATTTTCAAGCCATTCCGCTATTAGAAAATTATGAAAACTAATGGAATGGTATATTTTGATGTGTATTGTAATAATAATCAAGTTGCGGGAGCATATCACATGTTTACAACAAATGCCATGATACCCTAGCTCAATATTCACCATGTATTAGGTCTAAATAAATGATTAACATGAGTGTTTTGTATAATTTGGAGAGAATGATCATTTTTGGTGATAAAAAATTGTGGATTCATAATATTTACAACCAATACTTTGGAGTGCATTTTATGAATTTTGAAGCAAATATTCAACAAGTTTCTTTGGAAAACATGGCTCATTGGGCCTAGGTGGACTATTACTAGTCAAGTTTGGAGTCAAGTGTTCCAAGCAAACCATATGTTGAAATTGGTTATATTTTTTATCTTTCAAAATGAAATCTCAGAAGCTTCTTAGCTTGTGGAGATCTTTTGTAGATCAAAATTTATGGCAAAAAATGTCTACCAGAGTGTAGGCCTAATTGTGTGGGAAATATAATAGTTGGGATTACCAGACTCTTTGGAGAGAATTGATGGTCTATCTATGTTATATTTACTTTGTCTAGGATGTTTCCAATGTCAATTCAAACATTGTGAATCCCTGAGTCAAATTTAGAGTTTTTAGCCCTATTGAAGCATAGTGCCATTGTGAAAGAAAACTCGGGTTTATAGAAGTTGATTGTGGGGATTGGTAGAAATCCAAATTTTTATGAATTTATATGTTTCCACTATGAAGATGGATTTAAGACTCAATCTTGAAAATTTACCTTGTGAAATGTAATGGTCTTGGGGGTTTGAGGAAGTAGGCTTCCCTTGTGTTGTGAAACAAGGTATCAATTTCCCATTAGCCACCTAACCTCTACATCATCCTTTTTACAAATTCCCTAAGGAGACAATGATTTCATTAGGATAATACTCTTGTGTGAAAATAATTTTTCAAGGTAGAATTGACTAGCATAATAAAACTTTCTAGATCATCAATTCCACTTGACATTAAGCTCTCTTCTGGGATGAGTGGAACTAGCATAATACAATTTTCTAGCCTTTTTACTCTTTCCTTTTCTCTCTCATGGTTCACCTAGCATACCATAACTTGAAAGACTATTAGATTTATGGTCCCTCTCTTTCCCGCCATGTTCTCATATCCTTTCTAGTGGGTTAGACCATGGAGTATTATCTTGTGCTTAGTATATGTTCTTTCCCTTTCTATGTGACCATGTGTGCTTTATCAATAGCATTTCAAATGCAATGCTAGTGGTTGGGGTGTTTTCTTGATCAAGGTGTCTTCTACTAGTTGGTTTGTAAATTTTTTTAGTACTAACCCCTTTTTTATTTCTTTTATCTTTTGTCTTTTTTATTTTGTTTGTGTTCCCTTGTACGTGGTTGTCTAAGTTAAGTTCTTACATTTGGGGGTTTGTGTCCTTAAAATTATTAATGTCTTATCTCTTTGTAGTTTTAGCCATGATCATCTCTCTCTCTCTCTCTCTCTCTCTCTCTCTCTCTCTCACACTTTATTTACTACGAGCATGAGGTGGAATTATACTCCTATTAATATAGGTGATCAATGTATAATCCTATATTGTAAGAACCTATACTTAGATTCTCACTTAGACCTCATTTTATCAAGTATGATCTCTCACATTAATTTTTGGTACTTCAGCCCCACACTGCCTACATTTTTGGCTTTTTCTTTACATTCCAAACTTCCAAAAAAAAATTCATCACCTTTTTCTGGGAAGAGGTCACCTAGGCTGGCCTCTTCCTTGATATTTTATTTGAAGTTCAAATTGGGGGCTTGTCTCATTGGTTAAGTAAGATTTGTAGATTCCCATTGGCTTTCTTCGAGTCTTGATTTGCAAAATGTTGCGAGATGTATAAGAGAAACCTATATCTCCTCATTTTAAAATAACACAATCAATATTTCAAGAGCTCTCATAGAATTCACATCCAAGAATTCTCAAGGTATAATACACTTCATTTTTTATATCTAGGCTCTTCTATATGACAATATGCCATCATTTATTTCATCTTATTTCAAGATTGATTCCAAACCAATGTTTGACTAAGGCAAACCCCTATCTATAAAAGAATTCCCTCTTTTTATGTTTCTAGGTAGAGGTGACATTCATGTTTGCACAACTGATTTAGTGATGGTAAGTGATTTGATGGTATATATTTGATGTTGAGATGACCAATTATTGTGTTGTCATTGATGTCAAGTACTGACCTAGTGTTCTTAGTACGTTTCAAGTGGTTTCAATGGTCATGATCATTAAAGGAGAGTTGGGAATGTCTTTAGATGATAAATGTATGATCACAACTATTGAATGTATGATTTGTGTATGTTATGATTGATTGAAGTATGACAAGGTAATTGCTAGAACAATTGTGACTGGAAATGAGTGATTTTCTTGGCTCATCAAATCTATGATGAGTTAGGTAGTGCAATAATATAGTTGTGTTATTCACACTATTTTGAGCTCATGGTTATTACCGCGACCGATTTGGATGACCGATAAACATGTTTTGTGGTTATAGAAGTTGTTTCGGTGAAAGATGACAATGTTCTTTAGCTACGATGGTAGATCTTCTATTGGAGATTGGTAATCAATTTGTGATGAATTAATTTTGTTTTAGATGTCATTCTAAAATATCTGTTAGTATTTGATGGTACTGAGAGGGTGGGGGTGAATCACTACAAACAAGTGATGAACTACAACTGATTTAGAACCTGAATGGAGAATCTGTAATTCAAGAGTACTGAGGAGTTGTTGATTAGATATGTAAGATGATTAAATCAGTATTATGTTGTCATTGATGTCAACTAGCTTGACAGTACTTATCTTGTAAGTTACTATACTGACACATCTGAAGAAAGGAGAAAGAGATGAAGAACAGAAATATCTATATGAGAAAGATGTATATGTCAGATGAGGATAAAGGAATACACTGAGTAACTTATTGATGAGTCTATGACTTGATGAAATTGACTTTATTATGTTGCATTCATCTATGATGAAGAATAGAGTTGAAAGACACAAACTAGAGTTGTCGGTAAATAAAGCATTTCAGTATACACCGACGGAATGTAGTGTATACTGAGCGCAGTGTTAACCGAGCTTATGTTCACCGACACATTTCTTTATTAATTGAGAAAAACAAAAAAGGAATTAAATGATTAGTTTAGTCGATAAAGTGATGAGCTGTAAAGTGTATGAAATCAAGGTAACAGATAAGGTTTTTTATGAAGATCGACAGCTAACATAAATCAAAAGGATCTAATGGAGTAGATTGAAACGTGTTACTGACACATGAGCCGAGGAAGCTTAAAGCGGCAAAATCTATGGATATGATTAAGTGGGAAAATCTGATGGAGGAAAAGAAAATGATTTACTCGTCTATATAAGAGACATTGGTTTCATTGTTGAAATATAGCCGGAAGAAGAAGATACTGTAGAATTATCGCGTGAAGGAGTTTTCATGCATTCTGATCATACTGGTTAATAAGAACCGAGCTACAGAACAATTACTGAGCTACATAGAGTAATTACCGATGGACAATAAGTTGATATAGTATTGAATCTGAAGTGGTATATTGATCAAAAAGATTTGAATGAGCTGAACATTGATCTGTAAACTACAATTGAAGTTGTTTCAAGGCAGATCATCTACTATTACATATTTAACCATTGTACATAGTCAAATCTCTTAACCGAGTGGACTATGAAAGTCTTTTGATGTTTCATTCATAGAGTAAACATTATTATCCTGTCAACCCCAGAGTGACTGTTGGTTGGATGATAACTTCTAGTCTAAAATCCTCTAACAAGGTCACACCTAATAGTGTGTTTGTAACCTTTTATAGGGTTGGGTCTTCACCGACCTCACTTCATAAGAGTGAACAATTTTGGGTTGCCGGTCCCAGGTGGTTTTTCCCTTTACAGGGTTTCCACGTTAAATCTCTTGTGTTATGTGTTGATTGTGATATTTTTTTGTTATCATACTTTGCATATTACATGTTAGATTTTATCAGTAACTATTATAAGTTTAGACTGACAATCGGTAAAACATGGACAGTGAAATTATTTTATGTTTACTGAGTAGCAGAAGTTGAAGAATTTGTTTTGGATTATACATTTTGTATTGGGACACTGGATAATTGATTCACCCCCCCTCTTAATTATTCTAACAATTGGTATCAGAGCCTTGGTTGCTTAGAATAGAGTTTTAAGGACTCTAGCACAAAGGTCTCAAGATGTATAAGAGGGAAGTGCCAAAGTTGAACAAAGATAACTTCGCAATATGTCAAAGCCAAATGAAATTGCACATATCTAGAATTCGGAATTTTGCACTAGAACTGATGGAGAATGGCTACATTGAACCAACCCCTGGTCCCTTAACTCTTGATCAACTAAAGGATAGGCATGAACATAATATTACTATGATGGACCTTATTGATGCATGTACTGATGCTGAATTTGAAGACATAAAGGGTTGTGATACTACTAAGAAGATGTGGGACAAGTTGACTCTAATATACAGTGGAGATGCGAATGTTAAGAGAGCCAGAGATGAAAGCCTAAGAGGCAGATTTGATGATATGAAGATGAAATAAGGTGAGAACATTGTGTAATACACAAATAGACTGAAAGAGGTAGTACATGTTATTAGAGCATCTAGTGGAGTTATTGACGATGAAACAGTGATAAGCAAGATTCTCAGAACTTTGCTGCCAATTTATGCGATCAGAATCTCTGCAATTCATGAAACAAGAGTGACATTGAACCTAAATCTTGACACACTGATTGGTAAGCTTACAACCTTTGAATTGAATAATTTTGACAACAGTGTTGTACCTCCTGTTGAATCTACTTTGATGTCTTCTTTGAAGATTGGTAAGTCTAGTAGTAGGAATGATAAGAATAATGATAGTGATAGTAATACCGATGATGAACTTGATGAGCTTGAAGCTCTTATGGCTAGAAGATTGCCCAAAGGTAAGGGAAGGTATATAGGCAAGTTACCTTTAGGATGTTTTAATTGTAAAGAAGTTGGCCACATTGCTGCTAGATGTCCAAATAAGAAAGATGATGATGGATCCAAAGATCGATTGGAAGGAAGCTATGGGAGAAGAGTCAATAGAGGCTACCAACACAACAACAGAGATAACCAAGATAGCTATGACAAAGGGAAAAAGGTATGTTACATAGCAGAAGAATTTGAGTCTGAATCTGACACTGATGATGATGTAGAAGTAGTATTTGTTGCTATGAAAGATGATTCAGAGGAAGAAGAGAAACATGAAGAAACAACACTAATCTCTAAAGTAAGCAGAAATGATACATGGATCATAGACAATGGCTGTACACATCATATGATTGGTGACATAGAGAAATTTGATCTACTTGATGAATATGATGGAGGATCTATTAGAATGGGAAATGATGCAACTTGTATGGTGAGAGGTAAAGGTTCACTAATGATTAATGATAGAATAAAATGTGAAAATGCATATTGGGTAGATGGACTAAACTATAATTTGTTAAGTGTGGCATAGCTGAATAACTCAAGCCACCGACTTGCTTTTGAGAGCAGAAAGGTAAGAATCTATGATAATGGAGGAAGACTTGTCAGAACTGGTACACAATCCAGAGGTAATCTATTTTATCTTGATATTGATCAGTGTTCTTGTTTATTAATGAAGGATGAAGATACATGGTTGTGGCATAAGAGGTTATGTCATGTGAATTTTGATAACATGATCAAGATTAGTAAGAAGAACAGAGTTAGAGGGTTGCCTAACTTGTCAAAACCGGATCATGCTATGTGCCATGAATGTTAGAAAGGTAAGATGACTAAGTCTAGTTTTAAAAGCAAAGACTACTCAACAAAGAAGATATTTGAGTTGGTTCATACCAACCTATGTGGTCCTATGAGAACTTAGAGTTATTATGGGGATAGATACTTTATTCTTTTTGTTGATGACTATACTAGACTGATGATTGTTATGTTCTTAAAAGAGAAATCTGAAACTTTTAAGATGTTTAAGTGGTATAAGGAAAAGGTAGAAAAAGAAATTGGAAAAGAATTAAAATGCTTAAGATTTGATAGAGGAGGTGAATTTATCTCTGATGAATTTACTAATTTCTATAATGAGCATGGTATTAAGAGACAAGTCTCTGCACCGAGGACACCTCAGCAAAATGGGATTGCTGAAAGAAGGAACAGGTCAATCATTGATTATGCTAGAACACTGATAATACAAAAGAATGTTGCTCAGACATATTGGAGAGAAGTTGTCAGCACAGCTGTATATGTGCTTAACCGAGTACAACTGAAGGACACCAACCGAACACCTTATGAGCTATGGTTTGGACACAAACCTACTGTAAGTTATTTCAAGATTTTTGGAAGCAAATGTTTTATTTTGAAAGATGAGAGAAATGGGAAATTTGATTCTAAAGGTGATGAAGGAATATTCTTAGGATATTCTACTAAGAGTAAAGCATACAAATGTCTGAATAAGGTTACAAATAAGATAGTTGAAATTACTAATGTTCGTGTTGATGAGTTTGATGACAAGAACATAGAAGAAAGAAAGGAACCTGAAGACTATGGTAGATTCACTTACATTGAACTTCCTAATTATCTACCGAAGTCACAACCTGTGATAACTGGTCAACAGGAAAATAACCCTGAGGAATAGGAAGGGGAAACTGACGAACAAGATGGTGCTACCAAGAAAGCACATGAACCTGAATAGGATGAACAAGAAAGAAGAAACTGAGTAATGGCTAGTTTTTTCAGAAGACATCATCCTAAGACACAAATTATTGGAGACAGACAAGTTGGAATGCAGACAAGAAGCAAAGCAAGACAAGGTACATGTTTAGTTTGTGAATTTGAACTAAAGAATGTGAAAGTTGTGTTAGAGAATGAAGAATGGGTTAATGCAATGAAAGAGGAAATAGAAAAAATAGAGAAAAACAAAACTTGGTCCTTAGTACCCTGACCTAAGGATAAGAATGTTATTGGTACCAAATGGATATTCAGAAACAAACTGAATGAAAATGGTGAAGTGACAAGAAATAAAGCAAGATTGGTATGCAAGGGATATGCACAGGAAGAAGGCATTGACTATGGTGAGACATTTTCACCTGTTGCTATATTGGAAGGAGTTAGAATGCTACTTGCATATGCTACACACAAGAAATTTAAGGTTTATCAAATGGATGTGAAGTCAGCATTTCTAAATGGTATACTTGAAGAAGAGGTCTACATAGAATAACCTGAAGGATTCATTGATCTAGACAACAGAGACATGGTATGTAGATTACACAAAGATTTATATGGTTTGAAACAAGCACTAAGAGGATGGTATGAAAGGCTGCATACTTACTTGTTAACTATTGGATTTGTAAGAACCAGTGAAAACAACAATTTGTACATGAAAGGTGATACTGATGACACTATTCTTATTGCTGAAATTTTTGTTGATGATATTATTTTTGGAGGTCAAGATCATGTATGTAAATCTTTTGCTGATGACATGAGGAATGAGTTTGAAATGTCTATGTTTGGAGAGATTAAATTATTTCTTGGATTACAAGTGATTCAACAGAGTGATGGGATATTCATCACACAGTCCAAGTACATAAAGGAAATCTTGAAGACATTTGGCATGGAAGATGCTAAACCTGTGGGAACACCGATGAATACTGGAAGTAAATTGACAAAGGAAGATGAAACTACAGAGGTAAACCAGACACTTTACTGATCCATGATTGGTAAACTAATGTATGTAGTTCACAATAGACTAGATATAGCACATGTTGTGGGAATTGTTGTAAGATATTCTGCTAATCCTAGAGAATCACACATGATTGCTCCTAAAAGGATCTTAAGATATCTAAAAAAGATAGAGGATTATGGATTATGGTATCCTAAGGAAGGTAAGTTTGAGTTGAAGGTTTATACCAATGTTGATTGGGCTGGAAATGTGGATGACAGAAAAAGTACCACCGGAGGAGCATTTTTCTTTGGTGAAAGACTTGTAACCTAGACAAGTAAAAAGTAGGCTTGTATTTCTCAGTCTATAGCTGAAGCAGAGTATGTTTCTACTACTACTAATTGCTCAAACATTTCATATATCAGGCAAGTGTTGGAAGGAATGAATGAGGTAATCACTAACCCAATGATCATATACTATGACAACACAAGTGCTATTAATATTTCAAAGAATCTAGTGATGCACTCTAAGACAAAGCATATATCAATTAAGTATCACTACTTAAGAGAACAAGTGCAAGAGAAGAAAGTGAAGTTAGAATTTGTTACATCTAAAGAACAACTTGTAGATATCTTTACAAAGCCTCTACCAAAGGACACATTTGAATATTTAAGGACTAGACTTAGGGTCTGTCCCCTGTCTATCAGTCACTAATGTGATCTGGATGTTACATCAACCTAATCTTATCAGAAGATCATTCATGTTGATGCAGCATAGTTCACACTTTGGATATTGTTCAAGGTTGTGATTAAGTTTGAAGAACTGAAATAGATTGGGATATCAGTATACTAAGATACAGAGGATGTAATGGACAATAGAGAGTTACTTAGCTACTACAAAGAGCTGATTATTTATTTATTTCTTTGGCATTTTTGTCAAAGGGAGAGATAAATAATATGAAAAGGAAAGGGAGACACCGATGAGAACTATCTAAGGGGGAGATAATCTGAAAGAAACAGGAACTTGAGAGCTGAAAAGATTATATCTACAAAATGAAAAAATTGTATTTTATAATGTCATTGAGTAACGTAGTGATTAAACATATTAAGCTAGGGAGAGCTTGTACATCATTTGATTATAGAGTTGTAGAATACATATTTGGTATGTGTATGGTACACTTCATATTACTTGAGTTGCCATCAATGCCAAAGGGAGAGATTGATGAACTACAACTGATTTAGAACCTAAATGGAGAATCTGTAATTCAAGATTACTGAGGAGTTGCTGATTAGATATGCAAGATGATTAAATTAGTATTATGGTGTCATTGATGTCAACTAGCTTGACAATACTTATCTTGTAAGTTACTATACCAACACATCTGAAGAAAGGAGAAAGAGATGAAGAATAGAAATAACTACATGACAAAGATGTATATGTCAGATGAGGATAAAGGAATACACTAAGTAATTTATTGATGAGTCTATGACTTGATGAGATTGACTTTATTATGTTGCATTCATCTATGATGAAGAATAGAGTTGAAAGACACAAAGAAGTGTTGTCGGTAAATAAAGCATTTCAGTATACACCAATGGAATGTAGTGTATACCGAGCGCAGTGTTAACCAAGCTTGTGTTCACCAACGCATTTCTTTGTTAACCGAGTAGAACAAAAAAGGAATTAAATGATCAGTTTAGCCAATAAAGTGATGAGCTATAAAGTGTATGAAATCGAGGTAACAGATAAGGTTTGTTATGAAGATCGATGACTAAAATAAATCAAAAGGATCTAATGGAGCAGATTGAAATGTGTTACTGACACATCAGCCGAGGAAGCTTAAAGTGGAAAAATCTATGACTATGATTAAGCAGCAAAATTTGATGGAGGAAAAGAAAATGATTTACTCATCTATATAAGAGACATTGGTTTCATTGTTGAAATATAGCCGGAAGAAGAAGATACTGCAAAATTATCGCGTGAAGGAGTTTTCATGCATTCTGATCATACTGGTTAATAAGAACCGAGCTGTAGAACAATTACCGAGCTACAAAGAGTAATTATCAATGGATAGTAAGTTGATATAGTATTGAATCTGAAGTGGTATATTGATCAGAAAGATTTGAATGAGCTGAACATTGATCTGTAAACTGCAATTGAAGTTGTTTCAAGGTAGATCATCTACTATTACATATTTAACCATTGTACATAGTCAAATCTCTTAACCGAGTGGACTATGAAAGTCTTTTGATGTTTCATTCATAGAGTGAACATTGTTATCCTTTCAATCCCAAAGTAACTATTGGTTGGATGATAACTTCTGGTCTAAAATCCTCTAACAAGGTCATACCTAACAGTGTGTTTGAAACCTTTAACAGGGTTGGGTCTTCACTAACCTCACTTTAGACGAGTGAACAATTTTGGGTTATCGGTCCCAAGTGGTTTTTCCCTTCACAAGGTTTCCACGTTAAATCTCTTGTGTTATGTGTTGATTGTGATATTTGTTTGTTATCATACTTTGCATATTACATGTTAGATTTTATTAGTAACTATTATAAGTTTAGATTGACAATTGGTAAAACACAGACAATGAAATTATTTTATGTTCACTGAGTAGCAGAAGTTGAAGAATTTGTTTTGGATTATACATTTTGTATTGGGACACTGGATAACTGATTCACCCCCCCCCCCCCCTCTCAGTTATTCTAACAACAAGTAACCTACTACTTCAACCACAAGTCTAAATACCCTTACTAGCAACTTCCAAATAACATAACATATAATGGATGCAATGAAATAAAAGTAAATGAGATCAAAAATATATACATGCATCACACATAACACAATTGTTTTTGTGAGGAAACCCTCAATTAGAGGGAGAAAACCATGGTGGGGATGACACTCACAAGGCCTTCACTACAGTTAAAAGGTTTTCCCTGTTAGGAGTACAATGAGATTTTCTAAGATCTACCTCACTATAGGATTTAAAAATCATTCTATGAGTTCAGCTGGTTGAGGGACTTACAATATAAGACCTATTAAATTCCATCCAATTAAGGGATTTTTCTTGCTGCAACTATTATGGAACAAAAAGTAATGATCTAGATGTAGCACCCCTTTCCTGTTAGATCCAATATGTTCTCTTCTCTCTATTATTGCTCTCTAATTTTCCTCTACTTAGAATCCTAATCTCAACCCTAGTAATCATATATTTTGCTTCACTTACCCAACCAACAACAAATTTTACAATAGGAGCAGTATCCATTATATAAGTGACTTGCACTATCTTAATCTTCTTCAAAATTCAACTTTGAATCTTTTCACTCAAATAATTTGCAACAAATCACATAAAATAATGTACATAATAAGTTTTTACCAAACAAACCCTTGTTCAAGAATCTTCTCCATGTACTAGCATAAAGAAAAGTGATGTCAGATCATCACCTCTGATCATGAAGACACATAACCACATTGTGACTAAAAAAACTTAATTCACCACAACATCCATATTGGTCATTGATCTAAGGTCCACCACCGGTAGCTCAAGAACATGGACTCTTCAACCTATAACCTCATCTCCTACTGAAATACTAGCACAATGATTGCCAAAATGAGTTGTGGTTGCAACCATAAAGTGATATGTGTATTTATGTGCTATGTCTAAGACTTATCTACTTAATTACTTCTCAACCATTACCATTACCAAAATATCCATCTTTAGTTGTTCTTCCTGTAGACCACTCACTGTACTTAGTTGATTCCTTCTTACCAATTGAATACTAATCTTACCGATTATCCTAGACATATGATGTGACTATATTTACATCAATGACAACCAAGATAACCATCACCTTTAACCAATCACCAAAATATTCATCACATCACCAACAATCTCCCCCTTTGGTATTTATGGAAAATATTGGATAAAATATGTCAATCTCCTTTCCTGAATGACTCCTCCTAATGATATACATCTATACATCTAAAATACATATATTTACCCTTATCCTTACACTCTCCCTTTTTTTAACAATGATAAAGGATCACATTTGAAACATGTTCAATAGAATAGCATACCAAGCTCACATTCTATTGAATACATCCTTAAATTTTGTCTTTGTTTTCTCCAATGACATCTCCCATGACTTCTTCGAATGGTTCTTAGAAATGATCTGTCCATAGAGATCATATGCCAACTCCTCAATGGAATTCAAAGTGATCATGTCTGGTATTCCAATTATGGCTTCTGCATTTTTCACATTTTGCTACATCACCTATACTGTAGGGGATAAGTATGACTATAAATCAATGAGTGTGATC
Organism: Chamaecyparis obtusa; assembly: GCA_027943335.1. Taxonomy (NCBI): domain Eukaryota; kingdom Viridiplantae; phylum Streptophyta; class Pinopsida; order Cupressales; family Cupressaceae; genus Chamaecyparis; species Chamaecyparis obtusa. The sequence continues at coordinate 292,530 of BSBK01005460.1, read as the reverse complement.
ACCCTCTTGTCTTTTTATACCTTAATTTTCTTCACCCTGTGCGTGATCATTTTTACTTTTTCACTATATTTTGTTGCTGAGCTTGTGATAGGATCAAAATTTGCAACTAAGGTGTTAAGATATTTTTTTTCTTCTACTCTACTCTTCTCCAAATCATTTAATAAATCTGAAAGGTTTGACACTTTGGTCAGTAACTAACCGACCTCCTTTAGTGTTCCCTTAGTGTCATCCACTAGACCTAAAGTGTCACCTTATCTTTTGCAATCTTCTCTACCAACTTGACTACCCATCTCTTCTCACAACTAGACTCAACCAACATCATTTATGTAGTCTTTTTATCAGGTGTTTCATCATCTATGGCTTTTATCAATGTATCTATTTGATCAATTAGGGGTTCATCTGAATCAAATTCCAAATATGGAATCAAACTAGCTTGAATATATCTAACTTCCTTTAGTACTCTGACCTTCTTCTTCTTCACCTTAGCCTTGTCCCTTTGTACTTTCAACATCAACTTTTCAGAGACCTTTCGTAACTCCTTAGGGAAAAATTTGTTAGTTTCAATAGGTGTCTGAATATCATCATCTACTTCTTCTTATTCTTCTTCTTCTTCTTCTCCCTCTTCCTCCTCAATCACTTGTTTGAGTTTCTTCTTGTCACTTATTACTCCTCAACTTAGCTTCATTTTCACTGATAGTATATCTCCAACTTATTTGAGACTTCCTTCTTCCTTTCTTGTTACCAGTTCCTCAGAATATACATGTACCTTTTGTGTTTCCTCTTCAATAGGACTATCTTCAATTAATATTTCTTCTCCACCGATTTGACCAACATCTTGTGCTTCTATGTCCTATACTTTCTTAGGGATATTGGTCATTACTTCACCTATTATCTCTTTAGGAGTAAATGTATCATCAATTTCCTCAATAACTGGTTCCTCAACTTTATGTTGTTCATCAAAAAAAATTTGTTCTTCTTGTTCTGCTTCATTTTGAGCTTGCAAATTTTTCTTCCATACCTCCACAGTTTCATTATGTACACTTTGAGTGTTACCAACAAGTATTCTTTTAGCTCTTTTTTTTCTTTAAATCTTTCCCATAAGCATCAATCATTATTTTCCCTTCTTCAAGATCCAAACCAGTAGTTATTTGCATTATAGCTCTCTCCATGATCTCTCTATCCAACTTCAGTGTTGTTCTCCATCTTGCATCAACTAATTTAAATAATTCTTTAGGTAATACATTGTATATATCACTTGGTGTCAAATAGAATTTGTGTATATTGAATATGATTGCCTCCTCTAATTTTATTTTGTCTTCATTACTACAAAGTCCATACCTTCTTGCAACACTACCCATTCTACCAGTCTTCATTATATTTTTAATAATGAAATCAACAGCAGGGTCTTTCTTTGTACCACTCTCTTTCAACTTTTCCACTTCCTTATCTAAATCATTTTTTGCTTCCTCATCTACTATTGTTTCTTTCTCCTCACTAACCTTACTAGACTCACCAGATTTCCTTTTTCTCTTGTAAGTTTTCTTCAATGTTGATGTCTCCTCTACCTTAGAAAATGTACAGGTTAATTCCTAGGTTGGTTCATCAACTTCATTTTATTTAGAAGTAGAAGTACCAACCTCCATGTTTTTAGAAATATTTTCCAACCTCTCTATCATTCTCCTTGTTTTTCTCTAAATCACTAGTTTCTTTAGTTCCCACTTAATCTTAGGAGAATCCTCTTCATATATACAAAACCTAGGTGTGGTAGCATCAATAGGTTTATATAGTAGTGCATTAGCATGTAGCCTCACTAGATCACTATCCAACTCATAGCCCATTGCAAGAACCCGTGAGGTTCTTGGTTGAACTTCTTTCAAAATACAAGTGTTAGTATAAAAAAGAAAACAAATATCATCTTTAAACTCTTCTAAATTACCACTTGGGATCCTTTGATGCTTATGCATTCTAATCTTAAAATCCTTAATGTAACACCACATAGCATTATCAAAAAAAATTTCTAATTCCTTAATGAATTCACTTATTTGAACTATCACTGGTCTATTTGTTGCCTATTGAACTACACCTCTTCTAGGAAAATGATATTATAGATAGATGAAAATACATACCAAAATTTCTCCATACTTGAATGATTTTTTCTTTTCCTTCTTTATATTTTCCATGTTTACCATGAATTGACTCCTCAACATATTGCATAGATCATACATAGAATCCTCCTCCACCATGCGGTAGGAAACATGAATCGCTCCACCAAGTACACTATTCAAATAACTGGATTGGTAAACTCTATATTCAATGACTATAGATGTGAATCTAAATTATTTGTCTTCTATTTCATTGATAGTTATGTCTTGCTAGTCAAGTTTGGATTTGGTTAATCGAGTAGCCAAGTTAGCAGAAATCGTTCTTAGGGTAGCTGACTCACTAGTAGCACAAAATCCAGTAACTCTATGAATGATCCCCTTCATAATATTGTGTGGTCTATCCAACCATAGAAATTGATCGTGAACTCTTCTCAACACATATCCAATCCATTTGGGATGAAATACTTTCGGTATCCATCGCATATGAAAAACCCTTCATCTTCAAATGTTTATGCTTGTCCTTCAATACATGATTCTCACAAAATCCTTCATACTCACTGTTAATTACATATGATCCTAGCTCATCAATTTTGTACTGAATTTATGACTGAATGTCTTCAGTCAATAAAACTCTAGGTGCTATGGAAGATAGGACACCCATCATGTTTTTCTTGCTCGCTTTCATCAGATGAAGCTTGAATACGGGTCATGGTTCCTTAGCAATTTCAACTAGAATAGGGGTATCCAACACTCTTCCCTTATTCAATATAGAAATATTACCAAAATATTATTACAATACTAGAAGTATACCTCTTTCTTCACCAGTTATGGTTTGCAAAAACTATCTCAATTCACTGCTCACAATTTCACAATTTAATTGCAATGGTCACTTTAGATCTCTTTATAAATTCACTAGTGCGCATAGGAAATTAAAGTGACAAATGAACTCACTTAAATCTTATTTATCCTTGATAAATTAGATATTTTTCTTCTAATGGTAAAATAATACCTTTCAATGGTAGGAATAGTGTCATGTCACCGATTAAAGCATATCCACTAGTTGGTGCTTTCCAATAGTTATGACTGGTATCAAATATATATATACTATGAAATATCAGTCTGGTCAACACATAACTACTAGAAACCAAAAAAATTTATAAGACTTATCCAAAATACCAATATACATCTCAAGATGCAGATAGATCTTACCGCTCTTGAATCTAGGGGATCAGTAACTGATTTTCCTTTAAGTGCTCCCACTAAGAAAATAATGTGCCTAGTTTGAAGATGAATCCTCTGTACCAGAGGATGGTGCATTTCCTTTAGATGTATTGACCTCTTCCTATTTCTCTCCTTATTTCCTCCAAATCTTCTTCATCTCACATCCAACTTCCTCAACATCTACAATCTTCTTTTCCTTTCTCTCTTCTAACCCATTAGGTGATCAGTTCCTAAATCCAAAATCCCTTGCAAGATGACTGATCGTATGGCAATAGAAATATGCTATACTAGTTGACCTCCAAGGTTTATCATTTCCTCTCCATGTTCTCATTCTAAAATTCACAACTAGATGACCATAGTTACCACATACTGAACATGTGACATTAAATTGCCTTTCCCTTTAATAAGGACTTTCCAATTTGTTTGGAGACCTAGGAACATATACTTTAGATCTGCAATCCTCAACTTTATCTCCATATTTGTTACATGCATAACAATATCCATCAAATCTACCACCACTGGATTTGCTTCTAGATCTAGATCTACATTCATAAGAAGTATGACCATACGTATGACAATTATAGAAATAACCATCAAATGAATAGGGCCTATTCACTGGTTTTCTCCTACACACATTTGTAGTATGACCAGGCTTTCTACGGGTATAACAGGTAGGTCTGTTAAGTTTCTTACCTACATTTCTTGCATCTACCTTTTGATATGTCTTTGGCTCCTTAGGTTTAGATTTAGATGACTCACTGATTCTAAATGTTCCTTCACCTTTGTAACCAAGATCAATAGGGCCTTTGTGCCTTCTTTGTCCTTCAATTTTTCATTAATCTTTCACAGGATTTCATTGAACTATTTCAGTTTTTCATTTTCTTCTTTCTCAGTTTTTAATTCATTCTTCAACTTCTCATTCTCCTATTTAATCCTTTAATTCTCGCTCAAAATATGTTGATTCTCCTCAAATGTTTCATGAAGGTGCTCATGCATAATATAATTCTCTTGAGATATCCTAAATAATTGTTCCTCTCTTTCCTTCAATGCATCCTTAAAAAATTTCTTGGCATCTTCATCTTTTCTCTTTCCTTCAAGGTCTTCACACATCCTGACATACTGACTTTCAAGTTCTTTTTTTATATTTTCCATTTCTTCTTTGAGTTTCTTGTTCCTATCCATCAGATATGCAATTTCTTCCTCAGATTATTCAAACATACTACCTTTAGATAATTGATCAATGTAATCCTGACTTTCACTTAACTTCTTAGTAAGTTCTCTCCTTTTTGTAAATGACTTCTTTAGCTTTCCTTCAGCTCATTAATTGTCTTGTGTGCATTCTCAAGTTCCATCTCATGCCTATAATTCTGAGCCATGATTGTAGATCTTTCCCTCAAGATATTAGGCTATCACCAAGAGGACTAGCTCTTTGATACCAATTGTTAGTATTTGATGGTACTGAGAGGGGGGTTGAATCACTACAAATAGGTAACCTACTACTTCAACCACAAGTTTTGATACCCTTACTAGAAACTTCCAAATAATATAACATATAAGTGATGTAATGAAATTAAATTAAATAAGATCAAACATCCATACATGGATCACACATAACACAATGGTTTTTGCATGGAAACCCTCAGTTAGAGGGAGAAAACCATGGTGGGGATGACACACACTAGCCATTCATTGTAGTAAAAAGGTTTTCCCTGTTAAGAGCTACAAATAGCCTTTCTGAGGGTTCACCCTATTAGGAGTGACTAGTACATTATTAGCAGTACAATGAGATCTACTAAGATCTACCCCACTATAATATTTAAAACTATTTTTGTGATTTCACCTGATTAAGGGATTTACAATATAAGATCTATTAAAGTCCACCCTGTTAAGGGATTTTCTTGTTGTAACTATTAGGTAACAACAAGCAATGATATGGATGTAGCACTCCTTTCTTATCATATCCAATTTTTTCTCTTCTCTATGATCTTCCTCTTCTTAGAATTATAATCACAACCCTAGAAATTACAAATGTCTCTTCACTTAATCAACCAATAATAACTTTTACAATAGGAGCAATACCTAATAAATAATTGAATTACACTACCTTAACCTTCTCCAAAATTCAACTTTGAATCTTCTTGCTTAAATAATTCATGCTAAATCACATAAAATAATGTACACACCAATTTTCCTTCACCGTTTCGGCTCAAAATAAAATATACATAAGAATTCATGAAGAGAATTCAAACACATTTTGACCAAACAAACCCTTCTTCAAGAATCTTCTCCACACACTAGCATCAAGAAAAGTGATGCTAGATCATCACCTCTGATCATGAAGACATATCACCACATCGTGACTAAAACAACTTAATTCACCACAACATCCATACCAGTCACTGATCTAAGATCTACCACTGATAGCTCAAGAACATGGACTCTTCAACCTATAACCTCATCTACTACTGAAATACTAGCACACCAACTATCAAAATGAGTTGTGGTCACAACCATAAAGTTATATGAGTATGTATGTTTTATTTCTAAGAACGCTCTACTTAATTACTTATCAACCATTATCGCTACCAAAATATCCATCTGTAGTTGTTCTTCATGTACACCTCTCACTATACTTAGTTGATTCCTTCTTATCGATTGAACATTGATCTTACCGATTGTCCTAGACATATGATGTGACTATGTTTGCATCAATGACAACCAATATAACCATCACCTTTAACCGATCACCAAAATATTCATCATAATGCCAACAGTGTCTCAATTCATTTGTGGTGATGTGTTGGCATTACATTGATCGAGGTAGACATTTTATCGATGAAGGCTGAGTTGGTCAAAATGTGTTTGACTGTTCTTGAAAAAATAAATTGTAAGGGTCTATCCTTTGACCGACCTTTTTGGTAAAGATGGTTGTTATATATTGGTGTGTGTGTTTTGGCGTGATCTCTCTAAGCACAAAGATTGAAAAAGTGATTTCAAATGTGTTGGATGAGTTTTTAGGGAAGTGGTAGGATTAGGGCTTGAGCAGTGATATTTCTATCATGAAATTGAATATTTGTGTGTGTAGATCATGGATGTGAAGGTGCAATCAAGAAAGTGTGTACCAGAGTCTTCTAAGGAGAGAATTTATGCACTACAGAGGATCTTATCAAGAAAATGAGTTTCTATTTCCAAATCAAGTGACCCTAATAGGTTTCCTATTGTAAATCCCTTAACTAGGTGGACCCTAATGGGTCTTATTTGTAAATCTCTTAACATAGTGGCTCATTAACTTGAGTTTTAAATATCCTAACAAGGTAAATCTCCTAGCAGGGCTAGAGCTAAATCTCATAATTGGGTGGCACCTAACAGCGTCATTGTAAACTCCTAACAGGGTTAAGCTCCTAATAGGTCATACTGTGAAAGAGTACATTATTCATGAGTCATCATTCCCATCGTGGTTTTCATCCATTTGTGTTTCCAAATGAAAATATTTGTGTTATGTGTTGCTTGCATTTTTATGGTTATGTTTATTTGATTAAATTTTATTTTCTTATTAATTGGTAAACTTGTGAATGATGATTTTGAGTTAAAGAAGTGTAAATTTGCAGATATCTTAGATTACTGATTCACCCTTGCCTCTTAGTAATCTTGGAGCCTTAGGACTAGCAGTTGGTATTATAAAATTGGTCCTGTTTGTGGAAAATCTTAACAACTTGAGGTCAAAATCAGAGAATGATGAGGAAGGAATGTCCTAAGTTCACAAGGGAGAACTACTTGGTGTGGAGTGGTATAATGAAGCTTTATCTAAAAGGTATGGTTAACCAATATTAGAATCATGTTTTTAATAAGTATTATGCACCAATCAAGACTCTCAATGTAGATCAAATAAGAGAACAACAAGAGAATACTATAGCTATGGAAGCCATTTCAAGTACATTATCCAATGAAGATTTGTTTGATATCCAAGTTTTTGAAACCGCCTATGATGTGTGGGAGAAATTTAAGTTAGTGTATGATGGTGAAAAACATGTGAAGAAAGCTAAGGTTGACATCTTGAAAGGAAAAATTGATGACATGAGGATGGTTGAAGGTGAAAACATTGAGAAGTATGGTCAGAGAATTAACAAAGTGGTTGTTTCTATCAAAATTGATTGTGGAACTATTGAATAGCATGATGTGGTTAGTAAAGTATTGATAACCTTGTTACCTCTTTATGCCATTAGGGTTTTATCTATTCAAGAGTTAATATCTTTAGGAACTACAATTGTCACTCTTGATGCATTGATTGGAAAATTGAATTCTTTTGAACTTAGCAATTATGATAATAGTGTTCCAAGGGTTAAAGCTACATTCAGGGCATCCATGTCTCTTGCACCTACAAGGAAAGGAAAGGAAGTTAGTCATGAATCTTCTCCTATGTCAAGTTAATCTAATGATTATGATTCTATCTTGTTTGGGGAAATTAAACATGATGATTTGGAAGCATTTCTTGCTAGGAGGTTACCTAGAGGAACCAAGAAGTACAAGGGAAAGCTACCTCTTAAATGCTTCTCATGCAACAAGATCACATTTCTGACAGGTGTCCTGATGGTGGTAAGAAGGAAAAGCCTAAGAGACTCAATGATAAGAGAAAAAAGACTTGTTTTTTTTATGCTTATGAGGGGTTTACTAATGAGGAATCTGAGGATAATAAAGAATGTGTATTTACCTTTGTTTTTGTTAAGGAAAATCTCCTTGAAGATGGTGAAAAAGCCTTGATTTATAGCATGGATCATGATGAAGATTGAGTAATAGATAGTGGATGTACACATCATATTACTGGTGATAGAAGTAAGTTCACTAAGTTGGAAGAATGTGATGGTGGAGCGGTAAGGTTTGGTAACAATTCTTCTTGCTTAGTAAAAGGAATATGATCTATTGCACTAAATAGAAAGACAAATTGTGATGATATTTACTGGGTAGAAGGTCTAGGGTATAATTTTTTGAGTGTAGCATAGTTGTATAACAAAGGTTATCTTGTAGATTCAAAGGAGGTGTTGAAGGATACTTGGGAGATCTAGAGATTTTATTTCTATCAGTATGCAGACTAAAGGTAACTTATTCCGTCTGAATACTATAGTAAAAAGTTGTCTAATTGCAAAATTTGATCATAGTTGGTTGTGGCATTGGAGATTTTTTCATTTTAACTTTGATAGTTTGGTCAAAGTGAGTAAGATTAATATTGTTAGAGGTTTGCCACAAATAGTGAAACTAGACAATGTCATGTGCAAGGAATGTCATTTGGAAAAGTTAACTAGCTCTATTTTTATCAGTAAATAATTTTCATCTGAAGGTATTTGGATTTAATTCATACTGATTTGTGTGGTCCTTGAGAACATGAAGCTATTATGGAGACAAGTACTTTATGATTTTTGTTCATGATTAGTCTAGGATGATGTGGGTTACTTTTCCAAAAGACAAATCATATGCATTCTATTTATTTAAGGTGTTCAAAGCATGTGTTGAAAAGGAAATAGGTAAGAGTCTAAAGTACTTGAGATTTGAAAAAGATGGGGAGTTAAAATATTTGGAATTCACTGAGTTTTGTGAAGAACATGGAATTAAGAGGCACATGTCAGTGTCTAGAACTCCTCAAAAAAATGGGATTGCAGAGAGAAGGAACAAATCTATTATTGATGTTGCAAGAAAAATGATGATTCAAAAAGATGTTCCTTAGATGTTTTGGAGAGAATCTATCAGCACTATCGTTTATACATTGAACTAGGTATAGGTGAAGAAGGGCACTGATAAGACTTCATATGAGTTATGGAATGGTCACACACCTAGGTTGAAATACTTCAAAGTTTGTAGGAGAAGATGCTACATTAAGAGAGATGACTATACTAGGAAATTTGATCATAAGAGTGATGAAGGAATATTCCTAGGATATTCTACAAAAAGAAAAATATAAAAGTGTCTAAATAAGAGAACCAACAAGTTGATAGAAAGTGCAAATATGAATATTGATGAATTCTCAGAGAAAAATGATGGGTCCAAAATGAATAAATCAGGAAATGGTCAAGGGATTTTATATGTTCAACAAGTAAAGAAAGAAGTTGAAAATAAGAACAATGAGGATGAACCTGTTGAATAAGTAGCAGAGGCTCCTAGACATGAATAGGTGATACCAAGGTATGTAAAATTGAATCATTCTTCTGATTAGATTATTGGTGATAAGAATGCTTGTGTTCAAAGTAGAAGAAATATTAGAGAAAGTACCTATATTATTTATGAACATGAGCCTAAATCTGTAAGAGAAGCATTGAAGAATGAATAATTGGTTAAGGCCATGGAAGAAGAATTGGATCAAATAAAGAAGAATGATACTTGGGTACTAGTTCCCAGACCTATTGATAAGAATGTTATATGAACTAAGTGGGATTTCAAAAATAAACTCAATGAAGCTGGTGAAGTATTCATAAATAAGGAAAGACTTTTGGTTAAGGGGTATGCATGAGAAAAAGGCTTGGACTATGGAGATAATTTTGTACCAGTGGATAGACTTGAAGGAGTGAGGATTTTTCTAGCATATGTTTCTTATAGAGGTTTTAAAGTTTGTCAAATGGATGTCAAATCTGCATTCTTGAATGGAATTCTAGAAGAGAAAGTTTACATAGAACAACCTGATGGGTTTTCACTATCAGAAGATGAGGACATGGTGTGAAAGTTTCTAAAGGCACTTTATGGATTGAAGAAGACACCAAGGGAATGGTATGAGAGACTCCAATCATATCTGATCAAGATTGGTTTTATCAGGATAAGTGATGATAGCAATGTTTATTTGAAGATTGAGAAGGATAACTGATTGTTTATTGATGAAGTCTTTGTGGATGACATAATTTCTGGTAGAAATGATGAGATGAGAATTGTATTTATAGATGAAAGGAGGATAGAATTTGAGATGTCGATGTTTGGAGAGATCAAATTATTTCTTGTATTGCGGATATCTCATCTCAATGATAGAATCTACATCAACCATAAAAAGTATGTGAGGGAAGTATTGAAGACTTTTTGGTTAGAAGATTCTAAATTAGTTGGAAATCAAATGGTGATCAGTTGTAAGCTATCCAAGGAAGGTGATTCTAAAGAGGTGAATGTAACTTTATACAGATCCATGATTAGTAAGTTGTAGTATGTTGTTCATAGTAGGCCTAATATAACACATGAAGTTGGGATAGTTGCATGATTTCAAGCTAATCCAAAGGAGTACCATATGGTGGCCGTGAAGAGAATATTTAGATACTTAAAAGGGACTGAAGACTATGGTCTTTAGTTTGATCACAAAGGAGGTTTTACTTTGAATGTGTTTACTAATGCAAAATGGGCAGGTAATATGGATGATAGGAAGAGCACAAGTGGAGGAGATTTATTTCTTGGAAAAATACTTGTGTCATGGACAAGAATAAAGAACTCTATTTCTCAATCTACTATGAAGGAAGAATATGTTTCTGATGCTATTAATTGCACTCAAGTTTCTTGGATGAAGCAGTTATTGGAAGGTATTAAGGAAAAGGTAATTGAGCTAGTGGTTATCTATTGTGATAATAGTAGTGCTATATACATATCCAAGAACCTTGTGATGCACTCTAAAACCAAGCATATTGCAATTAAGTACCATTTTCTTAGAGAGCGGGTTCAAGAAAAGAGGTCCAGTTGGAGTATGGTCCAATTAAGGAGCAGGTTGCATACATTTTTACTATGTCACTACCAAAGGATATTTTTGAGTATCTAAGAGGAAAGTTGGGGGTCATTCCCCTACCAAAGAATAATTAAAGTGATGTTTTTGTATCAATCCAATGTTTTGTATTGGAAATCTTTGTTGGATTGATGTAATAAGGTGTTACTCCTTAGAGGGAGCAGTCATTGGTAAAGATATTGAAGGAGAAGAAGTGATCTATGGTATGGCGTCTTTGGAATTGTTGTTAAAGGGGGAGATATTTACTGAGAAGTGGATAGAAAACATATGAGAAAGAGAGAAAGGGGGGTCACATAAAAGTTGCAATCGATTCAGAGATGAAGATTCAGTGTAAGAGCACAAGAAGAGAAGGTTATCTGATTGAGAAGATGTTTTGATTGTTGTGTTTCCATCAATGCCAAAGGGGTAGTTTGTTGGCATAACTGATGTAGTGATGGTAAGTGATGTGATGGTACATATTTGGTGTTGAGATGATCAATTATTAAGTTTTCATTGATGTCAAGTACTGGTCTAGTGTTCTTAGTATGTTGCAAGTGATTTCAGTGCTCACAATCCTTAAGGGTGACTTTGGAATGTCTTTAGATGATAACTATATGATCAAAAATTTTGAATATATGATTTGTGTAAGTTATGGTTGATTTAAGTATAATAGGGCAACTGCTAGAACAGTTTGTGACTGGTAATGAGTGATTTGATTGGTTCATAAAATCTATGATGAGTTAGATGGTGCAATCATATAATTGTGTTGTTGATACTATGTTGAGATTGTAGTTTTTCCCACATTTGATTTGGATGACCAGTAAGCATGTTTTGTGGTCATAGAAGTTATTTCAGTGAAAGGTGATAGTGTTCTTAAGCTACGGATGGTAGATCTTCTATTGATGACCGATAATCGAGTTATGATGAATAATTTGTGTTTCAACTATGATGATGACATGTCTCAATTCATTTGTGGTGATTTATTGGCATTACATTGGTTGAGGCGGACATTTTATCAAGATAAAGGTTGAGTTGGTCAAAATGTGTTTGACTTTTCTTGATAAAATAAATTATAAGGTTTATCCTTTAGATGACCTATCTGGTAAAGATGGTTACTATATTGGGATGAGTGTTTTGGCACAATCTCTCTAAATGAAAAGATTGAAAAATTGATTTCAAAGGTGTTGGATGAGTTTTTAGGCGATGGAAGGATTAGGGCTTGAGCAATGATATTTATATCATGAAATGAAAGATTTGTGTGTGTAGATCATGGATGTGAAGGTGTAATCAATCCAGTGTGTACCAGAGTCTTCTGAGGAGATAATGTATGTTCTATAGAGTATTTGATCAAGAAAAGGAGTCGATGTTTCTAGATCAAGTGAGCCTAACTGGTTTCCTATTGTAAATCCCTTAATCGGGTAGACCCTAATAGGTCTTATTTGTAAATCTCTTAATAGAGTGGCTCATTAAATTGAGTTTTAAATCTCCTAATAGAGTTAATCCTAACATGGATAGAGGTAAATCCCAAATTGGGTGGCACCTAACAATGTCATTGTAAACTCCTAACAGGGTTAAGCTCCTAACAGGGTGTACTTTAAAAGAGTACATTATTTGTGGGTCATCATTTGACCCACTGTGGTTTTTACTCATTTGGGTTTACACGTGAAAATATCTTTATTATGTGTTGTATGAATTTTGATGGCTATGTGTATTTGATTAAGTTTCATTTTCTTATCAATCGACAAACTTGTGAATTTTGAGTTAAAGAAGTGGAAATTTGTAGATATATTAGATTATTGATTCACCTCCCCCTCTCAATAATCTTGGACCCTTAGGAATAACAATTCACACCAACTTGGGTATGGAAAGTTTAGCACTTGACACATAGTCTACAACTGAGATCAGTCAAAAGTGTAGGGAACAAGTCAGGTCAAGAAACCTCTTCCCCCCAAAACTGCATCAAACTAAAATCATAGGTTAGTTCCATGTTTTGGTTATTGTTTCTAGTATCTATACAAATATGTCTATAACTATCTATTTGTGTACACAAAAATTCAATAATTTCCTCTATTTCACCTTAGTTCTCATTTCTCTCTATCGTTTCTCCATATTACTGAAGAAATATTGATACCTATTTAGTTTTTGGAACCTTCTAATCCTATTAGGTTATCTCTCCTTTCTAATGTATGGTAGGAAATAGGATTTTATCATCCTCCTTTATCTATTTTCTTATTGTATAGGACTGCATGCCAAATCACCTAGTTGAAAGAAGTACTTATCAAATCTACCAAAGATAACTTGGATATGTAGTGAAAGATCAATGTAGTCTCTCAATATATCCATAGAGATGTAGATAGGTGGACAAATCCAACATTATGATGAAGTCTGATTAGTTACATTAGAATATGATCAAGTTCTTTGTAGGACCTCCACATGCCTTCAAGTTGTCTTTGGATGTGTGGTTGTGAAAAATTGGCCAAGAACATGGTATTTCAATATTCATGGTTTTACCAAGTTGTATTTTGTCCTTTACATGATCTAGCATCAAGGATGGTTAAAAAGATCATTTATATCCATTAATGTTGAACACTTGGCACATAAATCCTCTTGTGATCTCCAAAAGTGAAACATAAAAGAAACTTTCTCTTTGACTTTCTAGTTAGAAAGGATAAGAAACTATTTCTTTTAATGCTCATATAGAGAAGCATTATCAATTGGTAAAAAAAGTGTCGGGAAACCACAACAATAAAATTGCAACCATATTCTCATGACCAAGATTATCAATTATAGTAAAAAAATATCATCCATTTAATAACTCCACCATTATAATTGATTTATTTATGAGAAAATGAATGGTAGAGTTATATATATGAATAAGTATTTAATAATGATAAAATGGATGAATGAAATAGATTCAAATTGAAATGCATCTTTATATGTGTGAATATCCTTTAAAGATTGTGATTTTCCCAGTACATAAGAACATAGTTGTATATCTTTTAATTGATCATTTTTGTTCTTCTAGTTCAATTAAGCCAAAATAACATCCCTTAATTGCACCAATATATTTCAATTGTGATTGACCAATTTCAAGACATCAATAGGACAAAAATGAATCCTTGAAATTTCATTGTTATATGTAGTTTCAACCACCTTATTATTTAATGTTTCATCGGGTATTATGGTTGCCTTTGGGGAATATTATGAAGTGGATTGTATATGATATGAATGGGATATTCAAAATGATAATAATTATTTTGGGCATAGATTGGGTGGTAATAAGTAATGTAGATATGACAGAAATTTTAATTTGGGTACTGTGGTTGTTGTGAACATTCATTCTTCCACTATTATTAGTATGAGGATTATTTCCATTCATCATGCATAATATGAAGAAAGATTTTGTGATGAAACATATTGGCTTTGTAATCCAATAGAATTATAAGACATGCAAACATTATCAGTTATACCTAGAACTTCTTGATTTAATGTTTGATGTCGTCCTTGACTTAGAAAGAAGAATTATTCAAGTTCACCTTTGGTGTGTTCAATATTACTTATTGTATCTCCATCACCATGCCCTCTTGATCAAATTGAAATGTTCACTTAGCTTCTTTTTTGAAATAATGAGAAAAAGTTTTGAAATCCTCATTCTCAAAATTTCATTGTCCTAAAAATTCATCAATTATTTGTTCATTCTTAAACATAGGAATTTAAAGTTTGTAGATTCTAGTGTAAGATGAGGATAATCTAAGTTGCATTTACTAGGTAGATGAGCTATAAAATATCAACTTGGTTTGACATGATTTCCCCACCAATTTCTTCTTTTATTTTTAAATTCAAAAGAGAGTTCAAGGGTGACAACCCATCTTGGAAACACAACATTTTAAACATTTTTTTTGTTGTCTTCAAACTCACTTTTATTCAATTTAATCACAATAATGGGTGTTGGTGAAATATCTTCTAAGATCTACCTACAAAATAAAACAATCCATCTGTATGATTTAAATAATACAAATTAGGAGTAGTCACCCATGCAAGTTCAATAGTTGCATGCGAGATTTTTTCCTGACGCATTGGACCTAACTCAACTCATTGAGCTGGCAAGAATTTCACACTTCTCCTTGATAATGATGTCAAAATGATAGTTTGACACTAGGGTAAAGAATAAAAAAGGTTTATCTTGGTCTAAGTGTCAATTCGAGGATCGTAAGCTTGTGAAAGGTGTTGTGGAAATCTGAAAAATGGTTGTAGGTAACAAGTTGAGTGGGGATGAAATTCAAGTACAAAAGACAAATAAATACTTAAGTGAAAATGCAAATAGTAAACACTAGATCACACTTGCGATTAATATAAAAATAATTCACAATGCAATCTAAAAATGATAAATAATTCATGATGAAATCTAAATAAATTATGATAAATAATTCACAATGCAATCTAAAATATGAAACAATTAAAATACAAAAAACATCACTGAGCTTCCCCAAGGAGTGGACCCTTTCTCTTGGTTCATGTGGTGGACAAATTAAAAACTTTTCTACACAGAACTAGTCATGCAAACACTAATTTTATTTATTAAAATATAATGTATTTGATACAATATTATGAATACAAAAATCTGCCCCTTGAAATGATATTAAAGACCATATATAGTAGTTAGGTCTCTAACAAATGATATCTAAGTGGTAAAAAATAGAAGAGTCTATTTTGGGAAATTAGAAATTATTGTCTCACATAAATCCTTGTTTGTAGGCCATAGATTAAAAATGAGATTGTTGCAAAAAAAAAAATAGGAGATAGAAATATTCTAATTTTCTCCTATCTACAACAACTTCTTTTCAATATGATCCTTACTATTCTTTAGTAAGATAGAAAAGTTGTGTGCAACCAATATGGTGGAGAATGTGCTCAATAATATCAAAAGATGTCCACCAAGGAACATTTCACAATCAATATATCAAAGAGGAAACTATGCTTCACCATGGAGGTTGATGTCATCCATGAGGATGTGGAATTTGTTATGAATTACAATTGTGATAGGAAAATCCCCTGTAAAAGGTGATAGAAGGTTTTGTATGAAGATGATAGGAAGAATGCAAAATGTATGTTACAAGGCTTATAATAACAAATGCTTGTTAGTAAAGATAATTAATAACAAATTTCATATTTTAATCTCAAAACACACATACACGCACGCACGCACGCACGCATGCACACGCACGCACACGCACACGCATGCACGCATGCACGCACACACACACACACACACGCACGCACGCACACGCGCGCGCGCACACACACACACACACACACACACACACACACACACACACACACACACACACACACACCCACGCACGCACGCACACACACGCACGCACACACACGCACACACACACATACGCACCCACACACACACACACGCACACACGCCCACACACGCATGCGCACACACACACACGCACGCACACACACGCACGTACACACACACGCACGCCCATGCACGCCCACACACGCACACGCACGCACGCGCACGCACGCACACACACACACACACACACACACACACACACACACACACAGAAATATATATATAGTTAATCATATTCAACGTAAAATGGTAAAGTGTTATGGAATTATATTGAAATTTAATATTAGAATATGATTGAAGGTATATGGAAAAGGCTAAAATGTGGCATAAAATGGAACATAAATAGCTTTTATCATCTTATATATTGATGATGAAAATGATTTTGAAATAGGATCACACGTGTTGATGTAATAGAATGACTCTGCAAAAACCTAAAAGGAAATCATAAAGGTCATTCTTGAAAGAAGGTTGTTGAAGCTTTTCAAAATGAAGGATATGGTGCGACAAAATGCCTTCAATTCTTTAAATGCTTGACTACTCCTTGATTTCTCTTTCTTTCTTGTGATTCCTTAGAATTGATTCCCAGAATAAGGGAGGTAGCCTTATTTTTACACCTCAAGTAGCCATATTGAGGCTAAAAATATGAAGGAGGCCAACATTGGTTTTTAGATCCCACTAAAATCAAAAGAGAATTTTTTATTCAAATTTGGGCCCATTTCTTGGGGTTAGGATCAAATCTTAAGTCAATGATGACTCAACTCAACCCAGACCGTTAAAAATAGGCTTGGATTTGGGTCAGGAGGTCTAATTTGATATCAGGATGCCAAAAAAATGTGTAAAATTGAGGTGTGATAGGAGAGAATGTATAAGGGAGACTACACTTTCTAAATAGGACCTATGTAAGCAATCAATTATATAGGGACACAATTTACAATGCTACACATAGTTCTTCATTGGGTTTGTTTAGCAAGTGATCTTTTTTAGTCTTGTTGACACAATCAATTCTTGAGGAATATTTTTCAATTTTATCATAAGAATAGTTACTATTGGTTGTGTGTCATTTGTAATAGGGACATCACATATATGTACACTAAATAATCCCAAATTCTAATTCTCCATTGGGAAACTCTGAGTTTGTAGACTGAGTTTAGTCTCATAGAAATAGGAACATCAACAAAACTAAAGAAGTTGGATGTATTTGCAAAAGGCACAGAGATCGACATAGCCTACCCAGACAAAGCCATCAGTATAACATATGTTAGCGGAAAAGAGATATTGGAGTTAGACCAATGACCGATCGACATATTTATATATGTCACACTGAGGACGTTTCACTAGGGTTTTTGAGTTTCAATGGCATCATCATGTGTATGGGAAAGCGGTTTCCACGGGCTAGTTTACAACATCTTGATACAAATAGAACATACAACATATCCCACATTGGTGATGTGTAGTGCTACACGTGCTTTTATATGCAAGCGCTCACTTATT
Source organism: Chamaecyparis obtusa (assembly GCA_027943335.1). Lineage (NCBI taxonomy): Eukaryota > Viridiplantae > Streptophyta > Pinopsida > Cupressales > Cupressaceae > Chamaecyparis > Chamaecyparis obtusa. Next base: position 274,628 of record BSBK01005460.1, on the reverse strand, counting down.
CACTTTGCCAAAGGCACGACACCTTTTGGTAGAGGGCACACACGCATGGGGCTAAGCAAAATTATTGACTTTGGTGCACCCAGAAGAAGATGAAGATAAATTTTGGAAATCCAGAGCTTAAGTGGACTGTCGATGTGGCACGAGAAGACAAATTTGAGGGTGCGACTTGGCACTTGCTGATGAGTTGGTTGATGACTAGTTTGGGGTGATGGTGTGTGTGACTTCATTGGTCAGTTCGACGATTAGAGATGGCGGTCCCAAAGGTACGCAATGGTCAGGTTGACGGTTAGTGTAACTTTGGCAGGATAAAAGGAGAGTCGATGCTGGTAGTTACGAAGATACAAATGGGTTGGCAGTTGGCATGACTTTAGTGGTTAAGTTTGTAGCTAGGATTGAAGGCTCACGAGGTTATGCACATAGTTTGCATAGCTTTGGGTGGCTAGGTTGAATGTTGGACCTGATGGTTACGAAGGGGTTTGGCTGACAATTAGCATGACTTTGACAGTTATGTTGGCGATCTGGGTTGAAGGTTATGAAGTTACAAATGGGTTTGGCTAACAGTTACCGTGACTTTGCAAGTTATGACTATGGTCAACAGAGTGCATTCTGAAGCTATGACATTCACATCAAGCGGTTTGTGGGACATTGTGAGATTTTCTTGGTTGTTTAAGGTGGAAGTTACGATTTCACATTGGTGCACCAAGAAGTTAGCGTAGCTTTGGAAGGTTAGGCCCACGGTTAAAGCACAAGGTCGTGAAGTTACACACATGGTTAATATAGCAGTTGGTGTGACTTCAGTAGTTAAAATCACAACTAGGATATGGGGTTTCAAGCTTACACTGGAAGTTTTCATAACTTCACAAGAGGAAGGGTATGTCGAAAACCAATGAAGAGAATCTACATGGTTGTACCAAAATAAAATAAATATAGATATAGATTCCCAAGGATATAATCTCATCAGTCAAGTGTATACAACAAGATTTCAACTGATTTTTTAAATGCCAACAGTCACAGTTATGAAACCCAATGACCATCTACAAACTAATGGAGCAATTATGGATTGAAGACAACTTGCATTTGGATTTTCTTATGTTTTCTAGATTTTCATTATGTAATCTAGCAGTTGCAGTCATTGACATAGGATTAGTTTTTCTTTATGAAGAGTCATGTTGATTTGAAGATTGTTTGCATCCTTTCATTTGCATATAAATGAGGATACCAAAATCAACAAGGGTGCTCATAACATAAGATAAGATAGAATAGAAGAAGATCAAGGACTACAACATGAACCATTATGTACTATTTTTCAAAATCAATACAAGATAAGTGTTTTCTCTCACTTGTGGTAATAAGTTTTGAACTCTTTTCAATTAGTCCCTTGGATAAAATCTATTTCATAGACTGTTTCATTGTGCAAATTTTTATGTTATTATAATCTGAAATTAAATTTACAGTTTGAGCATCAGATAAAAGGATTGGTTGTCAAACTTTTCTCTGTTCTATTGGTCTCTCAAAGTAGAGTTAAATTCAATAGAACTGGCTATAAACTCATATTTTGATTATAATTTATATAGAATCCCTTGAAATGGTGGTCTTTCTTTTAATAACAAGTTATTAAAACCATCTCTAAGGTTGTACATAGGATTGAAAGTGAATTGACTATATTGCCCAAGTAAAACCAAGGCAATGATCTTATCAATTATTGGATATAGTCATTTGGTTCCTTGTTTAAAGTTTTGGGATATTCTATTCAACATTCATTCATTTTATACATCTTTTATCAAACATTCTTGCAATTAACCAAAGTATTCAAGTTTTTGCATCATTCAATACCCTATAGTTGTGATATTTACAATCGCATTCATGTCAAGAATTCACTTGCCAACTTGAGAGAATACCCAAGTTCTATAGATATGCTATATACTATAAAAAGCATTCAACCAATAGATTTGGTTGAGGTATAGGCCCACCAGCCTTGGTCCTGAAGAGCCAGAATTGTATAGGTTCCAACCTTATGCTTGGTTGAACCTATCAGTTGGCCAAATCACTTTGGTTTCCCATCATTGGATTGGCAAGTCCATAGGAAATCCAATCTTTTAATTTGAGCACCAATAGATTGGTGACTCTTATAGGGATAGAGATTGTAAAGAACTTCTTAAGTGTTTTTGTTATCAGACTAGTATAGAGTAGTGGGTATTTACTTGATTTGTTGAGGCATCTGATATTTTTATGAAGTCCTGATCCTGCGGAGATTCTAATTGCTTTTCTTGCCCCATTCGAGTCACACAATACTAATAGATTGGCGACTCTACTAGGGATTTGTTTGTAAAAGCATCATTCAAAACTTTAGGTGTTACATTAAAGAATCTAAAAGAAGAAGAGAACTTAGAATTATCACAAAGTTTTCCTTAAAATTGAGGTGGCGACTCTAATATGATATATGCAGTGTTTTGTTAAGAGAATAAAGAATAATATTAGGCACGCATTTGTCATATACATGTGGGGTAGAAATTATTTACATGAAGGATCACATAACCATATTGAATTGGATACACACTCTAGGAGAGGCAAAAAATCTAATCCAGATATGACTTTTGTTGGATCCAAAAAATTTGCAAAGAGGGAAAGGAGACATCAAGATGAAGGTGATGATCCACAATCTAATCATCACACCAGTGATGAAGATAATATAAATCTATTCTATAAAGTTGCAAATGAAAGTAATTCCCGACAAGATGATGTCAAAGATGAGGAAAGTAATGAAAAAGATGAAGAATATTACACTAGGATAGGTGAGATTTTCTGTGAATTGGAAAATCTAGATCCTAGAGATAAAAGGACATCTAAGGCCCTTAGAAGGCAACCCAATGAGGTATTGGAGATTCTTGGGATAACAAGAGATCATATTATTACCTCAAAAAGAGATAGGAGAAGATTCAAATAGACAAATGAAGAGGAAGATTGAACAAGAAGAAATAATGGCGAAGATAGAGCACCAAAATATAATCCCCCTCATAGAAAAATGTTGAAAAAGTCTTAAACAATGAGTATGCCAACCCACTATTTGAGAAAGGAAGAGAAATAAAGATGAGCAATGATGGACATTGGAGGCAGCCAAATAATGGGAATCAATACCCTGAAAATCATATGAATCAAAACCATGGGAATCAAAAAAGTAATAATCAAAGAGGTCAAAATCATAAGAATAACAATTATCAAAATTTGGAGCCAAGGATAAATAATCAAGGTGGAAACTAAATGAATGCCAGAGCCCTTATAGTGATTGAAAGATATAGGAAACTAGACTTCATTGGTATAATGGGATTCCCAAATCCTATATCTAATGAATTAAGAAATGTTATCCCAAAATTTTTAGGAAATGGGTTAGAATCTGTTGAATGGAACTACACAAATTTAAAAAATACTATTGAGGAATTAGACGAAAATAGCAAAGATGTGTTCATGAAGATTTTTTATCAATTCTTGAAGGAAGATGCAACTGAGTGGTACAAAGGATTACCAGATAGATTTATCTCCAGGTGGCAAGATTTTCTGGAATCAGTTCGTGGAGATCATAATGATACTTCTTTTTCCTCACGTGAATTGACCAACATAAAGAAGAACCAGAATGAGCTAGTAATGTAGTTTAATAAAATGTTTAATAAGGTGCTCAATAGAATTCCAAGAGATACCATACCTGTGGATTCAATCTTGATTCATTTTTATTTAGGTGCCTTCAATAGAAAAACTCACTATGAGATTAGGTCTCATAGACTAGCCTCATTGCAGCAAGCCTTCAAAACTGCCATAACTATTGAAAATAACAGGAAGGTTGCTAGTAGAGTTTCCAAAAGAGATGATACCAAGTTATTCAAACCAAAGGCCCCTAGGCATAATAAAGTAGAAGATAAAATGGATAAGCTGATGAATATGGTAAAGAGTCTCCAAGTCAACAAAGGCGAAGATAATTTTCAATCAAACATGAATGAATGCTCATTTATCAAAAATGAAAGGTACAGGTTGTAGGATGTGCCTTATAACACAACATCGAAGGATGAGAAACCAATTGCCATGAGGAAGGATGGGGATAGTCCTGGTCCTTTGAAGAAAGAAAATCATTTTGTAGATAATGGGCCTTGGTGTGAGATTTTTGAATTGCCTCATTCACATGAACAATGCTTAATAGCGCATAACATTTTGGAAGAAGAAAATCAAATGGATGATGAACAACCTATGGTTAATACTCCATCGGTTGATCCATATTGGGGAGGAGACAATGATGATTCATTAGAGGATGAGTATATGCCTAATGTGAGTGATAGAAGAATGATACAATAGAATATTCAACATGTGTTTTTAGATGATGAAGAAAACCCCAAAATTAGAAGATTGACAGATGAAGAAAAGAGAGCATATACTATAATAGCATTGGAATAGGCTCATAGAAATTACCATATGAGAAATAGGATAGTCAACAATGACCAAGGAAAGTCAGCTGGGATGTTTGCAAAAGTTTTTAACAAAGAAAATGAGATAAAAAAAGGGAAAGGAGACCGCCCCAAAGAAGCATGTACAGAAGATACAATCTCCAAAACTGACTAAGCCTCTTGATAAGCATAATTCTGGTAAGAAAATCTCTCCCTGTAATCTTTTATGTCTCAGGTGTTATCACAGGTAAAACAAATTGTTCCCCTAATTAAAATTATGAAATTACCTGATTACAAAATTGAAACTCTTAAAATAATAATTGATGTAGGAGTTCCTAAGGAAGATATAAAAGAAAAACAAGATAATGAAGAACCACCAATTATTTATTTAGAAACTACTGTGGATAAAAGTACTTCTCAAGTTGATCCATTTTATTTGGCTTTATTAATTAATAATAAACTAGTCAAGAATTGTATGATTGATTCGGGGGAAACAATGAACACCATGCCATCTGATGTTATGAAATAATTAGGACTGAAGGTTGATACTACTTATGGTAGATTTTATGCTCTGGATAATAGGTTTGTTCCCGTTGTTGGAATGATGAAAGATGTTGAATTTAAATTTCCTGCTTGTCCTAAAATGTCTTATAAGATTGATATTACTGTGGTTGAAGTGCTTGCTAATTATGGGATGCTTTTATCTAGGAAATGGTCTAATTTAGTAGATGGAAATGTTCAATTGGATTTATCTTACACTTCTATCCCAATAAATGGCAAATATGTTAGAATTGACAGGGAGCCAAGGGCCTCCTATATTATTGGAGTAGATCCAAATAAAATGACATGATTTTTCCACACTAACATGGAAAATTTCAAGGTAAGTATTTCTAAAGACACTATACAAAATATTGAGCTTATTGAAATACATGCTAGAGAAAATGAGAATATGACTTGGAAAATGTATTTTGATGGGTCACATTGTAAAGATGGAAATGGAGTAGGTGGGGTCTTTATTTCTCCAAAAGGGAAATTGTTTAAGTGCTCTTTTCTGTTATCTTTTGATTGTACTAATAATGTTGCAAAGTATGACGCATTGTTGCTTGGCCTCAGAATAAAAATTAAGAATGGTATTAAGTCTATGTATGTTTATGGTGATTTAGATCTTATTGTTTCTCAAGTTAGAAATAAATTTGTCACTAAAATTTATAAAATGAAAAGATATAGAAATGAGGTTTGGGATTCAATAGAATGCTTTGATGTTTTTTCTATAAATTGGGTAGATATATTAGAAAATATCCTTGCATATTCTATGGCTAACTTGGCAGTGAAGCACAATGATATTACCTGTGAAGACATCATACAAGTTGAGATTAAGACTAGACCTGTAGTACCTGACAACATTTACAACTGGCATATTTTTGAAGATGATAAAGATATTATCAAATTCCTAGCATTTGAGGAACAATATGAAGGCATGTTTGTAGACTTGAATGCTCATGTTGAGACAGTAGATGGGAATGATATTTTATTTAGAAAAGAGGTGATACAACTTAAAACCAATAATATCCCAAAAGGATTGGTGGCTTTAGAAAGAATGTTTGACAACAGAGATGTAAAAAAGGAAAACAAAGTTGCTAACATAATAGTAGAAGTAGATAAGGTAAATTTGGGGAATGAACATACACCTAAAGAGGCTTTTACTGGCAAAATGTTGACCCAAAAGGTCAGGGCTGATATTATAGGATTATTAAGGAAATATAGACATGTATTTTCGTAGTCATATGATGACCTCAAAGCATATAGACAAAATTTGTTCCAACATGAGATACCTCTCAAACTAGATGCAAAACCTTTTAGGCAAAGACAAAGGCCAATAAATCCAACTTTGGCTCCTAAGGTGAAAGAAGAATTGGTCAAAATAAGGGATGCTGGCATAATAAAACCAATTAGACATTCCACATGGGTTTCAAATTTATTACCTGTCAGGAATAAGAATGAAGACATTAGGCTTTGTATAGACTTCAAGAACTTGAATGTGTCTTCGCTTAAAGACAACTATGCCTTGCCAAACATGGAAGCATTATTGTAGAAAGTGACAAGGAATGAATTACTATCTATGATGGATGGTTTCTCTAGGTACAACCAGGTGAAGGTCAAAGAGGAGGAACAGTACAAGATGACATTCACTACACCATGGGGAACCTATGTTTATGCTAGGATTCCTTTTGTACTCACCAATGTAGGGGCTACTTTCCAAAGAGCCATGGATATAGTTTTTGAATATTTTATTGATGTTATCATGGTGGTTTATCAAGATGATCTTACTGTTAGGAATGGGAACACTGAGAGGGGGGGGTGAATCAGTGTTCACTGTATTTTAACTTTTCACTTTAATCTGAATACTGAATTATAAATGCTTAAGTACTGAATTAAACATTCACATAAACATGAAACATGAAATCAACACATGACACCAATATGGTTACGGGGAAACCCAAATAGGTAAAAACCCTGGTGGGACTTGATACCCACTAATAATCTACACTAGTGTTTTGTGATCCTTGTTAGAAGATCCTTTACCCTGTTAGGAGTAGCTTTACAATTCTTTTAGTACATTAGACCCTGTTAAGGGTTGGACCCTATTAGGAGTCTTTTACAATGATCCCTATTAGGGGAGTGGACTCACTATCCTAGATCTCACTGCTTAAATGATGAAGGCTTCAACCTTCTGAATCAGATACACACTATATCTGCAAGGTGAATTGTCACTGTGACACTACTTGTCAGATCAATTCCTTTGGTACGCTGATGCTTTTACCTCTTGCAAATCTCTAATACATCATATGCTCTCTTTGCATACCTCTTCTTTTCTTCTCACAACTTCCATACTGAATACAATGGGCGCACCTTATATTTATGCGCTCATACCAATTATACAATTAGGTTGGCCCTATAACTAATTACAAATAACACTTCCAAATGAATTGGCTTAAGCGTGCTTACAATTATACATATAAATATGTTAGCAACCTAAATACAATGGGTGCATAGCCTCTACAACATTAATTTACAATCGCAAACCAAAATAGTCATTGTCGACTCTATGCTTTGTTCTCTGCTGGCACACACTGGCTGTGCAACTTCAACTGACAGTAACTTTCACATCTTTGCATATCTACTTATGTGCTCTTAGACTAAGCATAAGTATAGTCTAAAAACCTTAAATTCCAGGGCGCATACCTTAATTCACCCATACACACGTGTGCTGATGCTTTGAGTCTCTAGTGCTCTGTATGTTGTCTAGTCTTCAACACTTAACTAATTTCTGATCTTTACACTTAGTATGCTAACTCCAAACTGCCATATCACTTTGTTGCCATAATGACAACACTATATCTAGTCATATACTTTAGTATAGACAACTTTCCAACAATCTCCCCCTTTTTCATTGATGGCAACAAAGGAATATGGCCAAGTCTCTAACTGTTCCTTTACACAAAAAAAATTTGTCTTCTATACATTTTATACAAACTCTTATATCTCCCTATACATATATGTACTCCATATAAAATACAACTCCCCCTTTGACATTAATGATGAAGGTGCATCAAAAAACTTTATCTACATATACTTACTAAGGGAAAACATCTGGATATGAAATCTTGAGTTTCTGGATCTCCTTCTTCCAAAAGGTTATCAGAGAATTGACTATATGTAGATGGGCGCATAATGCATATTGAAGCTTCTCCATCTTCTCCAATTTTGTTCTCAGACCTTGATCATAGGTTATCATGGTCGCATCAATCTCCTTTATGTTTTGACTGAGAATGTCTAGTGAGGGCGCAAGAGCATTCCTCAATTAAATCTGTCTAGACCTTAACTTCTCCATTTCTTTCTATGTCTTCTCAATTATGTCCAACTGACCTTGGTAGACATTGTTGCACATGTTTACATCAGTGGCTATGTCTAGTACTAAAATCTTCACCTTCTCAATCATTGAATTTGCATCTTTGATCTTCTTAAGATGGGCATCAGTGAACTTACCCTGATCCATGGATTCTACAATGACTTTCCTTCCTTGATCTACAAACTCTTTCAATGATGCCTGACCAGACTTAAGAGAGTTCAAGTCTAGTGCAAAATTACTCATTAGTTCATTGAGTCTCTTCTTTAAGTATTTCTCCTCTACCACTATGGCCGCAGATTGTTCTAGGCTTGAAAAATTTACTTTGAACTAAGAGATGACTATGCTCACATCATCAACTGAATGTACATTTACCATTTTCTTATCCTTTGGCAGCAAACTATTCAAAATATTTACTGATTCCACCAGAAGAGGATTCCTCATTACTTGCTTCTCCTTCTCCATAGCTAGGATGCTGAACTTAATCAGGTCTTCTTCCTTCTAGGAGTCCAAACTGCTAGTGTCAAGTGTGAAACTTGACAACAATGCTAAGGAGGGAGTGATGGGAGTTCTATCCATCACCTCTTGCTTCACCTTGACCAAATCAATAGAAGATTCATCTTTCTTTTCTACCTCTACTCCTTTCTTTTCTTCTTCTTTCTCATCAAATATATTTTCTATGATTACTTCTTCATGCTGAGTGGGAGGGGTATTGCTGCATAAGATTTCTTCTTCCTCAATGTTGACAAATGCTTCGTCAAACTTGTCCAAGTCCTTATCAGTAGCCGCCGCCATGGCTATTTCCACATTATCTATGATAATTGTGTTGTCTTTGGGTGATTCTGACATGGGCGCTAAGTCCTAAGGACCTGTCATTGGTACATTAGTGGGCTCTACCACTTTGTCTTCCTTAATGGGTCCATGAGTGATGGGCATAGTGGGTGGTTTGATCTGTTGCTCCAATAATGCCTTTTCAAAGGCCTTCTCTATTTCCTTCGTAATCAACTCATAATCTTTATTCATGATGTGAAGAGTCCTCATTTTAGTTCTTAGGTGCGGCTTCACCAAATTCAATATCAGTTTCTCTTCTTCTTTAGAACATACAGGCAGAGTATCTTCTAATACTTTTTCTCTTATTCTTTGATCTTCCTCATTAGCTTGTCTCTTTAGATGTTCTAAAATGTCCCATACATTATCTAGAATTTTTGTTTTCAATTCAAGAACTATCTTCTTGAACTTTATCATATGTTTGATAATCATATCATGAATTTCTATCTTATCAATCTCACTAAATGATTCATAATGTTTCCCTACTTGATCAATTCTACCCTCATCAATAATTCTAGAGCTCAAAACTTTAAGGCTAGGCCTGAATCCTACCTTAGGAGGTGCTTGAATGTTTTTCCTGCTCCTTAATGCTCACGAGGATGGATGACTGGTGCCAGCTTCTTTCTTTCTCTTGAATAAAGGATTATACTCTCGAGGAGTATCTTTGGGTGCAAAAGGAGTATTGTCCTCTTTATCCTTCTAACTGTCATCTATCTTTTTCATCTTGGGATCTTCTTGTTCTTCTATTGCGCTCTTCAATTCTAGGGAAATCTTCTCATCCCTTTCTTTATCAAGGTCTGCTTGTGATACACCATGTATTCTTAGGATCTCCGATGTGACCTTTGCAACCTTTCTCTTTGTTGCAGCACTATTCATATTAGCATCAACTTCTTTAGTCTTCTCTTCATAGGTTCCCCACCTAGGTTCGTTGACATCCTTTGGGGCTGATAGCAGTACCTGTGCATAAGCTTCAAGAACTTTTTCTTCAACCTCATACCCAAGTGGATGAATCCACTTAGTTCTAGGTTCCATAGATTCCATACATGTAGTATCAATCTCCACCATGAAGCAGATTGTATCTTTATACTTTTCTACAATACTCTTAGGAATCTTGTACCTCATCTGCATCTTTTCTCTGAAGGTCTTCAATTCCAAAGTAATGTAATCTCTAAGTGTGCTTTCTGTGGTTGCCTTGTTTGATATCTAAGGCATGGTAGGAATGGACTTGTCTAGATACAAGTCTGATACTTTACCAACTATATGAAGGTACATATAGATCATTAGGGACCCAAACCTGAATACCTTAGTCTTATCATGTTTTATAGCTTTGATATTATCTATCAACTGTGCACGCAAGATCTCACACAAGTTGAACTCTCCATCTTCTTGCACAAGACGGATGGCTACTAGAATAGTGCCTGTAGACACACTATTCACCCTGCTGGTGTGATGAAATCTATAACCCAATATCATTGATATCAACTTGATGTTTGGTTGCTCTATAGGCTCAATGGTCATGCCGCACTTATCACTTATGGATTTACACACTTGCTCCACCATTTTCCTAACATCCTTACCCATAGGAAGGACGGCGCCTATCTTAGAAAGGCCTTTCATCTCATGAATTAGGTCTCCTGTTATTCTTACTGGTACATCTCCAATCCAAAACAAGTCATCATGGATTCTTCTCAACAATAGCTTAATCCATTCAGTTTCATAGAATTCATATGTCATGGCATACTCAACAATGGGGTGATCATTCCATTTGGTGTATTCATCCATGAATGTTTTGTCTAGTTTCAACATTGTGTCCATGTGTGCCCTTAACCTATCCAGTCCAACAGGTTCCTTCTTACAATAGATGTAAGCCCTTATGTCTTCTACATGCATGACGCCCATCGGCATGCGGGAGAATACTCCCTCTAAATCATCTAGGGTTGATTTAAATAGGTGCCTCTTGAAAACATACCTCTTCTTCTTAGCAACATCAAAAAAAATAGGAGTGGCCATGACTTACTTGATATTCGCTTTCCAAATGATCTCTAAGATGTTCTGACAGCTTCCGAATTGGCACAACAAGCTAGGGTTTCTTGCAACTGATCAATTGCACTACAACTACTGATAGCTCAATCTCAAATATTCACAAAAACTTTCAAGGCTCAATCTACTCTCCAATCACTCTAAATATGAATGCAATGAGTGAACAAACAACTTTTTGTGTACTTAAAGTAAGAAATTCACCATTAATGCAACTCGCGTAAACCAGGTTGTCACTTCAAATTTTCAAACTTGAGTTCCACTAAAAATTAGCATGTATGCTCTTGCACAAAGGTTTCTATACACTCCAAAAGCTTAAGTCCAAAGGCGCATACTCTGAGGATGAGTATACCAACCACGCAAGGGTCTAGAGCTAAATTAGCTCCCCCTATGACCCTGAGGGCCATTTAAGCAGATGTAGAGGGTGCGTCCACTTGGGATGCATCCAATACATTCTCAACAACATTGTCCTTCTTTTCTTCTAACCAAATCAAGCTTGCATCTTCTGAGGCCTTCACAAACTTGACTTCTGCTTCAGGATCCAAAACTGGTTCTTTGGTCTTTTTAAGGCTTTCCTAACCTTGCGTCTTTGATCTACAAAACTTTGAGATATGTCCAGCCTTGTTACAGGTGACGTGTGACAAATCACTGGAGGTCTATTATTCCTCGGTGCATTGACATGAGTCACCATTCTGCATGTTTTGGCTGAGTGACCATTATAGTTACATATCTGACATGTAACATTCTGAGAACTTCTAACATTTGTCTGATTCTAATTTCTTTGATCATGTTGAATCCTACTCTTCTTACTAGTATTGCAATTTATTTCTCTATGACCAAATCTATTACATGTATAACAGTAACCATTAAAGGTTTTACCTCTGTACAGTTCCTTTCAATGTGTCCATGCTTGTTACATGCAAAAAAGGTGTGTTCTACTGGCTTGCGCTCATTCCTAGGAGGACCACCATTGTCTTTGGTTTGATCTTCAGTCTTCTCATCATCAGTAGAGTTCTTTTTTGAATCCTTTCTTGCTCGCATACTGTCAATCTGATTTTGTGCTTCATTGTATCCGATACAACTAGTGTCTCCTTTGATTCTTCTTGCATACAATTGTGATTCTACCAATTCAGCATTGGTGTGTAATTTGGCTATATGATCCTTTGACTTTTTCAATTCAGATTCCAAGCTTTCTTTTTTGTTTCTTAGCTCCAAGATTTCCATGTTTGCTTGCCTTAGTTCTTCATTCAGCTGAAGGTTTTCTTTGATCTGTTCATCACAAACTTCCTAATTATTAGTCAGCTTATAATCAAACTCTTCAAGTTGTTCTTTCAAGGACTTATTTTCTTCATTCAGCTTCTTGATTTTTTCTTCAAGATCATTTCTAGAGTGTCCTTTCAAATCCTTTCTTAGTCTTTTGATAACTAGTTGAGCATCACTGACTTTTTCTTTTAGTTCTTCAATTTCTCTTTCTAAATTGTCTAGGTCTTCAAGAGTTGCTTCAAGATTCTTCTTCAGATGTTTCATTTATGCTTTTTCCATGATCTCCTCAAGTAGTTAAACTTCTTTGATGAGGACCAGAGCTCTAATACCAATTTTTAGTAATGGGAACACTGAGAGGGGGGGTGAATCAGTGTTCACTGTATTTTAACTTTTCACTTTAATCTGAATACTGAATTATAAATGCTTAAGTACTGAATTAAACATTCACATAAACATGAAACATGAAATCAACACATGACACCAATATGGTTACGAGGAAACCCAAATAGGTAAAAACACCAGTGGGACTTGATACCCACTAATAATCTGCACTAGTGTTTTGTGATCCTTGTTAGAAGATCCTTTGCCCTGTTAGGAGTAGCTTTACAATGATTTTAGTACAGTAGACCTTGTTAAGGGTCGGACCCTATTAGGAGTCTTTTACAATGATCCCTATTAGGGGAGTGGACTCACTATCCTAGAGCTCACTGCTCAAATGATGAAGGCTACAACCTTCTGAATCAGATACACACTATATATGCAGGTGAACTATCACTGTGACACTGCTTGTTAGATCAATTCCTTTGGTGCACTGATGCTTTGACCTCTTGCAAATCTCTAATACATCATATGCTCTCTTTGCATACCTCTTCTTTGCTTCTCACAACTCTCTCACAACTTCCATACCAAATACAATGGGTGCACCTTATATTTATGCGCTTATACCAATTATACAATTAGGTCGGCCCTATAACTAATTACAAATAACACTTCCAAATGAATTGGCTTAAGCATGCTTACAATTATACATATACATATGTCAGCAACCTAAATACAATGGGCACATAGCCTCTACAACATTAATTTACAATCACAAACCAAAATAGTCACTGTCGGCTCTATGCTCTGTTCTCTGCTGGCACACACTGGCTGGGCAACTTCAACTGACTGTAACTTTCACATCTTTTCATTTCTACTTATGTGCTCTTAGAATAAGCATAAGTATAGTCTAACAACCTTAACTTCCAGGGCGCATACCTTAATTCATCCGTACACACATGCAATGATGCTCTGAGTCTCTGGTGCTCTGTATGTTGTCTAGTCTTCAACACTTAACTAATTTCTGATCTTTACACTTAGTGCGCTGACTCCAAACTGCTATATGACTTTGTTTCCGTATTGACAACACTATATCTAGTCATATACTTTAGTATAGACAACTTGCCAACACTTACTACCTATTCTAAAAGGGAAGAAGACTATTCTAATAATTTGGAGCAGAGTTTTAAAAGAGCCCTTGAGTATGGAATATCTCTAAATTCAAAGAAGTGTCATTTTGGAGTAACTGAAGGGAAGCTCTTGGGACATGTTGTATATAAAGGAGTAAGAATAGACTCAAAAATAATATCAGTCATTGATAGAATTCAAGTTCCCAAGATAGTCAAGGCCATTCAGTCATTTTTTGGATAGATAAATTTTGTATGAAGATTTGTGTCAAATTTCTCAGAAATTGTCAAGCCTATTGCCAGGATGCTAGAGAAAGGAGAAAATCTTGTATGGACAACTGAAGCATTGGAAGCATTTGCAAATATTAAAAGGGAAATCAAAGAGTCTCCTATCCTTAAATCACCCGACTTCTCAAAAATAATTTAAATTATTTTCATTTGCTTCATATCACACTGTTGTTGTTGTTTTGTTACAAAAGAACGATGGAGACTGTGAACAACCAATAGCATTTTTTAGTAAAAAGCTTCAAACAACATAATTCAATTATGATATAAATGAGAAATAGGCCTATGTCCTAGTGAAAGTGGTAAAATCCTTTAGGCCATATTTAGTAGAAGCAACAATAATAGCTTATGTTCTTAATACAACAACCAAAGACATATTGAGGCAATCTGAAATCATAGGAAAAAGATGTAGATGGGTGAATCAGTTCTGAGAATTTAATATAGAGATTCAAATTAATAAAATAGTTAGAGGACAGGGATTATCCAAACTCATGGAAGAATCAAATTTGGATGTGATTCAAGTTAATCAAATAAATTTAGAACAATCTGTAGTAAGTATTGAGCATTGTCCTTGGTATACTGATGTAGTCTATTTCTTAAGGCATATGAAATGCCAAGAGGGGTTAAATGATAATCAGAAAAGAACTATAAAATTGCAAGCATCTAGATATGTTTTGATACAAGGTGATCTATATTGGAGAAATAGAGATGGCATCCTCTTGTTCTATATAGATGAGTATCAAGAAAATTCGGTACTAAAGGAGTTACATGATGGAGTATGTGGTGGTCACTTTTCAACAAGGACTACTGCTCATAAAATATTAACTATTGGATATTATTGGCCATGTTTGCTTAAATATTGTTATGCATATGTTCAAAAATGTGAAGCTTGCCAAAAGTTTTTAGGAAATCTCAAATATGATGGTGCATTGCCTCTCAAACCTTTGTCTACTAAGGATCCATTTTAGATGTGGGGTATAGACTTCATTGGCAAGATTGTTGATACTTCAAGTGGAGGACATAAATGGATTTTGGTTGCTACTGATTACTTTACCAAATGGGTTGAAGTTGTACCCACAAGATAGGCAACAAGAAAAGTAGTGATAAAATTCTCGACTGAGAATATATTAACGAGATTTGGTGCTCCATACAAGATTGTTTGTGACAATGCCACATGTTTTAGGTCAGAAGAGTTCTCTAATTTTTGTAGCAAGTATGATATTGAACCATCTTATTCTTCCCCTTACCATCCTCAAGGAAATGGTCAGGCAGAGTCGAGTAACAAAAACATAATAAAGATCATCAAGAGGATGTTAGGTAATAATAAAAGAGCATGGGATTCAAAATTGACTCTTTCACTCTGGGCAAACAGGAATACAATCAAGAAATAAATAGGATATGCACCTTATGAATTAGTTTATGGGAAGTAGGTCAGGTTACCAATGAATAATCTTCTACCAATATACAAATTTGTCAAGGAAGAATAATTAGAGGATATTAATTCCATGGAAGATAGGATGAATCATCTTGCAGAATTGGATGACCTAAAAAGACATGTCCAAAAGAGGAACTTCAAGCAACAACAGCAGGTCAAAACTCTATATGATAAAAGAACCATAGAGAAACATCCAGGAAAGAGATTGGGTATTAAAATAGAACGCAAAGGATCAAGACAAGGGAAAACATTGGAAATTTTATGACTTATGGTTAGGTCCTTTCATCATCATTGGAAAAGGAGTTGAGAACTCTTATGTTTTGCAATATACAGAAGGCTACTTTTAGGAGCTCCCAGTGCATGGTCACCATCTAAAAATATTTGTTTCCTAATCATGTTAAGGAAATCTCTTACCCAATGTACATTATGTATTATATTTTTATTTTTCCTTTTTGTATTTTTTGTCATGGCCTACTTTACCAAAGAAATCTGAAACCTCTCTATGCTTGTTAAGAGCATACGTCCCCAAAAAGAGCCACTGTTGACATAATCAATTCTTGAGGAATATTTTTCAATTTTATCATAAGAATAGTTTTTGATTGAGGTAAATACAGGTTTTGAAGGGGCCCCAAAACTTTGAAGAAAGTGGTCACAAAAGATATTCAAAGTAGCCCTAAAAAATGGAACGAAACAAGACCAAGGCAAGGGTTTTACAATAGGAACCCACAACCTGGATGAAGCAATGCATGAAACAACCTTCATGCAAACCCAAGCTAAAGAAAAATCCAAAACTAGGATTTTCCTTTAGCACCCTTCTAATGATTTTTTAATTTCATTTTAAAACCCAAACAACCCAAACAAAATCTAATATTTACCCTTACCTCCCTTATTATGGGAGCAGAGAGTCATATCAAATTGTAGAGAGGAATTTTTATGATGTTTACCAATAACTTGGGTCCACCCCTCCTCTACCAAAGAAGTCATCTCCTGCCAATATTGAGAGGAAGGTCTCAAGAGAGAAGCAGAAGAAGTATGAATAGAACTAACAAAGGGACCTACCTCCAAATGTGAGGGAGAAACACCAAGTCCATATTTCTCCGCAACAAAAGAGAGACCAACCAAAATAGGACTAGCTGGTAGGAAACCAACAAACCCAATAGGAGCAGAACCAACAAAATTACCTATAGACTATCTAGCACCAAAGCTACCAGCGGAAATGATAGTAGACCTAGCAAGACCATAACCAACAGGAGAAACACTAGCAATAGAGGAATTCCTGGGAGCAATTAAATAAGTAGGACCAGTACTAGTAGAAGCACCAAGAGACTGTTTAGTGGATCTAGAAAGACCCGAACCAACAAGAAGAAGCCCAACATCAACAAATTTACTAGGAGAATTACCATTAGAAACAGATGAAACGGTGCTAGAAGAAGAAATGCCAGTAGACTGAACAACCAATAGTGGTGATAGTAGACCCGAAAGGAACAGTTCCTATAGGAGGAACATCCTCAGGCCCAACATTCTAACCAAGATCAATTTTTTTCTTTACTATATAATGATCGGAAGAAGCACCCTTCCACCAAGAAGCAGACCTTTTGGTCTTTGTCTTCTATAATCCGCATTGGTTTGCCAAGTGACCTATTTTAAAACACTTCCTACATCTGAAAGGAAGCCCTTCATAGTCCAAATTTTCAATCCATGAAGTATTTGAGTACTCTAGCTTAATATTTTCTAGTAACCCCTTAGAGATATCCATCTTCACTATTAAATGCGCATAAGTTGAGTGCATAATATCAAATGACTCTTCATCCACCATCAAAAAGTATCCAATAGCCTCTCCCACCACTTCAAATAGGGAGTCGACCCAAAAATGAAAGGGAAGATAGGGGAGCCTCACCCAAATCAGAATCTTGTTAAAAATTTCAAAAAAGGGGGAAAAATTAGGATACCAAGGTTTCATAACCAGCATATAACAATTATCCCAAGAAAAAGAGTTATTGCACATAATCAACTTTATATCTTCAGCATTATCAAATTTAGCAATAAAAAAACCCTTTTCCGTAGGGAAAATATGAATAGTACTAGAAATAATAGGTTCCCAATGAGTAGAGATCCACCAATCCAAATCAGCAAGGCTTGACCACAAACCCAAGAAGTGGCAAATCAGACTACGAGAAGAAAAATCAAAGGATGCACACTCAATATCTTCCACCACTTCCTCATCCAAGTAGATCTAGATAGGGTTAGAGATAGGGAGAGGTCCCTTAGCCGCACCACCACCAGTCCCAACCCCACTAGAGCGAGTGGGTAAGGCCCCAGTAGAAACCATACCAGCATAGGATAATGTCCCCTTAGGCACTGAAGCAACACCAAGAGGAATAGAACTAGATGTTGAACCCCCAGCAGACTGAGAAACACTCACTGACTGTAATCCAACAACCTGCAAAACCTCCAGCGCCCCATTAGTAGCTACCAACGACAAACTAGCAGACACTCTAGTGATCAGTGAGATCCTTCCATCTGACTACAAAACTATCAGAAAAACTAGTCTAGTAGCCCGTGAAACCACCAGTGCCCCATTAGCAGCTACCGATGACACACCAGCAAACACTCCAACAGCCGGTGAGAACCTTCCAATCGACTGCAAAACACCATCAAAAGTAAAAACCCTATCCGAAACCCTAGCAAATGATGAAACCCTAGAAGCTCCTACATCTAGCGAAGGCTAGAACTTTCCATCCGATTGCAATGCTCCAATGGGAGGAAAAGCCCTAGTCAAAACCCCAATAGCCAGCAAAGCTCCAACAGACAGCTCCATTATTATCATAAGAATAGTTATTTCTGGTTGTGTGTGTCATTTGTAATAGGGCCATCACATATATGTACACTCAAGAATCCCAAAATCCAATTCTCCATTGGGAAGCTCTGATTTTTTAGATCGGATTCAATCTCACAAAAATAGGAACATCAATAGAAGTAAAGAAGTTAGATGTATATACAAAAGGCACAGAGATCGACATAGCATACCCCGACAAAGCCATTGGTATAACATATGTTAGCAGAAAAGAGAGATTGGAGTTAGACCGATGACCAATAGACATATTTATATATGTCACACTGAGGATGTTTCACCAGGGTTTCTAAGTTTCAATGGAATCATCATCTGTATGGGCAAGCGGTTTCCACAGGTTGGTTTACGACATCTTGATGCAAATAGCATATACAATATATCCCACATTGGTGATGCATAGTGATACACTTATTCTTTTATATGTCATGACTCACTTAGACACTTGTCAAAGGCACAATGACTTTTGGAAGAGGGAACATGTGCACGGGGCTAAGTTGATGTGGAGCCAATTATTGACTTTGGTGTGCCCAGAAGTAGACAAAGACAAATTTCAGAAAGCCAGAGCTGAAGTGGACTGTCGATGTGGCAAGAGAAGACAAATCAAAGGGTTCCATGTAGCACTTGCTGATGTGTTGGCTGATGAATAGTTTGGGGTGACGGTGTGTGTGACTTCATTGGTTAGTTCAACAGTTAGAGTTGGCGGTCCTGAAGGTATGCAATGGTCAAGTTGACAGTCAACGTAACTTCGACGGGCCAAAAGGAGGGTTGATGCTAATAGTTCCAAAGATACGAAATGGTTTAGCTAGTGGTTGGTGTGACTTTGATAGTTTAGTCCATAGCTATAATTGAAGGCTAATGAGGTTACGTACGTAGTTTGCATAGCTTCAACTAGCTAGGTTGAAGGTTGGAGTTGATGGTTACAAAGTTACAAAGGTTTTTGGCTGATAGTTAGCATGACTTTGACAGTTATGTTGGTGGTTTGGGCTGAAGGTCACGAAGTTTCAAAGGGGTTTGGCTAACAGTTGGCATGACTTCATGAGTTATGACTATGGTCAACAGAGTGTGTTTTGAAGCTATGACATTGACATCAGGTGGTTTACATTACATCATGAGGTTTTCTTGTCTATTTAGGGTGGCGGTTATTGTTAGGATTAGGTAATACTGAGAGGGGGGTGAATTAGTATTACAGAACTTTGATTTCAACTTTAAACAATTAAAAACAATCCAAAGTAATGTAGAAATTAAAAGAACATATAAGCATAACACATTACTCATGACACCATAATTTGTTCTCAAGGAAACCCTGGCCAAAGGGAAAACCCCAGTGGGGATGGTACCCACAAATATGTACTAAAATATAATGTCCCTGTTAGGAGATCTAGCCCTATTAGGAGCTGATTATTACATAGTAAATTTCCTTGTTAGAGGAATACAAAACCCTGTTAGGGGTATACAAAACACCTGGTTAAAGGTGGTGAGCACACTACTCTTACAACCAATACTATCCCAAAAAATAGTTCTCAAAAGGGGAACAATACAAGCACTTATCTTACTTAGATAGTTCCAATTGTAGCTTGGCCTCTTACTGATCTCACATTTGATCTATGCTCTTATATTCACAATCTTACTCTGTCATTATTTCCATACCATATTTCTCTTTTACAAAAACACTCCATACTTATACAAAATCAGCCTTCCAGTTGGCTTCACAATTATCATGCAAAACATAATAATAACTTATGCAAATGTTATCTATGGAGTTGGCACTCTTACAATACTAAAGAGTCAGAAATATACTTTATTCACCTATCTTAGCATGTTGCCATATTCACTTTTCCTTCCTTAATCTTCGCAACTCTTTATACACCCTGTTACACTGTTTTACTGCCTTTGCATATCTTCCAAACACTATATCTCACAAATCTAGTAACCAAAACTTATGCGATCTTAACTGAATCATGTGCATATCCCAAAATACCTCCAATTAACTTCGCAAGCCATAATACCTTATATATCTTCAACGTTGACCAAAATTGTGGCACTGTACCCTGTTATCCTGATTCTGGACTTAGTCATTTTCATGACTATGACTCTAGTGGCAATCTCCACAACATGCGATCCTTCCATCATGAGTGTTGCCATAAATGACAACCCTCAAGTGATTCCTAGTGCTCCAAACTATCACATGCCAACAATCTCTCCCTTTGGCATTGATGGCAACACTTACAAAAATGACTAAGTGTCACAAAGCAACTCTCTTCTTTTCCTTCTCTTTTTTTTATTTTCTTCTCTACATATTTCTTTTTCTTCCTTATTTTCCTTATTTTCCTCTCCCTTTGACATCAATGGCAAAGGTATTCTCAAAATTGTAGAATTGGAGAACAAGTGGTCTAGTGCTTACTTACCAGATTTAAGACATCTTGGGAGGATATTTCCAAGGTCTTAACTTCCTCAATCCATGAACTTATCAGTAGTTCACTGACATGGATTAAACCATTTAGTACATACGATGTTGTCTCTACTGCCTTAAGCTTAGTAAGAGTAGATACTGACATTGAGCTTTCAACCTTTATCATCTCTGAGAGATGAGTCTCCAACATTGAGAGCTTGGGAGTCAATAGGATTTTTAATGAGCCAAATCTATTTGCAACTCTCCCTTTCTCCATTTCCAGTGCTCCTATCTTTTCCAATAGCCTGGATGTCTCCTTATCTACCTCTTCCGCAGTTTCTAAAGATGACTCACAACTATCCATTATACTGTCAAGGCTTGCCCTATCTTTGGCTATGGCCTCCTCAACATTCTTCAAATGTCTACAGGGATTTATGCAATAGCTATATAGTTTCCTACCTTGTGCTACACAACTCTTGGCTTTAAGAGTGGTAGCCTTAAGAATGCCTAAGTCCCATAAAATGGACTTATGAACTTCACTCAACTTCTTTTCCAAGAAGTTCTTTTCAGCCTTCTCCTCTGTTGTTTTTAGCAATGAGTCAAAATGACTATCAAAGCTATCCAATATTGTACCAAGATTTTCAACCTCATCCTGGTCTTTTAGGATAACTGGTGAGGGGAGTAGCTTGTTTACTATTTCTACAGCCCTGACCATTATCTTAGCGCTCTTGTCTCTTTTCAGAATTGATCTTTCCTTAGCTTTAGCAAAAGCCACAAATGAAAGTTTCATCAACTCATCTTCATCCATGTTGTCCACATCAGAACTGATTGGTTTGGCCACACTTTCCAACAATAGGGATGTATCCAGTCTAACTTCAACAACTTCCTCTGATTTAGGTTTTTTTCTTGTTGTTCTTCTTGATGTAACTCCTTCTCTTGTACTTTTTCTTTTGGTTTCTCTTTTGATTTTCTTTCTTTTGTCTGTTCCTGATCTTAAACCTCCATCGCACTATCCATCTTTTCCATAAATGGATCATTTACATCCTGCAAAGTGTCAAGGCTAATAGGCACACTAGTGACAAATAATTCTGGTTGCAAGTTAACTTGAGCACTCTCATCTATTGCCTTTGAGCTCTCTCCTAAACCCAAGGATATAGGTTTAGCAGTCTTAGGAGGCGACACCTTTTTAGGCATGTCATACATTAGAACTTGGTCTAATGCCTTTTGGGTATCTTCAATTACCTCATCATATTTTCTAGCCATAATATTGACTAGTCTGGTCTTTGTTCTTAGTACAGGTTTCAGTGCCTTTATGATTCTTTCTTAACAGCCTTAACATTTTCTAGAAATTGCTGTGCCAAAACTTTGCAAAGGTTATATTGTTTGTTTTCCTTCACCATTCTATAAGCCATCATTATAACTCTAGCAGAAAAAGAGTTTGATCTGCTACTATAAAACAACTTGTAACCTAGCAACATTGCTATCAATCTGACATCCTGTAAATATATATCATTAACTGTCATCCCTCTCTTATCCCATTTGGAATGAGTTAGGGTTTCTACCTATTTCCTTAGGTTTTTCTCAGCCAAAGGTAGGGATCCTTCATTATCAAGGCCTGTGATCTCATGAATCATTTGTGCACAAATTTTTGTTGGTTTCTCACCAATCCACAAAAACTAGTCATGAATTCTACTAAGAATGATCTTAAACCATTCGACTTCTATGAATTCTTTGAGTAGGGTTGACTTAAGGATTGATTGATCTTTCAGGTGTTTGAATTCCTCTACCATGGATCCATCATCTTCTACCATACCATCCAATTCACTATAGATGTTAACCTCCCTAATGGTCTTATACTTGCAGTGAATATATGCCCTAATATCTTCTACGTGTAACATGCCTACGAGGGTTTGTGAAAATGCTCTTTTCGGATCATCCTCATAGGATTTGAATGGATGTCTTTTGAATTTATACCTAGGTCTATCTATCACATCATAAATTACTGGCGCATCCATGACTTTCCAAAGTGATTAGGTCTAAATACCTTAAACATGCTCGAATCCAATGTTTGGCTTCACGCGAACACAAAATCTCTCTGCTAGATCAGTATTCTTCTTTCACACTTCTGCTCTCCTTAGTCACTGATCAACAAATAGTGTAAAAATGAGATCCCTTAAGTCTTTTATTTATCACAAGTTGAGTATGTGTATTTAACACATGTAGCTCAACTTCACATGTCATCCAATCGATGAAAAACTCACGAACACAGAAGATGAATCTTCAAGTGCTGCAATATCATCCTTAGATTCCATAACATTTGTACCCATCACACCTAAGCTTGCATGAGCTTACTCCACTTATACAGGGGCTAGCTAATTTATGTTTTCTGCGTCCAATGCTCCCCGTGAGGCCATGATGCCTTCTAGTTTGAAACCTCAAAGAACTCATCATGCAAAGACATAGCATCATCAACTGTCTCTCCCTGAACCACTACCTTATTTAGAACTTTTACTTGCCATATCTTTTCATCCTCTGATTTTTTGTATTCGTTCATGTAATCATTTAGGTTTTTACCACTATCACTAATGTTCTTCCTTATAACCACAGGTGGTGGTCCTTCTGGCTCACTAGATCTCCTTGGTCCTCTTCTGTTTTCATATCCATTGTATCTATAAAACTTCACAATGTGGCCTGGATTGTTACATTTGTAACAAATAGGTGGTCTTCTTCTTTCTTGATTAGTTTGTAGTTTACAGTACCTTGCTATGTGCCTAAAGTTATTGCACTTTTGACAAGTAACCTTGGCTACAGATTCCTCTCTGACATAGTCTTTCTTATACCTGGAATGATCAAGTTTTCTACAATCTACCTTCTTGTGTCTATACTCATAGCAATTAAAACAATAGCTAGTAAAGGGCTTAGAGTTACCTTTACTTCTGCAATCTTTGTTCATGTGTCCAACTTTGTTGCATCTGAAGCATCTACCTCCGAAGGGTCTGAACTATTATCTAGGTTCTTCATTTGTAGGCCTTTCTTCAGGAATAGGTCTCTCCTCATTCTTGGCTTCTTTTGGTTCTTCTTGAGTTCTTGAACTTTCAACTTTATTGGATCCATTCATGTCTTTAGATTTTTTTCATGTTCTTTGTTCATCGCTCTTGTCATTGCTCATGTGTAACTTCTCAATGTGTAGTTTGGCTTGAGTGAGTTCACCTTTAATGATTTGTATTTATCCAGTTCCTGATATTTATCCTTATAGTGGTCAAGTTCAGTCTTCATCTATCCTATCTGCAAGTTATCTTCTTTTAGTGACTCTTCAACTTTGTTTCTTTCATCCTTTTCATGTTGAATCTCTTTGATCATCAAAAGATTGATTTGTTCTTTTTATTGCTCCAATATCTTTACTTTGTCTGATGTATCATTGTCTAAACCTTCTTTGATATTCTCCATAAGGTATTGTCTCTGATTTTTTACAATCTCAAGCTATTCTTTAAGTTTCCTCATGAAACCCTCTGCTCTTCTTAACTTAAATTTTAATTCTCCATTTTCAACTTTCATCTTATCCAAATCTTCAAGTGCAGCTTCAAAGTTCTCTTGCAAATCTTTTGAATCCATTCTGATCTCCCTTAAGTTGTTAGACTTTTTCTTCAAGGGCCAATAGCTCTTATACCAATTGTTAGGATTAGGTAATACTGAGAGGTGGGTGAATCAATATTACAGAACTTTGATTTCAACTTTAAACAATTACAAACAATCCAAAGTAATGCAGAAATGAAAAGAACATATAAGCATAACACATTACTCATGACACCATGATTTGTTCTCGAGGAAACCCTGGCCAAAGGGAAAACCCCGGTGGGGATGGTACCCACAAATATGTACTAAAATATAATGTCCATGTTAGGAGATCTAGCCCTATTAGGAGCTGATTATTATATAGTACATTTCCTTGTTAGAGGAATACAAAACCCTTTTAGGGGTATACAAAAAACCTGGTTAAACATGGTGAGCACATTGCTTTTACAACCAACACTGTCCCAAAAATAATTCTCAAAAGGGGGAACAATACAAGCACTTATCTTGCTTAGATAGTTACAATTGTAGCTCAGCCTCTTACTAATCTCACATTTGATCTCTTCTCTTCTATTCACAATCTTACTCTGTCATCATTTCCATAGCATATTTCGCTTTTACAAAAACACTCCATACTTATACAAAATCAGCCTTCCAAACGGCTTCACAATTTTCATCCAAAACATAATAATAACTTATGAAAATGTTATCTATGGAGTTGGTGCTCTTACAATACTAAAGAGTTAGAAATATACTTTATTCACCTGTCTTAGCATATTACCATATTCACTTTTCCTAACCATTGGTCCATCAAGGAAAGGAAAAGAAATCTCTAACATTTTTAAAGAAAATCATGACTATGATTCTATATTGTCTGAGAAATATATCAAGATGAGTTGGAGACACTACTAGCAAGGAGATTACCTAGAGGAAAAGGAAATTTCAAAGGTAAAGTTCCCTTAAAATGCTTTGCATGTAGCAAAATTGGTCATATTGCATTTAGATGTCCTTAAAATGACAGGAAGGATAAGCACAAGAGATTTAGGAACTTCAAAGATAAAAACAATAGGACATGTTACCTAGCAGAAGGAGTGACTGATGAAGAATCAAACGAAAGAGATAATGAGGAAGAGTATGAGATAGTTTTTGTTGTAGTCAAAGAAGAACCCTCAACTGATGTAGATGGAGTAAATGAGGAAAAAGCATTGATTTCAAGTATGAATTACAACAGTGACTAGATAATAGATAGTGGGTGTACACATCACATGACTAGTGACAAGAGAAAATTTATTTCAATAGAGGAATGTGATGGAGGAGCAATAAGATTCAGTAGTGATTCTCCATGTGTGGTAAGAGGTAAAGGTTCAATAAAACTAAATAAAAACACCAATTGTGATAATGTTTATTGGGATGATAGATTAAAGTATAACCTGTTAAGTGTTTCTTAATTGAATAACAAAGGTTCCAGATTGGAATTCAATGATGGTGTTTTCAAGATATTGAGAAACTCTGGAGAGTTGATTGTTGTTGGTGAACAAACAAGAGGTAATCTATTCTAATTGAACTCTACTAATAAACATTGCTTATTTTCTAAAGTTGAAGAGTGTTGGCTATGGCATAAAATATTTTGTCATGTTAACCTTAATAATCTGGTAAAGGTCAATAAGAAAAGATGTGTTAGAGGTATGCCTACTTTAGCTAAGCTAGACAATGCTATGTGTAAGGAGTGTCAGTTGGGAAAGTTGACTAGGTCTATCTTTACTAGTAAAGTCTATTCATAATAGAATATTCTTGACCTTATACACACTGATTTGTGTGGACTAATGAAAACTCAGAGCTACTTTGGAGATAAGTACTTTATCTTGTTTGTTGATGATTACTCGATATTGATGTCTGTTATATTTTTTAAGGATAAATCAAATGCATTTTATATGTTTAAGGTGTGTAAAGAAAGAGTTGAAAAAGAAAAAGGTAAAGCACTTAAGTATCTCAAATCTAACAAAGGAGGTGAGTTTACCTCACAAGAGTTCACAACATTTTGTGAAAATATGGAATCAAGAGACAAATGTTAGCACTAAGGACACCCCAAAAAAATGGAATTGTTGAGAGAAGGAACATGTCCATAATTGACTGTGCAAGGACACTTTTGATACAAAAAAGAGTGGCTCAAATCTTTTGGAGAGAAGTAGTAAGTACTGTTGTCTATACCTTGAACCGGGTACAACTTAAGAAAAGTACAAATAAAATAACTTATGAGCTATGGTATGGTCATACTCCTCGCGTCAGTTATTTTAAATTTTTTGGGAGTAAGTGTTACATAAAGAAGGATGAGAAAAATGGTAAATTTGACTCTAAGAGTGATGAAGGTGTATTTCTAGGATATTTGACTAGAAGTAAAGCTTATAAATGTTTGAACAAGAGTACTAACAAGATGATTGAAAGTAAAAATGTTAGAGTTGTTGAATTTTTTGAGAAAAATGAGGAAGATAGAAAAAAGGAACTAGAAGATTATAATAGGTTTGTTTATGTTCAACCAGTGGAACTAGATACAAAACTCCAAACAAATGAAGTGGTGAATGATCCACAACTAATGATCGTTTCACAACTGGTGATTAATCCACAAGCTGTGAATGATGATGAAGGTAACCAAAGAGAAGAACCGATACTACCTGTAGACACGTAAAAAAATCTTTAGAAAATAAAGTATTTTTATTTTCTGAAAATCCCTGATGACATCATCATTTATTAATTAATTATTTATTTAATTAATTTATTTATTTTTATGTCATTAAATCCTTTTTTCTTAATTAAAAATATTTAATTAAGAAATCCCTTCCAAAAATGTTTAAATCTTATTTAAACATTATCTCCTTATTTATTAATTATTTTAATTAATAAATTGACCAAAAATCCCAAAATAAATAATTTATTTATTTTTTGCCCAAAACTTGGCCAATTTCCTTTAGACCACTAACCTCTTCCAAAATCTTCTAATCCCTTCTTAATCTCGATTAAAAAGCTAATCCCATCTTTTCTAACCCTAATCCCAAGGCCAAATATTTAATTAAGATTAAATATTTAAATTTCATATTTATTGAAAATATTTCAATAAATATTTCCAAAACTTAAGCTTTTGGAATGAATAAACTTTTATTCCATAAAACCAAGGAGAATTCTAGACTCTTCTAGAATCTTCTCAAACCCAACCTCTTCACTCATCCTAATCCTAAGATTATCCTAATTCCTCCCTTAACCTTGTCACATTCCCTAAACAAGGTTAGCCAAACTCTTAAGCTTACCCCAAAGTCAACAAAGAGGGCTTCCCTTTTTTAAATGCATTTAAGGCATTTAAGGCCTCCTTATCCCTCTTACATGCATTTATGGTGCATTTAAGAAGCCCCTCACCCCTTTCTTACACCCTTTGACCTTAGGCACATTTCTCAAATTGTGCACATTCCTCACATCTTTCAATCCAATGCCCTTGTGACACTTGTCACAAGGAGGTGATCCCTAAACTAGCACAATCCATGTGCTCCCCTTTGAATGAATCTTGGCCTCTCTTAAGGATTTCAATCCTGGCCACTCATTCTTCCTTCCCAAATTCTATAAATACCCCTCCTTTCAAGAGCAAAATCAATTAGCTTACTTTCATTCTCATGCACTATTATAATGCCATTTTCATGTTAGATCTTAGCAAATCATTCTAATTTAGTTTACTTTCAAGCATTTTTAGCTCATCATAGCTTAGTAATAATGGATTAACATAGTTTTTCTTATTATTTTGCATAGCATAGCATCATATCACATCTCTAATTTGGTCTAAAATCAATCCTAGATTACCCATCATGTAGCTTAATATCCATTTAAGCATTTTTGGATCTTTGAGGCCTTAGGGGCAAATCAGGTGTTCTATACCTGTTTTTGTGCCATTTTGGAGTTTTCATGGATTTCAATCCATCTTAGAATGCATTTAGAGTATGCTCCAAGTGCTTAGAGAGCACACCCACATCCCTCTTATCAGAGCAAATCAAACAGTGCTTGGGTGCACCTGTTTTTGGCTCAATCTGAGGTGGCTAGCTTAGAGTTTCCTTATTTTTGTTTTGATTGTATGCTAGATTAAACTCTTAATGTTTGATTGATTTGAGCCTTTCAAAATAGATAACCGGTACCCTCGAAAGCCTTGCTCACATTCTGGCACGCCTGGTGGGACCAAAACCACAATCATTTTGATGAGATTATACTTTATATTCTTGTATTTGCAGGAAACAAATGAAATGTCGACTTCAAGCAATTAAATGTCACCTACAGCAATTAAATGTCGCCTTCAAGAAAAGAAATGTCGCCTTCATGAAAAGAAATGTCGCCTACACAAAATACAGTCACGCCTTCACGCAATTAAATCACGCCTTCAAGAAATCAAATCACACGTACAGACACTGTTTTCACACCTGGTTACTGGTAGATTTCCGCCAACCATAACTTCTATTCTGCCTCTACTTCTTCTTCTGTCGCCTGCAAGTAATTAAATCACGCCTTCGAAGAAAGAAATCACGCCTTTGAAGAAAGAAATCATGCCTCTGCATAGTTATCTGTCGCCTATAAAGGTACAGAATGTCGCCTGTAAGAATGAAATGTCGCTTCTGAAACTTTCCAGTGTCGTCTATAAGCTAGACAGTGTCGCTTTTTGGTGTTTTTCTGTCTGGGAATGGATTTATTTTTTTATTTTGCAAAAGGTCAAACTCAATCTTGAATGAAACTAAAGGAAAGAACTTAGGTCCTAAAGTGTCATTGTCATTTTGAAAATCAAACCCAATCTCGAATGCACTAAAGGGAATGAACACTCTATTCCCTCTCTTGTTTCAGATTTCAAAAGCAAGTAAACGAACACAATCTTGAATGATCTAAGGATAAAACAAAGCACATTTTCAAAGTTCCTAAATCAACTCGCAAATATCAATCTTGAATGCCCAAAAGGAAAGAACTTGCAAACGCTCAAATCATTTACGTTTTGAAGAAAAGAACAAATCAAAATCTAAACACGTGTCTTCATTTTCAAAAGTTCAAACATCACTTAATCAATTTGGAAAAATGAACAAACTTGCTTGATGTGTATCAAGGAGTTTTTATTTTCTGTAAATCCTTATTAAAGTAAGCAACGTAGAACATTTGGACTCGGACAAGTTCACTTGTTCTACTTTTAGCGAGGCATGTCCGGGGAGAAAAGCGCTTCCTCCTCGGAGAACGACCTCAAATCGGTATCCCCCCCGGCCGGTATATAAATAAAGTGAAGGCAAAAAGTACTCACTTACATCTCCTAATTGCCGGGCGTCTTGTGCCAAATACAAATGTCTGGGGAAAGGTAAATATTCCTCCCCCAGTGTTGTTGGCTAGGCTCTTAAGTGAGTCACAGGCGGTCAGCATAACCGGGTATGGAGACTCCACGGAACTATTAAAAACTTGATAAAATAGAGGCTACCCTATCTCCATCCGAAAGTATCAAAATCCTTGTGCAAGGACCGATTCCAAGGGGTTTACCGGGTCGCCTCAAGATTACTCACCATTTGTATTCCCTTCTGGGGGATACCAAGCTGTGGGCAAGCGATTTTGATACTCACCTTCCTTAGGTAGATCTGTTTGAAGTGCTTGACAGTCAAAGACTCCGTGAAAACACTTGTTGAAACATACACTTTCAAAGCTTTATCAGAGTCAGTCATCCTGTTTGTATCCCGCAAGGTTGCTTTGCCCTTTGCGGGGATTGCTTTGTCAAAAGTCTTTTTAATTTATCCTTTGCCACTTGAAAAAATCAAACCAATCAACAAAATTGATATTCAGAAAATCTTGCAGAAATCAAATATCCAAAGAGCCTTTTGTTCTCAAACCTATCAGAATTTTCCAAAGATATGCCCAATTTGATCAAACATCCAAAAGCCAAGTTGCCCAAATCCAAAGATTATCAAGAGAAGAAAGTTGCAGAGAGGAACCTTAAAAGCCATCAATCCTTTGTCCAAGCAACCCAAGCAGAAGAAAAATATCAAGAAAGGCTTGATAATATTGGCTATAATGCAAGAGTCAAACAGTTTGCCTACCATTTCCGAGTAAACCATCACTACATCAACCTTGAAAGAGAAGATTAGCTGGATCCATAACATGTCCATTCTACCTTCAGATCTCACAATCTTATCTCGGCAGTCCGTCATCCTAGCTTCATCTTAGTTTCACCCTTGCATCATCACCAAAACCTTAGTTACATCCTAGAAATCCTTCTTAGTTGCATGCACCATCATCCTCGTAGCAGCTTCATATATCATCCATCCCAGTCGCATCTGCATCATCCCTTTAGAAAGAGCATTATTCCATCATCCTCCACCATCTTTCCATCAGCAATCCACCATCAGAATCTCATATCCTTCATCCAAAATCCAGCATCCATCACCTAAATCAAAACCCACCATCTTTTGTACCAAATCCAGAGATCCAAAATCCACAAACACTTAGTGTTCAAAACCTTTAAGTTGTCTCCATCCCTTATCCTAAATCAGAAAGCATCCCCTTTTTGACAGAGCATTGTCTAAAGGAAATCCAACTTGTCCTTGCACAGCCTCATCATCTTGAGCAAGAGATTGGCTTGTATTGATAAGCATCCAGTTAACCGAAGATCATCAGTCTATCCTAGGTTGGCCCAAATCCTATCACTGATCCTCCATCAAGGAAAAATAACAACTCATTGTTGACACTTAGTAATCTTCCACCAGCATCCCACCAATCCTCCACCCAATCTTGACCCAAATCAGAGCATCCCACCAATCCTCCATCATCACCAAGCTTTTTTACCAATTTGCCACCATCTCCCACCAATCTTCCACCATCCTTGATCCAAATCCAAGCAGTTCATCCATCCTTGCATCGCATTCTAGAAATTCATCATCCTTAGAAGTTCCTTAAGCTTGCATCCACCATCCTTTAGAGTCCTTTAGGAAACATCTTGCATCCATCTAAGCATCTGCATCTCCATGCCTGTCGAGACAAGATCTGGATCTAGGAAGTGAAGGCACATGAATCCTTATCCAATCACCAGCTCATCTGATCCCAACATTGTTACCAGTGCAATGGTAGCCTATGATCCCCAAATACAAACTGGAAATACATGGGATAATCCCAATATCCCCTCAGCTCCTCTGGCAATAGAAACATTTGTGAATCACCCAGAGAATCCACCAGCAATCAATACACTCATAGCCCAAAACCAGCAGAGCATGTTCACTAATTTGGCACAAAGGCATACTCTCATTCCGCCATATCTCCATCCTCGTATTCCCATAAGCACTATCCAAATCCCAGCACAAGTATACTCTCCATTTATCCAACCATTCCCTAATCCCACCTTGCAAACATCTCAAGCAACCTCCACCATTCCCCTTCTTCTGCAAGGAAGCTTTGCAAGCCCCGTAACACAAGCTATCACACCATCTGCTCAATTCCCTATCACAGGTACTTCATCATCTGCCATGGCCTCCCAAGCTCTTGCACAAATCCAACACTTGTCACAAAATCAACTCCCACCTCTTACACATCCATTTACACAAGCAGCTCCATCTCCTTCCACACCATTCTTTTCAGGAGGGATGCAATCATCCTTCCCCCTTGCTCCACAAGCTTCAACATCCATACCATCTTTCCCAGGGTCAACACAATCGTTTCCCCCTTTCACCCAACAAACGCCAGCATCATCTATTCTGGGGGCAGCGCAATCGCTCCCCTTTCCTCCTCAGCAAGCTTCCGCATCAACATCACCCTTTTCATGGGGAGAGAAAATGTTCCCTTCCTTTCCCCCCAACAAGCATCTACCCAGGCACAAGCCCATCAAAATGCCTTCACCACAGGGATGCCTTCCATGGGCTTTTCCAATCCACCATTCATATCCCAAACTCCCATCACATCCACCTTCCCGGCGTCCGCTGCAACACAATTCCCACCACACATTGGCTCTCGTTGGGGCCTCACTCAAGAAGAAATGAAAGCTTGGGACATACCAACCCATTCTCCTACATCTATGTTTGGAAACCAACAAGCCACCTCCTCACAAGCAGCACAGCAACCATCACAACTTCCACCAGCTTCATCCTTTGCAAACTATCCATTCACAATACCTAATGCCTTTCAGCAAGTTCCTCCACCTCAACAACAAAGTTCATCCCATTTCGCAAGTTATCTTGCCCAGCCACCCTTTGCTTCAAGCTTCCCCACATCAAATTCACCCTTAAGCAATGCAGGAATGCACCCGACCTACATTGGTCAACCACAGAGCCAAGTTCAGCAAGGACCACCTTACCAGCAAGCGGTGTCATTCCACCAACCTCCCCCACAACAAACCCCTATCATCCCCCAGCAACAGCAAGCTTCCTCCTACC
This sequence comes from Chamaecyparis obtusa, assembly GCA_027943335.1. Classification (NCBI taxonomy): domain Eukaryota; kingdom Viridiplantae; phylum Streptophyta; class Pinopsida; order Cupressales; family Cupressaceae; genus Chamaecyparis; species Chamaecyparis obtusa. Next base: position 241,783 of record BSBK01005460.1, on the reverse strand, counting down.
AGGCGTAGCAACAAAATCCCATCATCCCACAACACCAGCAAGAAATCCCATATCCATCACCACAATATCCCCCTATGCCACATCAGCAGTATCCTCCCCAGCAAGCATCACTCCAAGATCCGCTCCAATATACCTATCCCGCTGGGCCATCTCCATATCCCGCTCCACAATACCCACCTCAAATGGGAGTACCTGCTCAAACACCAATCAATGCCGAGTGGGAAGCTATGAAGAACGCTCTTAAAGAGCTCCAAACTGGTACTCAGAGCAAAACCTACAAGTTTGAAGAGGTGTGACCTTACCCATTTGACCGATCCATTGCCGCTATTCCTTTTCCCAAGCACTTTGAGACACCTAAGTTTGATAAATATCGGGGGAAAGGAGATCCAGTCAATCATGTTAAGGAATTCTATATGGCATGCCAAGAAGTGGCTTACAGTGATAACTATCTCTTGCGTTTATTCCCCAAAAGCTTGGGAGGAACAGCTGTTGAGTGGTTCTATAAAATACCCAGTGGGACCATCACAACCTTTGCTGAACTCTCTGAGAAGTTCATCAACCACTATGCCCACAATGTTGAGAATGAGTTGACCTTGTTAGATCTCTGCAACTCAAAATAGAAAGATGGAGAAAGCCTAGCAGAATACTTGCAACGATGGCAGAACCTTACCACCAGGTTATCATACCAACTGCCAGAAAAGCATTTGACTAAAATCTTCATTGATAACCTGCATCCTAAGCTATCCCACTTCATGCGGATGAATTGTCACCAAACATATCAAGAGCAAGGGGATAGGTATTGAAAAGGCCCTCCTAGATGAAGGCACAATCTGGCACTTCAAAAATGATGCCCAAAAACCCAACAATGATAAATCCCGTTACTGGAATCGTAACAAAAATGTTGTTACTGATGGAGCCACTGATAACAAGCATGTCCAATTTGTTGTAGCTAGTCCTCCGTCAAATCCTGCATACCAACAACAACAAGCGCCCATCCATCAGCAACCTCCTCAAGTCCATCAACAACCCATGCAACAATATCCTTCTCAGAATAATCAGCAGAATTATCAGCAGCAAGCCCATCAAGCCTATCGAGGTAACCCAAACAATCAAGTCAATGCCGTCAATATTGCTCCCAAGCAGAAAAAACCCAGAGCTCAAAATTATCCAAAGAAGACCTTCACACCACTAGGTGAACCTCTGGATGTTATCTTTCATCGGATGGCCAAGGCCAACTTAATTACATATCCACCAATTCAGCCAGTTGATGATACCACCCCCAAGCCTGATTAGTACAAAGATCATGAGTACTGTGATTATCATCGTGTCAAAGGACATACTACCCTGAAGTGTATGAGACTCAAAAACTATATCCAAGATCTCATTGATCAAAAAGAGATTCAAGTAGATACACTTGCTCAAGCCTCACCAAATGCCAATTTACAAATTTATCAGAATGTGTTCCCACAACACAATGGTGGGAAGAATCAAGCTAATACCAATCATCCCCAGAATCATGGTAAAGGCAAGCAAGAAGATCACACTACTGCCTACATCAACTATGATAAATTTGTTGGATGTATAACCCAAGTTGAGCCCACAGTCAATACCATCCATGTCAGAGGAGCAGACAGTCAATGTGTTGTTACCACCCGTAGGGGTCAAATAACTATTGCTGGTGCCCGTCCAAGGCCAGTACAAAATGCACACAATGCACAGTACAACCTCATAGAACATCTTGGGAATACACCAGCCCAAATATCCATCTTGAACCTTCTCCACACTTCACCTCTCCATCAGGAGATCCTCGACCGAGCTCTCAAAGAAGGACATGACCCCACAAACATTAACACCACCCAGTTTGAGACCCTTGTGGGACATCTTTCCGTAGCTTGTGCTTTATCCTTCAAACCATCCGACATGCCAGTCGTTGCACCTAACCATACTCTTCCTCTCTGCATTGCCGTCATGGTCAGAGACTTTGCCATCAAACGGGTCTTAATAGATAATGGCTCAGCTCTAAACTTGTGTACTTTAAAATTCATTCAGCAGATTGGGTTCACCCAGGCCGATATAGCACATGAAGTGATCACTATCAAAGCCTATGATAACTTGGAGCATACCTCAGAAGGTACCATTACTTTGCCCATTCAGCTGGGCCCAGCAACACAAGATACTATTTTCCATGTTGTTGATCTTGACCTACCATTTAATATCCTCCTAGGCCGACCGTGGATTCATTCCATTAAGGCTGTACCATCTACTTACCATCAGTGCATCAAATTTCCGCATCAAGGCACTGAGGTTACCATCCATGCTGACCCCCAACCCTTCGCATACTGTCGTGCGATGGAAGCATCATTCCCTCACTCCACTCATTGTCCTGGAACTAACATTGGTACTTCTATTGCCAGCTCATCTCGATCCCATTGCGATCCAGATTCCATTCTCACCTCCACCCTCTCTTCCATCAAGATCAATAACCAGGGTTGTGGTGAATATAGCCTACATGATGCATTTGTCGTAGGGGCCCTTCCGCTTGATCCACATACTCAAGGGCGCCCAGATCACCAAAGCAAGCCTATTAAAGAGCATCATGAAATCAAGAAAATCGGATCTATGACTTTTGAATCCCATGGCAACATAAACAGTCAAGAGATGGATCCTAACATAAATAGGTGGTTGTATAAAGATCCCCCATCCCCTGACACTCAACTTCTTGGCTATTTCAAAGATAAATATCCAAAACAATATAAGTATACCACTGAACAATGCCATTATCAAGGCGGTGGTCTAGGGCCACAAGAAGGCGGCAACCAATATCCCATCACACCATCAAAGAATCCTGAACATCAGGGTCTTAGTTTTAATACCCCTCACCTGCATATACAAGGGCCCAATACCGCAACTGGGGGCACCAACATGACTAGCGTTCCCCTCTTAAATAGCCAGGATGACCTCATAACGATCGAAGACATCCCTGAAGAGAAAGAAATCAGATCCTACGACGATATCTTTGATGATGACACCCTCCTGGGGACTTCTGTCCTCCGACAACTCGCCATAAATCTCATAGAACTTCCCCTCACCCACCCTGAACTCATAGACTGGGACCAACCAAGCATTACACACATCGATGAGTTCCAAAGCATGGAAGCACTCCTAGAATTCATGGGGGCATCAGGCCCACAATCAGTTCAAGATTCAGAATCATCTCACATCTACAAGCTTGACCCAGAGGGATACTTTGGGGAAGAGGCAAGCTTTAGCTGCAAAAGAGAAATAGAAAGAGTAAAACATGAGTCCTTATGTGAAAACCCTTCTAAGGCACATTCTGATTCCAAAAAGGTAAAAATAAAGAGCGTATCTTCTAGTGAAAACTTGGCAATTCAAGCGCTAAAAGATGAAGACTTGCCTCTTCCTCCCATCCAAGATTACAGACCTGAGCAATCACCTATCATCATAGAAGAAACCAAGCCAGTCAACTTAGGTACAGAGGAATGTCCGAGGATCACCTACATTGCAGCCAACATGACAGAAGGTGAAGAAATGGCTTTCACTGCGCTACTTCAAGAAGCTACTACGAACTTTGCATGGTCATATGCACACATGCCTGGGCTTGATCCTAATCTTGTCGTTCATCATCTAGCAGTGGATCCTAATGTCAAGCCAGTAAAGCAGAAGCTACGCAAAATGCATCCCAAAGTAGCTCTATTGGTAAAATCAGAACTAGAAAAGCTCCTAGATGCAAAGATTATCAGAGCTATAGATTACTCAGATTGGATCTCCAACATGGTACCTGTCACAAAGCCTTCAGGAGACATCAAAATATGCACAGATTTTAGGGACTTGAACAAGGCATGTCCTAAAGATGATTTCCCGCTACCTAACATAGACATGATCGTAGACCTTACAGCGGGCCATGAAATGTTGTCACTAATGGATGGATTTTCAGGCTACAATCAGATTCGTAGAGCAGAAGCAGATCAACATAAAACAGCATTCACTACTCCATGGGGCACCTTCTGCTACAACATGATGCCATTCGGGTTAAAGAATGCAGGAGCCACATATCAGAGAGCGATGACAGCAATCTTCCATGACATGATCCACAAGATCCTAGAGGACTATGTGGATGATATTCTTGCAAAATCAAAGACACGCCATGGACACCTTGACATTCTTGAGAGTGTGTTTGATCGCCTGCAGCACTATGGGTTACGGCTCAATCCAAAGAAATGTGTCTTTGGTGTTACATCTGGAAAGCTCCTAGGTTTCATAGTATCGCGACGAGGCATAGAGATAGACCCCAAGAAGGTCAAAGCAATAACAGAGATGCCTCCACCAAGAACACTCAAACAGCTCAGAAGCCTACAAGGAAAGCTTCAATCAGTGCGTCGGTTCATTTCTCAGTTAGCAGACAAGTGCCAACCTTTTACGCATCTCCTATGCAAAGACACAAGCTTCAAATGGGATCCCATATGTCAAAGAAGCTTTGATAAGCTCAAGGAGTATCTTGCCAATTCTCCAATCCTAGTACCACCAATTCCAGGACGCCCTCTCATACTCTACATCTCGGCAACCACTACAGCACTGGGGGCACTCTTAGCTTAGCATGATGATGACAACAAGGAGAGAGCCATCTATTACATCAGTCGAACTCTTGTCGGATATGAGCTTAATTATTCACCTATGGAAAAAGCATGCCTTGCAGTGGTCTTTGCCACTCAAAAGCTTAGACATTACATGCTCAGTCACACAATCAAGCTCATTTCAAAGGTGGACCCCCTCAAATATCTACTATCAAAGACAACTCTCACAGGCCGTATGGCAAAATGGGTCATGATACTCAGCGAGTTTGACATCCAATATATTGATCGCAAAGCAATCAAAGGGCAAGTCATTGCCGATCAGCTAGTAGAAGCACCACTGGTGGATGCCTATCCACTAATCATGGAATTCCCTGATGAACACTTATGTGTGATCGAAGAACAACCCATGTGGAAACTATACTTTGATGGCTCCTACACATCACATGGATCAGGGGCAGGAATCCTATTCGTCACACCTCAAGGTGACTACATCCCAAAATCATTCAAATTGGGATTCCCATGTACCAACAACATTGCAGAATATGAGGCACTCATCTCAGGTCTCAGAATAGCCATTCAGTGGAATATCACAGAATTACAAGTGTTTGGAGATTCACAGCTGATTATCAAACAAGTCCTAGATGAATATCAGACAAAGGATGACAAGTTGCTACCTTACAAAGAGCTGGTGGACAAACTGAAAGAGCATTTCCTACATCTACAGTTCACACAGATCCCAAGACTTCAGAACAAAGCAGCAGACGCAATGGCAACCATTGGATCCTTGTTAGAAATCCCACGCGACGCATCACAGTATGAATTCCTAGTCGAGTAGCTACATACGCCAGCTTATGAGAATGCTGATGCAGAAATGGTGTGTGTCTTGGTTGGTCCTCAGTCCCCATGGTACCCCGACATCCACGCATATCTAAAAAATGGTATCATATCTCCCCATCTCACCAATAACCAACGCCAAAACCTTATTCGTAGAGCTTCCCGCTACACTCTTGTAGCCAACACCCTTTATCGTTGCGGGTATCACAATATCCTCTCTAGGTGTTTAGATTCAAACGAGGCCATCCTGGCTTTATAAGAGGTTCACGCTGGAATTTGCGGTGCCCACACGAGTGGCATGGTTCTAGCTAAGCAGTTGCTTCGAGTTGGGTATTATTGGCCAACCATGGAACATGATGCTTGTGAATTTGTCAGAAAATGTTTACCATGTCAGCAGCATGCAAATCTGATTCATGCACCAGCACAAGACTTGCAGCCCATTGCACCGCCTTGGCCATTTTCATGTTGGGGCTTTGACCTTGTCGGCTTAATCACTCCCCTTTCCTCGGATGGACACAAGTACATAATAACTGCCACAGAATACTTCACCAAATGGGTTGAAGCGATTCCGCTCACCCTAACTACTGGCATCCAAATATCCAAGTTCATCCTTTACCACATCATCTGCCGCTTCGGCATACCATCTACCATTTTCACAGACCATGGCACACCTTTTGAAAACCAGCATGTGGATGATCTATGTGCCAGACTCCACATCCATCACCGTTTCTCCAGTCCATATTTCCCTCAAGGAAATGGCCAAGCTGAGGCAACCAACAAAACTATCTTGAAAATCCTCAAGAAGGTTTTCAATGATTCTGGTCGTGACTGGCACCTCCAAATCAATCCTGCCCTTTGGGCCTACTGCACTTCCTATCGCACTCCCACAGGCACCACCCCATATTCCCTTGTATATGGTACTGAAGCCGTTCTGCCGATCGAGGTCGAGCTCCCATCATTGCGAGTCTCCATGAAGAACTACACCACTAATGAAGATTATCGTGTAGCCCGTCTCACATAGCTAGACCTGTTAGATGAAAAAAGACAGCAAGCATATGATCACCTGGTTGCATACCAGAATCGACTCAAAAGGAGTTATAACAAGAAGGTCCATCCTAGACAGTTCCAGGTCGGTGACATGGTTCTCAAAGAAAATCAGAAGGTCCAAGCAAATCGTGAAAAGAAAGGCAAGTTTGAGCCTACTTGGCTGGGCCCCTATGTGGTCACCTCATGCTTCGGCTCTGGAGCTTATCAACTATCTACACCAGAAGGAGAGCCTTTGAATGATCCAATCAACATCATACATCTGAAGAGGTTCTATGCCTGAACCAGATCCTACATATTCAAAAAATCCATAAAAATTGAAAAAAGCAGCAAAAATTAAAAAATCAAAAAAAATCAAAAAAATCAAACAAAAGAAAAGAAAATAATTGTCCAATGGTGAAAACTTGGCAATTCAGGCGCCTTGGACAAGTATGTTGGTGAAAACCTGGCAAACAGGCACCATACATAATGGACCGAGTCATTATCTATCAAACTCCCATCCCCCATCCCACCATCTCAGTCATTTTTCTCCCATCCCCATCCCCATCCACCATCCCCCAGCATTCCTTTTTCCATCAACCTTCAGCAACACCACAATTCCTCTTGCACATATCTTGTACCATATCTTGCACATATCTTGTATCCACTCTTGTATATCTTGTACACTCCCCTGTGTCGCGCCATCCTTCCTGTATAGCGAGATCTTCCTATCCCCAATCCTGAGCTTTTGTACATAACCATTGTATATCTTTTCCCGTCCGTTGTACATCAGTCCTTGTCAGTCCTGCAGCAGCATTTTGATCAGAACATCTTGTCCTACCCAGCCTTATACTTCAACAACATCAATTGTCGACTATTCTTGATCACCGTGATTATTCTTTGACTTCATCATTTGCCAGCGAACAACACCACTCATTCTCTCATCAATCAGTGGGTCCTTGAGGATGTATCCTTCCTCCTGTCCAATCTAATCTTCCCCCCATCAAATCAGTCAAATCAAATCTCTCTCCTTGGCAAAGGATGTCTTTTTGGAGTTATCATTTTGACCTTGGATTTTGTCCTTTGGGTCTTGTTAATCTTTTACAGCTTCTCATTGTTCTCTACTCAACATCACCACGATCCTTTCTATCATGGTGTGCTACGAATGAGGACAATCTGGGGCAAGGTCTTTTGATCTTTTGCTTCTGCCTGTGAGTCAGTCGTGTGTTTGTGGTTTCTTCAGCATCGTTTCCACCATGCCTCCTTCGGGTTTTATGTGTGATGCTAGGGCAACCCTGCGTGTCTTTTTAGTGTCAGTCCTATGCAACGCTGGTGACAAGGCCTCGTGATCCCAGTATCCTTGGCAGGTCTCTAGCATTGCTATATTAAACTAGGTTGTGCTCTCCACATTTGCACTTGGAGCTTCCCCATCTCCCCTGCATCCTGCATCATATAGACTAATCTTGCATCCTCATATAGCTGCATCCTACATTTTGCATTCCATCTCATCTTGCATTCACCCATCTTTGCTCTTGGAAGCTTGGTAATTTCTCTCCCCTACTTCCTCAGTCGTTCCTTCTCTGTTTCCTTTCGAGAAAATTCCACAATGTTTATTCCTTGTGTTATTTTCTTGAGGCGGCACAATCCCTCATTCCTCCAAATTCTAGCCTTAGGCATCTCATTTTCTTGTCTTTGACGCCATGCCACTTGCGGCATCACATCAAAGAGGGGCAAAATGTAGACACCTAAAAAAACCTTTAAAAAATAAAGTATTTTTATTTTCTGAAAATCTCTGATGACATCATCATTTATTTAATTAATTAATTTATTTTTATGTCATTAAATCCCTTTTTCTTAATTAAAAATATTTAATTAAGAAATCCCTTCCAAAAATGTTTAAATCTTATTTAAACATTATCTCCTTATTTATTAATTATTTTAATTAATAAATTGACCAAAAATCCCAAAATAAATTATTTATTTATTTTTTGCCCAAAACTTGGCCAATTTCCTTTAGACCACTAACCTCTTCCAAAATCTTCTAATCCCTTCTTAATCTCGATTAAAAAGCTAATCCCATCTTTTCTAACCCTAATCCCAAGGCCAAATATTTAATTAAGATTAAATATTTAAATTTCATATTTATTGAAAATATTTCAATAAATATTCCCAAAACTTAAGCTTTTGGAATGAATAAACTTTTATTCCATAAAACCAAGGAGAATTCTAGACTCTTCTAGAATCTTCTCAAACCCAACCTCTTCACCCATCCTAATCTTAAGATTATCCTAATTCCTCCCTTAACCTTGTCACATTCCCTAAACAAGGTTAGCCAAACTCTTAAGCTTACCCCAAAGTCAACAAAGAGGGCTTCCCTTTTTTAAATGCATTTAAGGCATTTAAGGCCTCCTTATCCCTCTTACATGCATTTATGGTGCATTTAAGAAGCCCCTCACCCCTTTCTTACACCCTTTGACCTTAGGCACATTTCCCAAATTGTGCACATTCCTCACATCTTTCAATCCAATGCCCTTGTGACACTTGTCACAAGGAGGTGATCCCTAAACTAGCACAATCCATGTGCTCCCCTTTGAATGAATCTTGGCCTCTCTTAAGGATTTCAATCCTGACCACTCATTCTTCCTTCCCAAATTCTATAAATACCCCTCCTTTCAAGAGCAAAATCAATTAGCTTACTTTCATTCTCATGCACTGTTATAATGCCATTTTCATGTTAGATCTTAGCAAATCATTCTAATTTAGTTTACTTTCAAGCATTTTTAGCTCATCATAGCTTAGTAATAATGGATTAACATAGTTTTTCTTATTGTTTTTCATAGCATAGCATCATATCACATCTCTAATTTGGTCTAAAATCAATCCTAGATTACCCATCATGTAGCTTAATCTCCATTAAAGCATTTTTGGATCCTTGAGGCCTTAGGGGCAAATCAGGTGTTCTATACCTGTTTTTGTGCCATTTTGAAGTTTTCATGGATTTCAATCCATCTTAGAATGCATTTAGAGTATGCTCCAAGTGCTTAGAGAGCACACCCACATCCCTCTTATCAGAGCAAATCAAACAGTGCTTGGGTGCACCTGTTTTTTGCTCAATCTAAGGTGGCTAGCTTAGAGTTTCCTTATTTTTATTTTGATTGTATGCTAGATTAAACTCTTAATGTTTGATTGATTTGAGCCTTTCAAAACAGATAACAGGTACCCTCGAAAGCCTTGCTCACACTACCAAGGTCTATGAAACTAAATCAGTCTCAAGATCATATTATTGGAGATAAAATGTTGGAGTGATGATAAAGAGTAAGGTAAGGGAAAGTACTTGTTTACTATATGAATTAGAACCCAAAAATCTTAAATATTCTTTGGAAGATAATGATTGGGTTAAGGCTATGAAAGAGGAATTAGAAAAAATAGAGAAAAATAATACATGGACTTTAGTATTTAGACCTTTATAACAAGAACGTTATAGGTATTAAATGGATCTTCAAGAATAAGCTGAATAAAAATAGAAATGTGAGTAGAAACAAGGCAAGGCTAGTTTGCAAAGGGTATGCACAAGAAGAAGGACTGGACTATGGTGATACCTTTGCACCTATTGCTAGACTTGAAGGTGTAAGGATAATTTTAGCTTATCCTACTTATAAAGGTTTTAAAGTCTATCAAATGGATGTAAAATTTTCTTTTTTTAATAGTGTGTTACAAGAAGTATATGTTGGAGTTGATGAAAAAACAACCCACAACTCTCAAGAACACCTACATGCAAAAACCTGTCACAAAAAGAGAGAAGAAAATACTATGGAGGTCTGAACACATTGATCCATGAGAGAGGAGACATTCTTGATGTGCAAAAAAAAAGTTGCAATCAAATAAAATGAATGTGTTAAGAATACAAAAGAGATCAATCCTTATAAAGGAGATATGAAACCCTACAAGGGTGGACAAACTTAGGTTGCATGATAATAATTAATGAAATAATTAATTATTATATACTTAAAGTTTAGCCTAAGTAGAAAGAGGTAATAAGTGAATTAATAATTAAATCAATATGATTTAATTAATAAGAAAACAACTTATTACTCTAACGCCCCCCTTAAGATAAACTTTGGGAGAAGCTAAAAACCTAGAAAAACAAACTGAATGCAAATGGGTCCTCACAACAAACCCCTGATCAGGTACCCAAGTACAAAAGAGAGTCTCTGTAAAAGAGGAGAAATAGAGAAAACCACTGTTGGCAATGGGCTAGCATCCCTCGCAGGGTTCGCGACATGGCTTAACCGCCTCTTGTGTCTTCTATATGTCTAGCAGTTGTATCGGGTATTAACAGGTCAATCTTTTGGTGCAACGACAACTACTACTTGTAACAAATAGTATCAGAGCTTGGTCACAAGTTCAAATCCATGCAGGCCATGACGAGTGACACTATGAGGGGGATTGTTGGAAGTGGACCAGCGTCCCTCGCAGGGTTCACGACATGGCTTAACCGCCTCTCGTGTCTTCTATAAGTCTAGTGGTTGTATCGGGCATTAACAGGTCGATCTTTTAGTGCAACAACAACAACTACTTGTAACAACCACATGGGAAAAAATCTACTCCAAAAAGAGATGAAGACTAGTCTGAAAGACTGAAAAAGTCTCCAAAACTAGGAATGTTCTAGGAACGAGGATGAACATGTAGAACATCACTGAAGAAAGAAGTTGCAAACTCTATCAAGAAGTAACTGCTGATTTGAAGATCCTCCACTACAATATGACTAAGTAGAGAATATTGTAATCTGCATGAGTGCCCTCAAATGACAATACTCGAATCAGGAGGCAAACAAAGGAAAACAACTGAAGTTGAAGATATAGAATACTATAATCTGCACTCGAAATATCTAATATAAGGGTGACCCCACAATAGTGGGTTACACTTTTTTAGACATGCTGATTTTTGCTGAAATAACACATTTTTAATAAAATATGATGATTTAAGCCTTGAGAGATTTCATTTAAAGGAATTAATTACAAATGGTTAACTCAAAGTCTCTTAGATAAGAAAAATATTGATATAACATCTATACTCCTCATTCATACCTACAATGGAGTCTCCTTCGCACCTATTAAAATGCTAACAAAAAATCACTTCAACTTTATCTTTTGGCAGATCAAATGAATCCATTTGACAAACCTATCTATGTAGTAAGGTACTACTGAGAAAAATATTTCCAATGATTATAATGTTAATATATATTAAGTTTAGTATGACTTTGTATTTTTAGTTTTACTAAACATAGATATTTCACCATATGTCTACCTCTATGTTTGACGCTTATGAAAAAATAGTAAATGAGAGAACAAAAATTATAAAAAATATCTATTCCCTAGGTATTGAGGTTCTCTTTCTATTAAAAAAAAATTAAATTAAATTGGACAAATACATGATAAGTTATGAGCTATGTACTCAAGGTATGTCAAAATTACAGTTTAGTCAACTTCAAACATTAATAAAATGTGCTAAAATAGTGATAATATTGTCAAACCAATTGCATGCCCTCCGTATGGATGTTACAAGACTAAATTTGAAAAAATCACATTGATATCTATTTTAGAAAAAAAGTTATGCTTTATGAAAACAATGTAACTCTCTAAAAATGATGTTTTCAACCACATACCAGTTTTTGTGGGAGAAAGAAAAAATAATTCAAATAAATTCAAAAATAAAAATAAAAAATATATTTAGAATCTAGACAGAAAATCCTAAAAGACCCTAATTTACTCTATCTCCTTATTTCAAATGGTTTAACGACAATATGCATCTGAATCTAAAAAAAAATTTCAAAATATAAAGTTGAGTGTTTGTTAAGGTAAAAAAGTGTAACCCACTATTGTGGGTTCACCCATAAGGTAAATGATCCATCTTACCAGAATGCATAAGTATCTAGCCACTATATATTACAATACTAATATCCAATATAAGGAAAGAAATAGTGTTCATATGGTAAATGATCAATCTCACCAGAATGCATAGGTATCTAGCTAGTACATAGGAACAAATATTGAATACATAGCTCACATTATCAAACCAACGAAGAAGAAGAACCAATAGTAGAAGGGTGTGTGCAGGATCATGGTATGTAAAACTAGGCCCTTAAGTGGCAATGAAAATTCAAAAAATTAGGTTTAGGCAAGTTGACATAAAAATTTGAACAAGTTATAAATATTATATCAAAAATATGTAAGAAGAGAATCTATAGAAAATTGAATTTAGTTTCTAAGATACTAGGCCCATTTTGAAAAATAATTATTCTATATGTTGAAAATTTCAAGTTTCAGTGTAGTAGTACTGAAATTTCAGGAAAAAGATAAGGAGTAGGTGTATGTCTAACCACCTTAAACATAATCAAATGATAAATTTTTTTACAAGATTCTAGATATAAGTAGTAGACTCATGTCTGAATGTGACACATTTTTTTATAATTTTTTTCCAAGTAAATAACTAATTATGATTTTTCTTCTATAACTTTTCCAGAATACAAAAACTCGTGTCTGACCACGTTAACTTAGTCTAAACATTATCAAATTGAAAACTCTTTTTATTTTTCTTGTAGTAAGAAAAGCATAGAATGTGAAACATATTTTGGATTTCAAAAATGTTATACAGTTTGAAAGTTATAGCTATTTTTCAATAAGTCTATCAATCAGGACTAAAAAGATAACAAGTAGGTGTATGTCTGACCACATCAAACAAAAGAAAATGATAATATATTTTAATAAGATTCTAGACAAAAGTAGTAGACTCATGTCCGGATGTGAAGTATTTTTTTTTTGTATTTTTTTTCCAAGTAACTAATTAATTATGATTTTTCTGCTACAAATTTTTCTAAGTATTAAAAATCTCGTGTCTGACCACCTTAACTTAGTATAAACTTCATAAAATTGAAAGAATTGTTTATTATTATTGTATTAGGTGAAGCATAGAATGTGATGTATATTTCAGATTTCAAAAATGTTATATTGTTTGAAAGTTATAGTTATTTTTCAAAGAGTCTATCAATCAAGACTTGTCTTTCACATCGCCACTTTTTGGCATACCATAATCCTACACATACCCAGAAACCTCCCATAATGTTGACAAGGGAGAGGTGATAGGTACACTGAAAAGGACATCCAATATAAACTACATGATGAAGAAGTTGTAAACTCTATCAAGAAGTAACTGTTGATTTGAAGATCCTCCACTAAAATATGACTAAGTAGAAAATATTGTAATCTGCATGAGTGCCCTCAAATGACACTACTCAAATCAGAAGGCAAACAAAGGAAAACAACTACATCTAGTCATTGCATCTGCCTAGTACATAGGAACAAATATTGAATACATAGCTCCCACTATCAAATCAAGGAAGCAGAAGAACCAACAGTAGAAACCTCTCATAATGTTGACAAGGGAGAGGTGACAGGTACATTGAAAAGGACATCCAATATAAACTACATAATGAAGAGGTTGCAAACTCTGTCAAGAAGTAACTTTTGATTTGAAGATCCTCCACTAAAATATGACTCAGTAGATAATACTGTAATTTGCACGAGTACCCTCAAATGACACTACTCAAATCAGGAGGCAAACAAAGGAAAACAACTGAATTTGAAGATATAGAATACTATAATCTGCACGAGTTTCGTCAAATGACATTACTCGAATCAGGAAGAAAACAAAGGCAAACACCTAAACTCAAAGATACAGATGACATAAAAACACCAAAGTCTGAAGAGTTGATCAATCAAAGCTGGAAGAGTGCCTCCAAAAATAGGAAAGAAATAGTGTTCATATCGTAAATGATCCATCTCACCAGAATGCATAGGTATCTAGCCACTGCATCCGCCTAGTACATAGAAACAAATATTGAATACATAGCTCACACTATCAAACCAAGGTAGCAGAAGAACCAATAGTAGAAACCTCTCATAATGTTGACAAGGGAGAGGTGATAGGTACACTGAAAAGGACATCCAATATAAACTACATGATGAAGAACTAAGAACATCGAAGGTGCACACAAACACAAATAGAGATACTTGAGGCTAATGTTGTTGGAGGAATGCTCATGTGACACAGGTAGATGGAAAACAAAGGAAAACATCAAACCCCCATGTCACTTTATAATTGAGTGCGAGTACAAAGAGCACGAACATGTGCAAGATCCCATACACGCAATAGAATGACACTTTATCTCAGTGCATGTGCATTAAAGAATTCTACAAAATGATGTATACACTGCTCAAAGAAGAGAAAAAGACTTCTGAAACAAAAGAACAGTCAAACAAGAGTCATTCCACAAAAGGAAGAGATCCCACGACTTGAAACATCCAAGATGTTCACCAGAGTGCAGAAATGCAAAAAAATGAATAAAATATACCTGGAGTAGAATCTGGAAAAATGACTCCCAACACTGGAAAGATCATAGAATAATCTTTCCAATGATATATCATTTTCAAAAAATGGAGTCGGATGCGCAAGATATGGCTCCAGGAAGGAAAAAAGGTCTTCCTTTGAACTCCTAGTACAAAAAGTGGAGGAAAAAAATTCAAAATCCAAAATGCCAAAAAGATCCACCTTTGAACCAGCTTTCCAACGATATCTTGTTTGCTCGATTTTGACATCGTATGCTCAAGTTATGAGCAAAAAACCAACAGGTGCTCCGGAGGGCCCAAAAATGGTGTAGAAGGTGATGATGCAGTGCTGACATCAGCACTTTGTGGGTTTAAAATTGATGTCCAAATAGTCATCGAGGTAAAAAAATAATAGGCCCTAGGGCCAAAAATTTTGGGCCCCTAGTCATGTGGTGACCAGGGGCTAGCGGCTGGAGGGTTGCATGAATGGCCCTTGGTCTTGTGCTAGGTCCATATGACCACAGGTTGGGTGCTAAAGGCTGGCTATGTGATGGTGGTTTACCTGCGTGATTGCTGGTGGTTACTGCGCCATCACGCCGGTGACCGCGGCTATGGCTGGCGATCACCGCGGATTAACCCTAGTGGTGACTGCGGTAGTCACATCGTAGTCACCATGCGATGACCATGGGCCACCTGTAGTGGCCATCAGTGTTGGTGCCTGCCACGTTTTTTTATTTGCTTTTCGCACACACTACCTCAGTTTGCGTGCCAAGATCGTACGACCCTAGTAGGTAAACATTTTTTGCCTTAGATTGCAACTACGTCCAAATCAGACGTACCTTCTATCGAAAAAGGGGTTCTTTGATGCTGTGAGATCAATGGTGAGGTCCGTTTGAGCAAAAAATGCTCTAAAAATTAGGATTGCCTCGAGATCTGTGTCAGGCCAGGTGCAATTTGTTTTGCCACACATTCCAACTTTGTCCAAAATGGACAAATTTTATATGGATTTAGGAGTGGGCACTCTAAACGAAACCGTGAGGTTCATTTGAAGCAAAGATGACCAGAAAAAGAGGTCCCCCAAATCCAACATAAAATGCTTTGAAAACACAGATCTGACGAACACGGCCAAATCTCTCAAGAAGAGGACAGGGGAAAATAGATCCGAAGCTCTGATATCATGTTGGAGTTGATGAGAAAACAATGCACAACTCCCAAGAACACCTGCATGCAAACATGTCACAGAAAGAGAGAAGAAAAAACTATGGAGGCCTAAACACATTGATCCACGAGAGAGAAGACATTCTTGATGTGCAAAAAAAAAAGTTGCAATCAAATAAAATGCATGTGTTAAGAATACAAAGGAGATCAATCCTTATAAAGGAGATCTGAAACACTAAAAGGGTGAACAAACCTAGGTTGAATGATAATAATTAATAAAATAATTAATTATTATATGCCTAAAGTTTAGCTTAAGTAAAAAGAGATAATAAGTGACTTAATAGTTAAATCAATATGATTTTCTTAATAAGCAAACAACTTATTACTCTAACAGTATACATTGGACAACCTAAAGGTTTTTCTACTAAAAAAGGTAAAGACATGGTATGTAAATTGTATAAAGCATTGTATAGACTGAAACAAGCTCCAAGAGAATGGTATGAAAGGCTACATGCTTATCTTATCTAGATTGATTTCACAAGAACTAGTGACAATAGTGATGTATATCTAAAATTTGAAAGAGCAAACAAGATATTGATTGCTAAAAAATTTGTTGATGACATAATATTTGGTGAAAATGAAGCATTGAGCAGGTCATTTGCAGAAGCAATGAGGAAGAAATTTGAAATGTCAATGATAGGAGAAATCAAATTCTTAATTGGTCTCCAAGTACAACAGATGTTGAAAGGGATATACATTAGTCAATTCAAGTATGTGAAGGAGATTCTGAAAACTTTTGGAATGGAAGACTCAAAACCAATGGAGAAATCAAATTCTTTATTGGTCTCCAAGTACAACAGATGTTGAAAGGGATATACATTAGTCAATTCAAGTATGTGAAGGAGATTCTGAAAACTTTTGGCATGGAAGACTCAAAACCAGTGGGAACACCTATGGTCACAAGCTACAAACTATCTGAGGATGAATCCAATAAGGTAAATGGAACTCTATACAGATCCTCGATTAGTAAGTTTCAATATGTTGTTCATAGTAAACCAAATATTGCACATGTTGGTATAGTTGTAAGGTTTTCTTCAAATAAAAAAGACTCACATATAGTTGCAGTGAAGCAAATCTTTAGATATCTCAAGGGAACTGAAAATTATGGCCTATGGTATGGTAAGGATGGAGATTTTGCTTTGAACGTGTTTACTGATGTAGACTGGACAGGTAATGTTTATGATAGGAAGAACACACATGGTGGAGCATTCTTTTCTTGGTGAAAGATTAGTTCTTGGACTAGTAAAAAGCAGAATTGTATCTCACAATCTACTATAGAGGCATAGTATGTTGTTGCTACTATTAATTGTTAGCAAGTGATGTGGATAAAATAGATCCTTGAGAGAATTCATGAGAAAGTCACAAAATTAGTTGTTATATATTGTGATAACACTAGTGCAATAAATATTTCTAAGAACCCAGTGACACACTCGAAGACAAAGCACATTGCCATAAAATATCATTTTCTAAGGGAATGAGTACATGAGAAGGAGGTAAGGCTTGTCTATGTGCTTACTAAAGAACAAGTTGATATATTCACCAAGACATTACCAAAGGATACCTTTGAGTATCTCAAAGGTAGATTAGGGGTTATTCCCCTATATGAAGTTAATTAGATGATGCAGATTTCATCAGTTCATGTGTTTATCAGAATATCATATGTATGAATTGATGTAGAGGTGGACTACTCCATAGGGGGAGAAGTCTTAGTATGATGTTGTAATACAGTGTTGAGGAAACAACAAGCAAAGAACAACCAAGTGTAATCTCAGAGGACTAAATGATTTGATAACTTTGGTATAGTTGTCAAAGGGGGAGAGGATGTATTATACATGGGGGAATATGCAGAATGGAGAAGATGTATTATAAAGGGAGAATATGAAGAATCAAAGGTACAAACAAACAGAAGTGGAAATATTTTACAAAAGTGGTTTGTGATGAGAAAGACACAATACTGCCAAGAAGAAATCAAGAGTGGAAGTGAAGAAGAGAAGCTAAGAGAAGCTAAGAGTGTTGTCATCAATGCCAAAGGGGGAGATTGTTATCATAACTGGTGTAGTGATTATGTGTTGCATTGATGAAGACTCGTACAAAGTTAATGACAGGTGAATCCGTTATGAGTTTTTCATTGATGCCAATTGATTGCCTTATTGTTTTCAATATGTTACCAGACATTGTATGAGTACATCATGAGACATTGTTTTCACTTTGGTGTTGTGTCTATGCTCAAAGCTACAAGTTGAAAATGACTTCTCAACCAATATGCCTTGGTGTTGGGGAAAAGTATCAATTATGTTAAAAGGAAAGTTCATTTTTTTAATACGCACCACTCTCTATAGAGTAAGGTTAGGAATATTCTTGGATGCCAATCTACTGATCTATCTTACACTTACCTAGGGCTGCCACTCACAATCAAGGAGGTAACAAACTCCTTTTGGAATACAATCTTGGAAAGAATGCAACAAAAGTTGGCTAGATGGAAGGGAAAACTCCTCAGTGTGCAAATAAGGTGCAACTCCTCAAACAATCCTTACATGGGTTTCCTATCTATTTCCTGTCACTCTTTAGAATATCTAACAATTGGACTGAGAAACTGGAGAGTCTAGAGAAACTTCCTCTAGTCAGAAAAGGAAGAAAAGAAGTGGATGACTTTAGTTAAATGGAAATCTGTTTAACAACCAAAATAAATGGGAGGTCTGAGTGCTAGGAGAATCTCTCACTTTAACAAGGCTCTCATCATGAAGGTTGGGTGGAATATTGTGAGACACAAATCCAAATGGTGTCACATTATGTCCACAAGGACTCCCTACAAGGTCCAAAATATGGAACAATATACTCAATTGTAGGACCTTGCTCCTTTAAGGCTTGAAATGTAATATTGGCGATGGTTTGGTAATCCATTTTTTGGATGATAGCTAGCTGGATGACACACCCCACTCCTCTCTCCCTACTCTTTGCAATTGTTTACCTTTGTGAGCAAGCTAAACATTTCTTTGAGATTTGGGTGGAGACCTACATGGACCAATCTAGATCTTGGAAAAATATTCAACTTTGTTGTTAAGGCCTTCAACAAATGATGCCTATGCATCAAACTTACGAAGGAGATTCAGGGAGGAGAGGATTATGATGTTCCCAAGGGAGGATAGCTTTGTACGGGAAAATAATACTAGTGAGGAATTCACAGTGAGATCTTCTTATCTTATGTTCATCCATGATGATGACTAGAATGAGCCATGGGAAAAGGTTTGGAACTTTCAATAAAGCCCTAAGGTCAACCTATTATGGTGGGGGTTTGTGCATGACAAGATCCTTACTCAAGACAGTCTCATCAAATGTGCATTCTAGTTGTCAAACCACTACGTCCTCTATAAGTAGAACAAGGAATCGGTAAATAATCTATAAATCCATTGTCCCTTTGGGTGGGAGCTATGGCAGAGAGCTCTAGAGTTAGTTCTAAATCCACTAGGCGATGAATAGGGATGTTCAACAAATCATCTACAATTGCCAAGGGACACCGTTCAATCCTGACATTTGACAATTGTGGTGGCAAACCCCTCCACACTTGGGCTGGGCAATCTACAAGGAAAGAAAAAACATGATATTTTGTGATAAGGAATGCTTGTTGGAGGTGGTCTTTGGCATTTTCGATAGGATGTTAGAAAATTTAAAATGTCACAAGGGGGACTTGTCCTCCCATTCCTCCCTCTCGTGTTCATTGACAAGTTGCAAGGAACTAGAGTCTATAGGATTTCGGAAAGTTTGATCCCTCTTAAAAACTAAAAAGGAAAAACACAAAATAGACTCCCTTATTCGGGATGGTCCAAATTAAATTTTGATGGCACAATAAAGCAATCTCACAGCCTGGTTGCTGCGCGTGGAGTGATTATCGACCATTCTAGGATGTTAGTGACAACTTTTAATAGAGCATTGTCCAAACATACGAACAATCAAGCGAAAGGAATGAGCCTTCTTTGGGGGCTAAAGATTGCATTGCCCATTCGGATTAGAGAACTTTCTATTAAGGGTGATTCCAAGATCATCATTGATGACGTCAAAGGGTTGTCCAAGACCAACTGGTCCATGGATGACATTTTGGGAGATATCCATAGGCTCTTGCAAGGTTTGGATCTTTTTATTGTCAATCACGCCTACAAAGAGGGCAACACTATTGTAGATTTTCTTGCTGCCTATGGTTATAATTTGGAGGGGTTGAAGTGCTGACAAAACCCTATTTCTCTCCCAATTGACGTGTATACTCTCTTGAATAGAGTGTTCAAAACCCAATGGAGATCACATGTAACATCTTACCTTGAAGGTGGTGTCTCCTTCTCAAGACTTCAGGGTGTTGGGTTTCTCGTCATCCTTACCTACTAAGTCCTAAGCGAGAGTGGGGAATGGACAATATTTTTGAATTTGAATAAGGGATGGATGATGTGGCATAAGAGTGTTACTTGTGGGAGAGGCACAACTAGTGATGGCATTTATTACTATTCATTGTGTAGTTGTCTGCCAAGGCAACTCCTATGTAATCAGATTGATTACTTTGGTCTTAATGAGTACCATAAAATGATGAGGTTGCTTTGTGCAATAAGTATGACTGAATGCATTTGTTTTCATCATTACCCATTGTGTAATGAATGGTACACTATTTACGTCGTATTGAAAAGATTCTCGTCTATGGGAAACTACAAATCACATGAGTCTATTTTTTGGGATGATGGTTAAATGATTTCACCCAACTGGACAGACAAGCCTTCTTTCAGCCCTTCAAACATTTGATGGTAATGAAAATTTCTCATTTCCATATCAAGAGTTGTAGTCCTCATATCACTGTTGACCGCCCTGTGTATTCTATTACATTTATGGGGGTGACCACAATTGCGTCGAGCTAGGGAAACCCAACAAGTTCGTGAATGAACCCACAATATGGCACATCTACAAGGAGGGTGGGGTTGTTGATTATATCAAATCCATTAACTGGTTTGATGAGGGACTTTCTCCCTAGTTTGCTAGGTCCTGGAATAATAAGAGGGTTTTAGTTGGGGGCATTTCTTTTGAAATCAGTGAAGAGGTCATAGCTAAGGCAACTAGGTTTTCTACAGAGGGTAAAAAACAAAAGAAGACTAAACACATAGTAGATAGTGATTGTTTGAATAGGTTCTTTAAGGGTACGGAAGCTTCAATAAAGAAGCATAATGAATATGATAGGGCAGAGCTACCTCCTCCTTAGCACCAGGTTTGCTTTATGATCATGAGGTATTTTACATTGGAAGGGCATCTTAAAGTTCACTATTTTTTATCACATGCCACTTCTTAATCATTTCAGCAATCATGAAATTATCTCTTTCATGTTTTTCTTGTTGAATTCCCTTGAGTGTTTTGTGTTTGATGCCAAGCATAGTGTTGATCAGGGTAAGAAACCAATTTATTTACACAAGGGCCTCATTTTTAGGCTATATAAGTTTCATTTGGCCCTTTGCCCTCCTAATCCTATTATTGTCTAAGGCTCCTTTGTCATAGTCTCCCCCACCAGCTAACCTCATTGACATGCTTGACCAGACTAGGAAAAAGGGTATTAAAAATCCAGGGGCTAGTAAAATTGCCTCCCACTTGGTCACACCAAAATTCTTAACTTTGATGTTGTTGCCCCAAAGACTAGCCTAAGAGGCAAAGGTTCTTCATTGATGACCTCTAAGAGGAAAGATAAAAACCCTCCCCTACCAAAAAAGGCCAAATTCTTTGTTCAAGAGGTTAACATGGATAATGATGAGGAGGTCGAAGAGGAGCATAGTACTCCCCGAAGATCCAATAGACTAACTAATAAATCTGTGATGAAAGGAAAAAAGCTACTTGTGGATTATGATTTTGAGGAAGACACAGAACAAGGGAATCAAGTTGTTGAGAGGAATGAAAAAATTAAGAGCATGGAGTATGGTACAGAGACTAAGGATAGTGGTAGCTCGAATAAGCCCACCTCAAACAACTCAATCTACACTTCTAATAAAAGGAGAGAGGGAGTTGTTGATCCTAGTACTGATATGTCACCATCTAAGGAGAAACCAGTTCTATCTAGCTTTGATGTGGCTTTGGCATCAAATTTGTTTAACTTGCGTAATGACACAGATTGTCTTGAAAATAGGGTGAGCAAAGTTGAAAGGAAACTTGCTAGCATCTCCAAATTCAGTCTTCATGTAATACACAAGTGAATGACCTCTCTTTGTCTACTTCAACACAAGACTGTTGGTGAAGATGAACAACAAGGTAACTACAATGATTTATTCAAATTCCTCACTGATGATTGGTCTAACGTTCTGTATCAATCAGGTTGGGACATTAATTCCTCACACAAGGTCTAGTAGGGTTTGGACCCCTTACCCCTTTGGGGCTTTCCTATACTTTTTTGCTTTAAGCCTGAGTGACTCTAAACTCCTATTGGGTGTGTTGCTACGGCCTTAGCCGTACTGTTAGGGTCTTGGATAGTTTTTTAGTTTGTACTCTGCTGACTGGCCTATCTTTATCTTTATTAGCTTTTTTCTAGGCTGCTTTTGATGTTCTTTCTATTGTTAGTGTGTTGTTTTTGTATGCCCTTGGCCTATTGTTTTGTTAAGGGTCAATACACTAGTTTTTGAGATTGATTAATAAAAAATAATTATAGATTTGGCCAAAGGATTGCAAAAGCATCCACCTTATTGTATAGTTGTTCTAGGTATGTTTGTTTGTCCCCTCCCCCCCTTTTAATGAAACTTTCCAAGTCTATTTTCCTACAAAATTAGCTTCTTGTTTGTGTAATCAATATTGGGAACAATTCTATAATTTTTCTTCTGGCAATTTTTTTATATAAATCTTCAATATGCAAGTACCACCTCAGAATGCATGTTGTGATTATTTTTCTATAACATTAAGAAGCTCTTCTAATGTTTTAATTATGTTTTGTGCATTTAGAAGGTACTAAGAATTTTTTCATGGTGTTTGGAACAATTCTTCATTGAGCCATTTCTTCCTTTATAACTATTGTGTATTCATAAAGGAATTAACTAGACTAATTAAAAATATTGAACAAAGGATTTATTTTAAGCCATGACTTAAGGAATCTGTTTAGACTTATGTTTATGGAATAAAAAAAATCTAATAACAGTTTCCAATGCTTTGTGTGAGTTCATAGGCCTTGATTCCTAATGACCACCATATCTCCTAGTTTTTTGTCTCCTATGCTTGATAGTGAAAGAATCTCCCTCTTATTGAGATGTTATGAACGCTAGAAGCAAGGATGCCAAAATGAGTCCAATACGGAAATTATGAGGACTCCTTTCACCATCCTAAATACCAACTCTAACCATCAAAACCTAATCAAAGAAGGGGCCTTCTTATGCACTTTTATAATTAACACAGGCTGAAATAGTAAACAAAATTGAAGGAAAATACAATCAAATTGAAGGCCTTAATATACAATGGGAACTCTCTTGCACATGTGACATGGATTGAAACAAACATAAATGAGATTTCCCATATAGACTTGGAGATCCCCAAGAAATGGCACAACACATGATAGTCTAAGCATATTATCGACAATAAACACAAATAAGAAAAAAGACAACCTCCAAGTTGACCTTGTTTTTTATCCTTTGAGAAACTGCTATTACACATAACAGCTTAGCTCCAATCATCTTATTAATAGCCTTGAAACTTTCTTCATTGTTTTAGGGCATAATATGAAATATTTCCTTTGGATTTTCTTTGCATTAACATTCCACTAGCATGAGCTCTAGTGGCCATATAGTTGAATTTTTATTCAATTTCCCATGCATATGCATAATAAATGTTATTTTGTTCTACAAAGAACTTCGTCCACAAACACGCCATCTTGCATCAGGTTGAAACAACGATCTCTCAAATACCCAGACATCTCGAACTAGCACCTGAGATTATATAAATAATAAAAATCAACATTAGATAAATGTCCCTCCACAAAACCATAAAAGTAGAAAAGAGCATAACGAATTAGGATTCAAAATTCAAGGAACCCAAGTGCAATGTAGTTATAACTATTACTGAAGAAAACAGCAAAGATGGAATGGAACATATGCATCTAATTGAAGGGCAAAGTTCAAAAAATTAAAATGCAATGGTATAGAAAGTGACGGCTGACATAAACTGAAAAATTTCTTCCTATAGACTAAGATCTCACAAAAAAGCTGGCAATATGTAAAAAATCAATGCACAATAGTAAAAAGTTGTGCATCTTGCAAAAGATACCATTTAGCCCAATATCAGTTGCAAGTTTAAGCTTGTCCCTTAATTTCCATTGCTTGTTATTGAGTACTTCAGAAATATATAGCTAAAAAAATAAAACAATCTATTTGCTAGGACAAGGAGAAGAGAATTATAGCAATTGCATTTAAAATTTTATTTGTGGCAAATCCCTCAGCAGATTGTCATTAAATGAATGACAATTTGCTTGGGCAACAAATATATATCGAGCCACCCCCACCTAAGGGGTCTTCATTACAATATATGGCGTCTTTTCCACTAATGCATGTTATTATTCTGAAACAACATATGTGCAAGTATCTAGGTGCCAAACTAGAGATTCGAGCATCCTCCTCTATTTTCTCAATGAGTTGCAACACTCCAGCAAAAATACCCAATTTCCATGTATCCATCTTAAATGGATATTTGATCACTCAAATATTTTCCCTAGCTATCCCGATTTTTTATTTTGTTCACTCTTTCATCATTCACATTAATTCATAGAGAAGACATTATCAGAAGTCAAAGACACCTTAAGAAAATCTCAAAAGCAAGCCAAGAAACTTCATTTATTTGGGCAATTGCATATAGTTCACAATAGGTTAACGATGACAAACTCTTTATCTCACCCTTAACTACATCTTACAACCCATTTCAAAAGATAATTGACTGCAGTGCTAGTCTTGACAACTTGTTTTTAGCGTAGGGTGTCGTCATATTGTTCTTACATTCTTTCAACTCGGGCATTACCAATTATTTTTAAAAAGACATAGTGTTCCTTTTGAAATTTGTCGTTAGGTGACTAGAGACAAACCAATGGCTTAAATGTTGCAATTCTGATAAGAAAATTTCATTAACAAAGTTTTTCTTCCAATGAACTTTGTCATACTGTCACAATTGATATTAATGTGCCCTTCATCACTTGATCTACTCCTTTTTCCCACATATTAGGGTTGGTTTCATTGCAAATATTAAAATGTCCAAAGTTCTAAGAGAAACGGAGAAATTTCCAAGAATTACAAAATCCCCATTGGTTGCAATATTACTGCAAGCCATGTTTTAAAAATATTTATATGATTTTAGCTTCTTCTCCACCTAGCATATGATTGGGAATAAACTCTATTGGGTCTGTCAATCTCCCCATTAACACTCGTATATGTAAGGAAGTTAGGGCAGTAGAAAAACTTCCTATACTAATCTTGAGAGGAGGGTTATGTAAAAACATTTTCAAATCTTTACAATAATTACAAAATATTAATAGAAATGAAGATAAATAGCATGTATACCACCAGATGGTGATTTACATGGGGAAGAACCTTTCGAGAGAAAAATCCAATTCCAAAAGCCACCCATTATATTATTCAGATTTCAACAACAAAGTATAATATATTTGCAGAACAAGCATCTCATAGGAGTATCGCCAACTAGAGATTTGGAGATAACTCAATAGCTATAAGACTCTTACAACCTCCATCTCATGCTCTTGATATATAGGAGATACAATACATGAAACCATCAAACAGTATTACAAAACTATGGGCTGAAACCACCAAAAAGTGGTGACCATCTTATGTCCAATCCAAGATGTCCCATGATGTGTCAAAACACACACCAACACGTGTAGCTTCCTTTTACAATTCATTTATATGTGCAATAGGCTTTTATATTTCTTATTTCAAGAAACCCAACTTCCAGAGACCATAACTTTTGAACCTGGTGTCTGATTGACAAACCGTTTTAAGTGTCAGAAAGCTCGTAGCATGCTTTACCAAGCTAAAATCCGCTTCATTGATTACAAACACTTTCAGGCCATTACAAAGCCTCTAAGTACTTCAAAATTAACTTCAAAGCTTTCATTTGCAACTTTTAAATAAGGAAACTTTAATATCTTGAAATTTAGACTTGATCTTGCAATGAAAATTTACCAACATGCTCATCTAGCCCATTTGAAGATTTTAGAAATTTTTTGGACCAATCTGTCTTCAAATGTAAACTTTCTATAAATAGTAAAAGTTATATAAATGCAAGGTTGAGACATCATTTTGCTAACACTTTCTCACTTGTCGAACACCTTGCAAGAGCAAAGGGGGTATCTACACCATAATTTAATTGATAGGGGCCGTGAGACCCATAGACTCTAAACACTATCTAAACTTCTTTGTGCTCGCAATCTTAGTTAACAAATCTGCAATGTCATTCATCAATGTCTTCACCTTAACCAACTTTACCCTACCATCCTCAACTATATCTTTGACAAAATGATATTGAACATCAATGTGATTTGCCCTAACATGAAAAGTCGAGTTTTTACATAGGCATATTGCACTGCGACTGTCACGATAAGTTTTCACTACTTGTTTTATTCCAATTTCTGAAAATAGCCTCTTAACCCAAATGGCTTCTTTACAACCATGAGTAACTACCATATACTCGACTTCAAGAGTGGACAAAGCAATCACAACCTATTTCCTACTCATCCAGCTAATTGCACCACCAAATAAGGACAAAAGCACTGGTGGATCTTCTGCTATCAATATCACCTGCCCATTCTGAATCCTCATAACCATGAATATCAAGGGAAATCTCGTCTACAATTAGATTACTATGATAGCACAAATAATACTCTAAAGTACCTTTCAAAGAACTGAAGACTCTTTTAACTTCATCCCAATGAACTCTACCAGGATTAGACATATATTTGGAAAGAATTCCCAATGCTTGGATAATGTATGGTTTAATGCAGACCATAACATACATCAAACATCTAACTGCACTTTTGTAAGGTATTTTGCACATGTCCATCTCTAACGGGGATGTAGGACAATCTGAAATAGATAACTTTGTTCCAACTATAAAAGGAACACATAATGGTCTACAATATTCAATGTTGAAGCTCTATAAAATTGAGTCTACATAATTACTCTGGCCTAGCCATAACTTTCTGTTCACTCTATCTCTTTTAATTTCCATCCCACAAATGTGTTTTGTTGCACCAATATCTTTATTTCAAATTTAGCAGCAAGCCAAGACTTTAGTTCTAAAAGAAAACATTAATGGAAAAAGATTTCATCAACATATATTGCAATCTTTAGGAAATGATCACCATCAGATATATAATAAACATTGATCTGATTTAGAATGCTCGAATCCCAAACTAAACACATGTATCAAAATTCTAGTACCACATCTTAAGACTCTATTTTAGGCCATACAAAAAAAAATTCAATTTACAAACCAATTATTTTTTACCTTTTACCATAGTACTTTGGTTGTGTCATAAATATCCAATTTACAAACTAATTATTTTTTACCTTTTACCACGTAGTACTTTGGTTGTGTCATAAATATCCTCATCCAAATCACCATGAAGGAAAGTAGTTTTCACATCCATTTGCTCAACCTCTAAATCATAAGCAACAATAATAGAAAGCAAAAATCTAATGGATGTATTTTTTGTGACAAGAGAAAATATCTCAACATAATCAACCCTCCCAACTTGAGAGTAGCCTTTCACAACCAACCTTGCTTTATACTTCTCAATGCCTCCATCTAAACCAATCTTTTTCTTGAACACCCATTCACAATCAATAGGTTTTTGTCTTTCAAGCAATGGTACAAGATTACACATAGCAATCTTTTTCAAAGATGCCATTTCTTCATCCATAACAATTTTCTAAAATTTTGCATCATTCACACCTAATGCCACTTCTACAGATCTAGGTTCATCCATGTTATCATTCAAAGAGAAAATACATCTTCAATCATGAGGTGAATACCTTTCAAGTGGTTTTCTATGCTTTATACACCTTTGAACAAGCTGAGTAGGAGGTTCTTCCTCCTCTTTTGAATATCCAAAGCTAGATGAGCTATCCTCAACTTCTTGTCTATCTAGAGGTCTTGATTCAACTTTCTTAGACATATTGTGATGTCCTATAGGCAGATACCTACCATAAGACCACCAAGGTAACTCTGTACGGTCAAACCAGTGCTAATATACCTATCGTATGACAAACAAGGAAAACCCATACGGTCCATCGAATGCACTTCCACCGTACGATCAATCTTTGCCAAGTCATGTACACCCTGTATGACAACCTTAACACACCCAGCCTGTACGACACAAATAGTCTTAACGTACGACCAAAATATTCTCACTGTACGACATAGTGTCTTCGTATGGTAGCCAATCTCAACCCATACGGTCACTAGGTATCACGTACAAGTACGGTTCACACAGGGTCTTTACAACTACCATATAGTAGTCCACCAAATACTTCCGGCTATGGTTTTTTATATCGCATAGAGATCTGCCAATTACTAACTTGAGCGCACTGTTATTCCTTGAATATATATAGTAACTCAATGCACAAGATGAAAGCTATAGAACATATATTTAATCAACTTGACTCCAACTTCAAATGAAGACCTTACAGATTCGAACCAATAGGCGGAATAGGGTGAGGGGTTATTCCCACTAAAACTGCATGTACAAAATAGGGAGGATCTTGCACCTCCGAAACTGCAATAGAGCTGAACTCCACTTGGAATTCACAAATTAAAAGAAAACAAAGAATTCACCATACCTACAACTATTGTAAACTCGACCCTATAAATGGGCTCCAAGAACTTTACCGAAGGGTTACAAATGGGCCAACACAAATAGATAATTTATAACTAACTAATTAATAAAATGGGCTCGAAAGATATTATTAAGTTCGAGGCCATACAAACAACTAATTTTAAATGAACTATTTAATTATTACGGGGACATTACATTCCTCTCGGCCCAAGAATTTCTTTCCCTCAAGCAATTGTAGACTCGGATGCTCCAAGATTTGTTTGCTTTCCCATGTGGCATCTTCCATCGAACTAGGTACTCCCTGATGGTGCGTGACCTCAGCTTTCTTTCTCTGACATTGATGATCTCTACAGGTCCGAAAGATATTATTAAGTTCAGGGCCATACAAACAATTAATTTTAATTGAACTATTTAACTATTTCAGGGACATTACACATATAAGGAAGTTGAATCACATCTTCCTTTTTAGTTTGTTCTCGTTGCAATGTAATAGGAGGGTTAGTTTCTCTTATTATAACACTTCTACTATGCATCATTTTTTGTGCCCCAAATCTTATATCCTTACACACCATAATTATATTCGATGAAGATACATTTCACAACCTTCTTGTTGGACTTGTCTTTTGTTTATGGATGCCACAATTTGTACATAATCTATCAAAATCGTTAGATCAAAACTCATTGCCATTATCAGTCGTAAACATTTTATTTTCTTCCAAGTCTGCAACCTTTTCTTTAAATTCCTTAAATCGACTAAAAACTTTAGATTTACTCTTCAGAAAATATACCCATGTCCTTCTATAATGATCAATAAATGAAATATAATATGTGGATTTTTCATGGAAGGAACATCTACATGACCAAACACATTAAAATGAATAAGATCCAACAAACCACAAGATTTATGAGAACTTAAGTAAAATTGAATGTAGTTTTATTTTCTATAAATGCAATGCTCATAAAAATCAAAATCAAGATTACAATAATTCAAATCCTCAACAAGGTTTTTATTTTTCAAGGTTCTTAAACCCTTTTCTCCAATCTAGCCAAGTCTCTGGTGTCATAACAGTCTTTTCGACAAGTAACTTTGACTAAGAAGAAAAGTGCCCTTAGGTACCCGAAATCCTTGGCCATTTGTTGAAGGTGAAACCCTAACCTCTTCCAAAGAAGTATCCACATATTTGTTTTCTATAGAAGTACCATTACACTCAACATTGTATACATCCGACTTATACAATGTCCCAAATCTGACACCTCTAGCAATAAATATAGCAACTCTCATCATTTTGCATCCTCCATCGGGAAAGACTACCTGCATACTCGCATTTATTACTTTGCTCACAAATAATAAATTATGGTTTAGTATAGTGATATACAACACACCTTTATTCCTTCTTAATCTACCATTAGGAAACCTGATTCTAATTTTACCATGACCAACAATATCTAAATGAGAATCATCACCTAAATATACATTAATTCCATCAAACTCTTCAAATTCAAAAAAAATATCTTTATTAGAGGTCATATGAAAAGATGATCTTGAGTCAATCAACAATGCATCATTACCTGCATGAGTGGTCAGAGATGCAATGAATGCATTACCATCTTCCTTCACAGACTCAAAATCATAATAAAATTTCTTCTTTTTCTTCTTTGTAGTCCTTACAGATGTGTCCAGCCTTCCCACGGTTCTGACAAATAACTTTGGACTTTTCAGGAGATTTGGATCTCCCCTAGGATTTGGAATCACTATGCTTCTCATTATGCTTGCCTTTTTTCTTATATCTTCAATGAACACTTGGGCCTCCTTAGCATTGATGGATGCCTTCCTCATCTCTACAAAAAGCAAAAAACCCACATCCTTAGTCCCCAAAAGAATATAAGTACTGCTAATGGCCTTAACAAGATAATCTTATTAATTGGGTAAAGAACAAAGAAATATCAAACACTTCTCCTCATCCATCTTGACACCAACAGATGTTTATTGGACCACCAACATATTGAATGCTTCCAGGTGGTCTATAATTCATCCACCCTCTTCCATCCTCAAGCAATACAATTGCTTCCTTGAGAATCTTATTCACCAAAGATTTGGCTTGACACATCTCACCAAGCTTCTACCATTGTTTACTTTCAAAGGTCTCTTCATGGACATTGATCATAACAAAGTCTGCTAGGCACAATCTGATTAGACACTGGCTTTTTGGTCCATAACATCATATTTAGTAGCCTCAATCAAATCTATAGGTCTCAAGACATTCTCGTCAATATCATCTCACAAATCTCAATATATTAATAGATCCTCCATCATTAGCTTCCACATTTCAAAATTACTTCCATAAATTTCTTCACCTCTATTCTCCTTGATGAGCCTACCATCTAAAACATCTAGCAATATATTAACAAAGTATCTAATACACAAGCTCTCACTCAAATCTAGATTATTTCAAAATACCCAACCCACAACTCAAACCAAAGGTACTCATGCTCTAATACCACTTGTAAGGAAGTTCAGGTAGCAAAACAACTTCCTACACTAACCTTGAGAGGAGGGTTATGTAATTTTTTCTCAAATCTTCAAACAATTAAAGAAACTGAACTGAAATGGGTATAAATAACATGCATACCACAACAAAGTGATTACGTGGGTAAAACCCTTTCGCGAGAAAAATCCCACTCCAAAAACCATCAAATATATTATTTAGAAATTAAAAAACAAATTGCAATATACTTGCAAAGAAAGGTTTTCATAGGAGTATAACCTACCAGAGATCTAGAGGAAACTCAATAGCTACAACACTCTTACACACAACCTCCATCTCATGCAACTAATATATAAGAGAAACAATAAATGAAACCATCAAATGGTACAACAAAATGCCCACCCAAAAAGTGGCACCCATCTTATCTCCAACCCAAAATGCCCTATGATGTGTCAAAACACACACAAACACGTGTAGCTCCTTTTAACAACTCATTCATGTGTCCAACAAGTTTTTATATTTCCTATTTCAAAAGACCCAACTTTTGAAGGCCATAACTATTGAATTGGGTGTCTGATTGTTGAACCTTTTTTAATCATCAACAAACTCGTGATGCACTATATCAAGCCATAATCGGCTATTAGTTGCAGACACATTCAGGTCGTTTCAAGGCCTTTAAGACCTTCAAAATTAACTTCAAAGATTTCATTTGCAACTTTTACAAACAAAAACTTTAAGATCTTCAAATCTAGACATAATCTTGCAACAAGAATTTACCAGCATGCTTACCTAGCCCATTTGAAGCTTTGGGAAAATTTCTAACCAATTTGTGCTCACATGTGAACATATTATAAATTGTAAGCTTATGTAAACGCAAGGTTGACATCCTAATAGTATCTAGTTGTTCACACTAGATAGACCTAAAAATAACCTTACCAATGTTTGGTTTTCTCTAAACTCCTACATCCATTCAACTCCCAAATATGGAAGGGGTTGGACCAACTTAAGTACTTGCTGAGAGGCCTATTGTGGGTTATATTTGTTTCCTTAGTTGTCTTTCCCATTGGTGTGCTCTTCCATTTCTTGCCTAGATTGCTGAAATCCTTAAAGATAGCTCAAGTCTAAATATGAAGAGATCCTAAAAGACAATCTTAGTTTTTATTTAGTTCATCAAGATTTATAGCACTCTCAAACATCCTTGAAGTATATTTATAAGATTAGCCTTCTAAACTCAAGAATGTAGTTGGCCATATGGAAATGATATTTTGGGGGATTGGACAATTATAAACAAGATTTCCCATTACCAATTCCAAATAAAGAAACAATTGATCATTGCTCACACTTGCCTCAAACATTAGAAGATGAGAGGAAGCATTTCACCAAAGGAAGACTAATAGCAAAAGTGGACCTTTGAAGATTCAAGAAGACGACATTCACCTTCAATGAATGTTGTGACCTTAGTGTCCCTCGCTATGACCTTCTAGGGTTTCTTCTATAAACCTCAACTTGCCCTACAACCATCTTTCCATGAGTCCTTAAACCAAAAGGGGGAGTTTAACAAATCTACAAGTCAACCCCCAATTCTCAAAGATCCACAATTTAGGTGGCTAGACATGATCGATGCACATTATTAATGAATGAAATTAAATTTTGTTAAAATTTGTTTGTCACTTTCTATAATATGAAAATCTCAATTGAACTCTAATATTGTGTTAAGGCTCTATGATGTATATAACGATTGCCTTATCAATGCTATTATATGAATATTTTTGAAAATTTGTATATTTGTAAAATTCTCCCTATTCTTAAAATAGTCATCCCCTAAAAAATGGCCTCTGTGTTGTTCCCATCATCGAAACATGTCCTCCCATCCCCAAAAGTTGGGGTAACATGGGTTCAAAATAAAAATTATATCCTTAAAAATTGCTATTTTAAGCATGTTTGCTTTTAGAAATAATCATAGAGGGGCTGAATCCAACTTTTTATTTTTAGCAACTATTTTTTTCAAAGTTGCTTAGTTTTAGAGATTTGTTTTCTTATAAGTTCAGTCAAGTTTCATAAGCGAAAGTTGTTTCAGATTCACTCAGGGTGCTCATGTCAATTTTCTATTTTAGCCATGGCTATTTATAGCAATTGTTGTTTAATGTAAGTTTTTTATTATTGATTTTTAGGATTAGTTTTTCCTTTAAAGTACTTTCTTTCCTGCTTTTCTTTAAGTGTGTGTACTTTATTGCAAGAAATTTTGGAAATAAATTAATTAATATCCCAAATTCTAAAATTGGTCATATTGTAATCTATAAATAAGTACTTTAAAATAAGACACTCTTAATGGTGATTGATGCTATGCTTATGCCACTATAATTGTTATTCAACCTATGTTTGTAATCCATTAGTTGAATTGAAAATTGATTTTACCATCAAGCTTTGTTGTGAAGTTATTTTCTATCTAGGTTGTGGCTCTGCCTAAAACTCATAGTTCCTGATGGGGGGACATAGGGACATGCTGATGGGTTTCGGCGATGGGGACACCAAGGGTATAAATTTGGGGACGAAAAAGGGGACAACATGGGAACGATGGTGGAGCAATGGTGGACGGGGTGGGACTGATAGACAAATTGAGGTGAATTGAAGCCTTCAAGGAAAAATCTGCAATATAACATCTCTGCAAGTGCCCAATGAAAGGCCATCTGATTTTTTGAAGTTAAAGGATGCATTTAGTATGATATAGCAAGCGACCTAAGGACATCCTTAGCGAAGGTGGTTAAGGTGGTGGTTCTGCAGTCTAGGAAATGTTCCCCTACAGGGGACAAGTTTTTTTGTGGTGTGTGCATCCCTGTGCAACACTGATATGACTTAATTATTTAATTCTGAAAAATCAAATTCATCTATGTGTTATTACTTCCAAATAGTCTAAAGACTAAATTGCTGGTCTTTGTTATAGATATTAGGAATGTGTTGATGTTGTGTTCAGATAAGTGCTTCATTCATAAAATCTCACTTGCAAGACACATTGTTGCAAATCTAGCATCTGAGCAAACACATAGGCAAGTAGTCATTTCATTAATACAAAACCAAAAGATGAAATGGTATAGTGTTGATATCTGTATATCTTGTTTATAGTTTGGTATCTACGATCAATTTAACTTACTACTTGGGTTTCATTTAGATATTAGAGAGCTTCCCCTCATCATATAAAGAGAGGGTTATCCTCACATATTATGTGTTGTCTTGAAAGAGAAAAATAAAAATACCAATGCTAATCATCAGTTATAGAGTAGGATGAAACCCATATCTATTCTGTCAGGGCCTTTGAGATAAGACCGAGCTGGGATGATTCTAGCATATGTTGTCTGCCCCTAGCATGTCGCTTCGGTTTCCGATACTTGATTGCGCAATGACTCAAGGATGCTTTGCATTGAATCGGTTAGTTAACATGAGTTGGATTGGATCTCAAGTCAATCTAGATGGATGCGACATTAGTTGCTGAGTCTCGATCGAAAAGGATTTGGATCTATGCAGATGCAATGTTATCTGACTTGAGGAATATGTAGGCGAGTTGGTTACCTCTTCACGGATATGTTGGATACACGATATGACGGATAATATGACGGATGTCATTGTATTGCATTGCGGTAGGAATGATGAGTCTAGGAATGACTCACGAGCAGTTCCAAAATGAGCATGAGCACACTCCTTACGGGTTTAAGTGGTAAAGCCTTAGAGGTAAGCTAGGCAAGGTGATTTGGATAGCCGGGCTCATGTGAGCTGACAGGGTAACCCAATGAGTCGTAGGTCTGGTTCTACCCACAGTATTGCTGGATGCATTCTTTGAAGGTGCTACGGTATGCATTGGTACTTGACGGGTTCCATGGATTGGTGAGTGAGGTATTCACGAGTTGAGGATCCTTATCAATGGTGAAGTCTTGAATTGGGTTCTAGACGAGCATGTAGCCTGGGGTTGCATTGCATTGTCTAAGTGATCCTTGCATTGATTAGCTGACGAGGTCTTGTTCAAGATGCATCAAGTACTTCTTAAGAGAAGAGCTCGAGGATCATATCCTAGGTCGCCGTAATGAAGGAATGCAATGCATGGGTTCTTATATGTGCATTAGGAGACGAGCTTAGGTGGTGGCAAGCTAACTGATGTGGAATGCGATTCCATGTAGTATTCGTAGGAGTAATGTTCTAAGGCTTAGCTGGAAGCTATGCTAGTCCTGTCAAAGCGACTCATGAACTGCTAATCAGGTATCATGGAATGGTGATTGATTCCCTGGGTTGCATGGAATGTGACCTTGATCTAGGAACGGGAGTGTAGACTTGTCAGGAGAGATCATATCAAGTTCTAGGTGAGCTTGAGGTGTAGAACGGATTACACGTGTTGTGAAGGAACTCTTGCATAAGGGTTTTGGAGCGCTTGGCGAGCTGAGCTGGCCGATTCGTTTGGTAGAACTACGTTTAACT
Organism: Chamaecyparis obtusa; assembly: GCA_027943335.1. Classification (NCBI taxonomy): domain Eukaryota; kingdom Viridiplantae; phylum Streptophyta; class Pinopsida; order Cupressales; family Cupressaceae; genus Chamaecyparis; species Chamaecyparis obtusa. The sequence goes on along the minus strand of BSBK01005460.1, from coordinate 205,959 downwards.
TTGAGTTGCATAGGTTGCAACAACATAGGCGGTTTTCATGACGGACTCTTGTGTAGACTTCAAGTGTCACCACTAGGTTCTACGGGGCATCTCATAGGTTGAGTAGTCTTGAACCTTAGTGCTTGTGCATATAGCAATGATGTGTTGCTATGTTGTATTGTTGATGTCTTGGCGTGCTGCATTGTACCTTTGGTAATCGAGCCGACTTAGTTTCTGCATAAGTCTATTCGACCTCATATGGGGAGGCATAGTCCGTACTAGGGTCTTTGTGAGTTTAGTCTTCCAAGCCTAGAGGCGGTGCCGCACGGGTGCGAACTCTGACCCCGTGACATATTCCCTCCTGGCACGTCCACTATTCACCCAAGCTCTCCCCCGAACCTATATGTCTTGTAGTTTTGATTGCTCCAAAATGACTTTAAGCAATTTTCGGTTCGATAAAGAAAATTAAGTCAGTTTTTCCAAGCAATTTACACAACCACCTAGTCTATGTCCCCAAGGGCAGGAGCAAAGGGAGCTTCAAGTAATGGCTCTATTGAAAGACAATCCCAAGAAACTTATCTTTAATTGAAAAAGATAATCTTATAAAGAATGTTTGTAGAAGAAAAGATTGTTTAGAAATCCTAATGAGAATAGAGTTCTTGACTTATACAAATGGATTCAATATTTGTTTATTATCTCCTATCATTCTTTGTGAGTTATTTTTCAAATACCTTATCTACGGATTTTAGTTGGATCTAGTATTCTTGTTAATCTCTACTAATAAATGTATCTTAGGGTGAATATTATGATAGTTCTATCAATCACTAGTTTAAAATGTATAGGCTAGGAGTCGAGGTCCTTATTGTTCACCTTTGTCAATGTGGTTACACATTGAGATTTTAAATTACGAAATCCTAATCCCTTACTACAATGTATGCTTATGTAGTTAACCATTGGAATCCATTAACCAAATATGAATCTTGTTAAAAGTTACTAACATTGTGAAGTATTGTGTCATGAGAAAATTATAGGTTGTTGCGACCATGACAAATCTCAAAACTTTGTGCTTAATTGTGATAGTGGTATGTTGTAATGTCCCTTTTCCTAGAATATAATTTAATACTAAATAAATTAATGAACAAATAAATATAATAAATTATAATATAATTTATTATATTTATTAAATTAACCATTTTATAATATACTAATTAATATAATATCTGATGGAAATATTGTCATTCATGTCAAAGGGTTTCAAGATGGACAAGACACTAACATCATCAATGTCAAAGGAATAGACAAAGACGTGTTTGAAGATAGTCTTGCTATTATTTGTCTTCAGCAGATCACATAATATAAAGGATATATACAAGATCATATTATATAGAAGAAAGATTGAAGTTTAATAAGACAGGAAAAATATGAAGAGGGAACAAATACATGGAGTTATCATGAACATCACATAGCAGCAATATATCTATACACAGCAAAATACAATCATTAAAGAGCTTGATACAATCAACACAGCGACTAAACTTCAATATATTGAGCTTCTCTAAATATAGAATACATATTTATTGAAGACTATATTAAGGAGGTGACAGAGCGGTATTCAGGGAAGTAATATAATAATCAGATTCATGCCAAAGACAAAATTGAATAAGCCAGCAAATATAAATATTGATAAGAAAAGACAAAGCTAAATGAAAATTCTGAAGTTGAAGTCATAAAAGACAAAATTTGTCCTATTCCTATTTTGTCTTATTCCAAGAAAATAGAACAATGATAAAAGAAAAGACATTTTAGACGAAACAATTGTATTGATGGTAAAAAGACATTTTAAAGAAAAAGACAAAAATCAAAAAGACAATATCAGTTATCGACAAGAATCAATATTGAATGCAGTAATAATAAACAAAAATAAATAAGAGGCAAAAACTGCCACGTCATGAGAAGAGACGAAAACGTATATGAAGACAAAACTCCAATGAAAGACAAAAACAACAGTGATATATTTGCCATATAACTCATATATAAATGGTGTCGAGAGTTTCCGGTCGGCACATGGAGTTTACAGCAACCTTGAAAACAAACACAACAGCGACTTCATTGCCAGATGTCATTGGGAATTTATAGTCAAGTCTGAAGCAAAACTTATCATGTTCTATTGATGCCGTCAGAGGTTGGTATGTACAGTGGTGAATATTCTTAAAAACAACGATATTAAATTGGGCGAGTAATTAATTAAATAGGCATCTGGATTAATATCAATTATATGGTCAAATGATTTTTGCGACAGTCAATATGATGACAGCGATAACATGAAATACATTATATTATGCGGCAAGAGAATGAATCGTGATACTAAACGAACTCCATTCAGTCAAATCAATCATGAAGACTTTGTGTATAAACGTTAGAACAGAAGTTAAGTTAATTAGCAATTCTAGACGGTTGGTACTTCTTCCTTCCATGCCCTAGCATGGACTCCGGAAGCCATACATGAGGAAATCCTTGCTCTTTCGGCTCCTCGCTGGGTCATTATCAAAAATATCCCTCCCTTCCTTTGGCGTTTCCTTCCTCATCTCCTAGAACCGCTAGGGAAACTAATCAGAATGGATGATACTACCAGATTGGTGCCTCACATGAATGTCAGAGCCTTGATGGCATTACAACCGGGCATGGAAATCCCTGCTACCCTGGAAATAAATATTAGTGAAGAGTTGTTTTCTTGCCCGATTGAGATGTTGGGCGGGCTCAATGCTTGCTTCCTGTGCAAAAATGAGGGTCATCTTAGGAAGGATTGTCCTATTCTCTCCCGGAAATTTCCCCCTAAAGCCCAACCCTCTACTCCCTCCACTGGCTCGACCCCCATTCCTCAGGCTCCTCCTCCTCCTTCCCCTGTGACCGAAAGCGTTTCAACTCCTGTTGTTTCTCAGACCGTTATTGTGTCCTCCCAACCGGTGTTTTCTTCTCCAGCTAACCCTCCCCTTATGCTTCTGGACAACTCTGATGGATTTCAAACTGTGATTAATAAAAAGAGAACAAGGAAAAATATCCCTCCTCCCTCTAACTCGGAACCTAGGGCTTCACCCTTGACCGCCCCCCTTGCCATTATGCTTGCCCTTGAATCCTCCTCCTGTTCGCCAAAAATCAAGCCTGCTGGTAATAAGATGGATAAAAATTTAACCCTCAGTTTCCCCCCTAAAGCCTTCAAACAAATTGATGATGATTTCACTCTCGAAATTATTCCTGCTTCTTCATCCAAACAACAGACACCCACCCCCGCGTCCCTCATCTCCTCGCCACCTTTCGCTGCCATCCCACCAACTATAACTGATCACATGGAAGTTTTGATGCATTCTGATTCTGACAATGAGGGACTTGACAACAAATCCAGCCTTCCTCAGTGAAAAAAAGAGGGCAACCATTAGGGTCCAAAAATAAAAACATTAATGGGAAAAATAGTAGTTCTCTATTTGCTAATTTGGATAATGATGGATCCACAGATCCTAAACATTCTTCCCCCTCATCCGGTTCCTCGTGAATTGTGTTTCCTGGAATGTTAGGGGTCTTGAATCCCCGGATAGGAAGTATGTTATCAAGCATTTTTTAAATTCTATTAATCATATAGACTATCTTATGCTGCAAGAGCTAAAAGCCACTGATTTTGTGCTTGAGAGCAATTTGAACTTTATCTGGAAGGACGTGATTAAGGTGCATTCCAATTGTACTAGAGGCAAAGGGGGTGTTGGCCTTCTTATTAATCCTAAATGGGCTTCCTACATTACAGATAAAGGTATTTCTCCTTGCAATCGAGCCACTTGGGTTACCCTGACTAGCAACTCCCATCCCTTTGGTATCTGCTCCATCTACACCTCCAATGATTACAAAGAACGGGCGGACTTATGGGGCTGGCTTTCTTCTCTTCCCGATATCCCTTGGATCTTAGCGGGTGATTTTAACATGATTGAAGATCAAGACGACAAATCTGGGGGTCTCCCCTTCGTTTGGAAGGATCAAGAAAAGCTTCATTGGAACAATATGAAATGCTCCAAACTCTTTTTTGACCCCCTTACTGGTAACTATAATGACTATAAGGGCCTATGGCACACCTGGTGTAACTTTCAACAAGGCCCCTCCAGAATTTATGCCAGATTAGATAGATTTTATGCTAATAAAAAAAAAATATCCTTCCTCCCCGATGACCTTGGGAATATGGTGACTGTTACGCCCATTTCGCTCTCCGACCATCACCCCATTTCGGTTCGTATTAGGCTCAATGACTCCCCTACCATTCAGAAGGCTGCCAACCCGAGATTCATCCTTAACAACTCCCTCCTGCTTGACGAAGATGTTCTTGCTGCCATTCATCTTATTAGAATTATTAACCATAATAGTCTCCCCTCTCTGACTCCTATTGATCTGTGGAATCAGAATATCTCAACCTGGCATAGTTTACTTAAAACCATTGGCCAAAAGAAAGCTAAGGACCTCAGATACTCTGAAAAAATTCTCTCTGCTAAGCTTCACCTTGCTGAAACTAACGCTCAAACCGATCCCCAAAACTTCGCTCTTGTTCTCAAGTTGCTCAGGCTAGGAACAATCTCAGACAGCATCAACAAGTTAAAATCAAAGGAGCCAAAATCAGATCTTGGGCTCATTGGATCCAAAATGGTGACAGGGGATCTAAGTTCTTTTTCAACCTCCTTAAACATAAACAAGCTAATGAGACTATAAATAGAATTTTAGATGACAATAGAGAAATCACTGAGAATGATGGCATAAAAGATGCTTTTGTTAACTTTTATAGCAAGCTTTTTACTTCTGGGGACTCTGTGGAAGCTAAGTCTCTCAGGCATGATTATAAAAATCTTATCCCCAATAGAATCTCCAGGCAGGATGGTGATCTTCTTAATAAGGATATCTCGATAGAAGAAATTGAAAAGGCTATTAAGTCTCTTAAGAATGACAAGGCCCCTGGCCCTGATGGTCTGTCGAGTGAATTTTATAAATCTAATTTGGATTAGATCTGCAAGGATTTGTATGATATCTATTCTGATGCCTATGATAAAGGTACTCTGGGATGCCTTATTAACAGAGGTGTTATTAAACTGATCCCAAAGGATGGAGACAAAGCCCTCCTGAAGAACTGGAGACCTATTACCCTTCTTAATGTTTCCTATAAGATCCTTGCCAAGATCTTGGCCTTAACACTTGAATCGATTCTTCCCAAATTTGTGAACTCCACCCAAACTGGTTTCATCAAAGGCAGGTATATTCTTGAAAATCTGATTACTAGCTGGGAAGCCATGAATTGGTCCAAACACTCCAATCAAAATTCTGCTATGCTGCTTCTTGACTTTGAGAAGGCTTATGACCATATTGAATGGGACTTTATCATTATTATGTTAGAAGCTTTTGGATTTCCCCCCCCTGTTCTGTAAATTTGTCAAAATCCTTCTTAGAGATGCCTTTGCTCAGGTGGAAGTTAACGGATCCCTCTCTGAACCTTTTTTTCTTGGAAGGTCCATTAGGAAAGGCTGCCCTCTGGCCCCTACCCTGTTTGTCATTGCCTCGGATGCCTTATCTTACATCCTTAAGGATAACTCCCTCTCCCCTGCCGTTAAGGGCATCACCCTCCCTAACAATGATGAGCTCATTAACTGCCAATTTGCTGATGATACCTCGTTATTTTTTGAAGCCAATGAGTCCAACTTTGATGCCCTTCAAACCAAGCTCAACGCCTTCTGCACCATCTTTGGTTCCCATATCTCTCAAGCCAAATCTATTTGCCTCGGCTCGTCTGATCAACCCCCTCCCTGGTTTAACAAGTCTAGTTTCCTCTGGGGTGGGCCTCATAAAATTGTGCGTTACCTGGGTATCCCCTTTTCCATAGACCCCTCCCTAAAGGAAATGTGGCTTTGGATTAAGGATAAGATTTTTAGCAAGCTTAATAAGTGGCATCACAAAACCCTCTCCCTTGCGGGAAGAGTTCAGGTTTGTCAAAAAATTCTCTCCTCTTACAATGTTCACTATTCCTCTGCTTGGATGTTTAACAATTATCAAATTCTTGAGATTCAGAAAGCCATCAGAAACTTTCTTTGGTCTGATGGCAAAGGTAATAAAAAGCACCATGCTGTCAAGTGGGATTGGTGCCACACTGACAAGCTCCTTGGTTGATTGGGCTTAAAAAATCTTAAAATTCAAGGGACTGCCTTAGCCACCAAATGGATCTTTCACTCTCTGGAAGGTGATGAGCTGTGGAAAGTCCTTATTAGAAGTAATATTGAAAGAGGTATCCCTAGGAAGGCTAAAACTTAGAAATACATCCCCTTTTGTGACATCATAGAGGGTGACTTTCCTGTTTGTGTTCAAGGGTCCTCGGTCTTTAAAACCATATGAAAAGCCTGGGAATATGTTAAGAAGTTCATCCCTAATAGAACCTTCTTTGACTGTAAACTTCTTTATGGTGAAAGATCCATTTGGTGGAACTTGCAGCTTGCTGGAAAACCTCTTGCCCTCTCTCAAGTTTGCTCTGCCAAGTATTGGAGTAGTTTGGGGATCTCTCAATTCATCTGTCTCTTTGAGGATGATAAACTCATTAGCTGGGAAGATATTAGCTCCAAGTTCAATATCCCTCCTTCACAAAAGAAAACTTACAACATGATCATTAAAGCTAGCAAAGATCTGCCTAAGATTTGTCATGTGGATTCTCACAAATTTGTCAAAATTAAGTGGCCGGACGGTACTATTGTGGAAAAGATTAAAGCTAAAAACATCTACAAAATCATTGCTCCCAATAATGATATTATTGGGCATATAAACAGGCTTTGGTATTCTAATTTTGATGATACTATGTGGAAAAAGCATCTAGACAGATTTTGGAAGGCTCCTATTGAGCCTAAAATTAAATGTTTCAAATGGCTTTTGCTGCTTGACAGGCTGCCTGTCAGGAGAGATCTTAATAATGATGTTGTTTGCAGATTTTGTGGTCTTATGGAAACTAGCAGGCATATTTTATTTGATTGCTCTTTTGCCAAAAATATTTGACGTATGTTTGGTATCAATTATCCTTTTTTTGTTAATATCTTTGAAATGGTTACTGGTTATATTGTTGGTATTAAAAATGATATGAATATATTCTGGAACATGTTATCCTCTAACATTCTTTGGCAGATTTGGAAGTGCAGGAATGAAGAAATGTATCAAGACTTCCCCAGATCCCTTACTGAGTTTTCTCGAAAACTCACATTTTTAAAAATCTCCTCGCAGGTGAACGTGAACATGACTCTGGATAGAAAGAAACTTAGGAGATTTCTTCAAGCTGGTCACTCCACCATGTTCGTGTTTGAGCTTAAGGACGGATATGACTAGAGAAGCCACATGGACAACTTTGCCAATTTTGAAGAAACGCTAAAGAAGCTCACCAAGGAAGTCAACCATAACAGGAATGCCACTGATCAACAAATCTCCATGCTGTCTCAAATTCAGGATAGGAAAAACATTGTTTGGATGGAAGGCCCCGGGGGTTGGACCACCTGGGTTGAGGATCACAATAATATTCTTAGTCTGTTCCTTCATGTTTTGTAACTATTTCTCTTACTCTCCGTGAACTCGCGTGGTTGAGGCTAGGCCTCTCCCGATATACTTTTGATATATTTTGTTTATTTTGATCTCCTTATAGTTAGTTCAAAATAAAAGTTAATTAACCCATGTGATGTGCAATTATGTACATTGTTTAACTTTGTTAGAAAGAAGAGACATAAAGTTTGATTTTGAAAAGTCATCTCTTTATATATTGGCATATATAAATAAGAAGTGTATCATTAGTATGAAGGCAAGTCAGCGATTGGAAAATAGAAGAGAAGAAAAGCAGTGAGGAGAAAAAAAAAATGAGAATAATATATATATATATATATATATATATATATATATATATATATATATATATATATATATATATATATATATATATATACATTTGTAAAGATATATTTTTGAAATTAAGAAGAAAAGTGAACTATTATTGGCTGACTTAAAGAGATAAGAGCTACACAGTATCCATCATCAGTTGGAGAGAGCAATAGTGTCAAGGTGGAAAAGCAGTTTGTGTGCAGTGGGTTGGTGCTCACGAAGACAAAAGCAGGAGTTGGTGCTTCCAGTAGGTTGGTGCCTGCGAAGTGTGGGAGTTGGAGCTTCCAGTGAGTTGGTGCTCATAAACATAAGGGTTGGAGCCTCTAATAGGTCAGAGCCTACAAATCATTGTAAAAGAACAAGTTTATATAAAAAGCATTTATTTGGCGTGGTTTTCTCCCGCATTGGATTTCCACATAAACATTGTGTTATTGTGTTGATGTGCTTAACTGTTTATTTCTATATTTGAAGTTACTTATGTGAAAAAGGTTTTAAATTGCAAAAGTTGTTATTATATTGATTCGCCCCCTCTTAGTATAATTGTGTGCTCTTGCCTCTTCAATATCATATATTAATGAATATAATAATATTATAGTATAATATAATCTATTATTAAATATAAATAATATATTATTAAAATAATAAATAAATTAGTAAAATAATAAAATAATAAGGGAATATATATATATAACAAAACAATAGTAAATAATAATAAAATCTTTTCATCGATAGTATAGTCTTATGATCTTCGACTTAACTAATGGTCGATGACCTTAAACATTGTTGTAAATAATGGAATTAAGAAACTTTGAGGGAACAAACGGAGGTAAAATGATCCTTTTTCATTTGTAGGGCTGAGCCCTAATATCAGGTCAAATCATAATCAGACAGCTTCTCAAGATTAGCGATAGATTTGTAGTTTAAATTCAAACATTAGAAGAGTCATTTGCTTTAGATGCCATGGAACAATAGTCCCAGACTTCATCACTATGAAGCTTTGTTATTTTCTCAGGTAAACATGATATGATTTGTCTGGATACCCTATGTGGCGCTTCTCTATTGTTTCAAGCCTCCTTTTGAGAACCGAGTCATTGAAGGATTTCATAATAGTCGTGAAGTATTAGATGCTGGAATGAAATGAAAGATATATTTATTGAATGAAAGGGAAAGTCAATTATTAATGAGTTGGTCTGAATAAGAGGGATTACTAAGGAATATCGACTACAACATATACAAGACAGCAATCATTGCTAATTAAAAGTCTTCATTAACAACGATCTTAATTAAGGAAGGAATTAAGTGTTAACATAAAGAGGTGTGATGAAAAGAAAGATGACACTTGTTAGAGAAGCCACGTCCCCTCACAAAGGGTTGCATATCTTCAAGAGTGTTAAGGTATAAATAAGAAAGGCCAAGGGAGGGAATAACACACTTATCAATCCATTGGGATCTCAGCAGCAAGCAGGCACATCATTAGCCATCAAAAACAGCCCCATTATTGCCGCGAGAATAAATATTAATATCTGATACAATAGCAGTATTACTCAAGAAATATCACCATCGCTGTTCCATGTATAGACTGCCATATCGAGCATAGAAAAGATAGATTATTATTGTGAATTGTACTAAGCATAGATGTATAGATCAAATCATTGGGCATATACCTAATTGCTCAAACAGATTTTTAAGCATTGGTCTTTGCATAATATTATTATTATAAATACATATTTATCTTATCAATTACAAACTTGAACATTTAAGGAGGTATCATTGATTGTGACTCATAGGAATAATCAAGAATTCAAAGAAGGGAGTCTCTTGCCATTAGTTTTGCAAGGTAATTATCATAAATTCACAAGTTATCATAGGAAGGGACATTACAGATATTATAAAATAGTTAATTTAATAATAAATTATATTATAATTTATTATTATTTATTAGTTCATTAATTTATTTATTATTAAATCCTATTCTAAAAAAGGGGACATTACATATGTTCTATAGACTACTTTCATTGGTTGTAACATGATTGTTTAAACTTAGCATGTCCTTTTGAGTAAGACATAATTGAGTGACTGATATAATATTTTAAGTGGGTTTGTGAATAAGATTGGAATGTTGATTTAGTAAAATTCCAATCACGGTAACTGATTTCTGATTCTCTGATGCATAAGAAACATTAAAGTAACCCCACAAATCATTGAAATTGGAACTGCAAAAATGAACACAAGTACCTAACTTTACAACTTGAAATCTGCACAAAATTATTACACTCTACTGAGTTATTGAACTTCTATCTTGCATCTACTTGTATACTATTCAGATAAAAAATCTAATCTTCTAAAAGAGAAATCATATCTCACATAGGAAATGAATTGGAAGATAAGCTTAAACCTACGAAGCTGGATTCGCATCCTGGCCCCCCGAACCAGGTTCACGTCCGGATTTGCGGACCGGTCCGCGCCAAATCCGGTGTAAGAAACCCAAATCGGTCCTTAACTGCTGCAGATGTTTATCTCAATTTGTTGTTTGAAAGTTTATGATTTTTTTGGATTTTCAAGGGTTTTAGAAATAAAAAGCAAATATGCAATAATCTGAAATTCTGAAACTATTCAATTAACTGCTACAACTTTTATTTATTTTCCAAATGAATACAAAAGGAAATCAAGACAATCCTTTATTGGAAAATGATTAACACGGGCAACTACAAAATGCATTAAAAAAATTGGGAGAATACACCAGCTACTATAGGAACTTATTTATTTCAACTCTTCAATGTTGTGGCTATAAATCTGAAAGAGGATAATGGCTGCGATTTATTCCTCCATAAAACTGCAATTAAATACTATCTTCTTCTTCCTACTGCTGAAACTAATACTGTTGAAGCACAAATAGAGTCTCTGGATGAAACTCTCTAAAATTCCAAATTCACTGGATATTTCACCAGCTCAAATGGATACACACAGAAGAACAATGTTCTTCAAAGGAAAAGTTGAAACCCTTCTCAAAGCTCGAAATCACAATGATCAATTTGCAAAATAACAATGGATGCCTTTCTTCTTTCCCCAACAAGCATAAATAGGCTTTCCAACCCTAAATCGCAAAATCCTCTTCAAGGCTGCGATTTTATTTAATGAAATAACATTAAATAAAATCATTAACATTTAATTGAATTAAACTTAGGGAAAGCTTTTAATAATTCACCTCCAAAATAAAATACTCAATTGGCCCCATTCGATGTGTTATAAACCCATCACTTAAGTTATTTAAATATAAAGTCAATTTAACTTTATATTATAACCTCTGCCATTTAATTAAAGTATATAACCACTGAAAACTGAATAACTCCCTCAAAAATGAGAATTTGGCTTAACCGTCTGGAACTGGAGTTGGTCTAATAATTTCCCATGTGATCAAATGATATTTCTAAAAATAGCAGGGGTCCATCTCTATGGCTCAAAAATAAACCCAAATATAGAAACCTTTGCTAAAAATAGCAAAATCCATATAACTGAGCCAAAAACAATCTCTTAAGCCAACTGAAAACACTGAACTCTGCCACTACTGAACTATCTGAAAACCATACCTTCACTGTGCCTGAAAAGACCCCCTATCCATGCCTACTAGCCTACAACGGTCTACTAATAGGCTAATCACTTACTAGCATGATGTCGCTAGCTAGAAGGGGACATCACAATCCGCCCTTCCTGAAATTGCTTGTCCTCAAGCAATCTCTACTACAATGTAACTCCACTCCACCAGAGGTCCAAAAGATGAACTGCATCATGTCCCATACATCTCGAACCAACTCTTGTAGCACCAACATAAACACAACTGCACAAGGACAATCATCATGCCAACTATCCAACCCCTGCGCACATGAATAGTGCATCAAAATCAAAACATGTTCAAGAAGGCCAAGGATGAACCAGTGTATACTCTCCGCACACTGAACATGCTGCAATGCTCAACTGTAAACCCTGTCTGAAATCCAAATCCACCCAAAGAATCCCAAACTCTACACTCAATGCTCAACTGAATATCCCAATTCACTCTGTAGAGTACTCCATACAAACCATGTGGCATCAACATAATACCATTGTATGTTGCAACTAAGTCAACCCCAACCAAAGGAAGAAGCAATCCACTAGCTAGAACAATCCCTGGATCTCATAGGCAATATGGAAGTCTTCCAAAATGAACTTCCTCAAACTTTTGTTGTTCAACTTTGACCCCAACTTCACCATACCAAAAGTGGTGAAGCCAGCCAATAGGACCCACCAAAACTGCAGTGCTAACCTTGTTGCCACCCGAGTCCCAATACAAGTGAGACTCACATCCATTTGTACTGTGGAGATAAGAACTCCTAAAGGTATCTGTATCACAACCACTATCTCCATCCTCTACTAATCTATCATGGATATGATCACTTTGCAAGTAGCTCCCCACTAACTTGTAGCTACTGATTCCACCTACTAAAGATGGTGAATACCCATCCCACAAAGGACGGTATAATCCTGGAGCCAATCCACATCGACATATAACCAAATCCTCTACATGTGGATCAAAAGAAAAATAATAAGCACTCCTCACTATATAGTTTAGGTAAAATGCTCTGATCTCAGTCAAGGGCTCATCACTAACAACTTGAGAATCAGGAGGTGGCTCCAACCTCTGACCCCGAATAACTGATTGCGCAGGATCATTGGTAACTCTCTCTACAAACCCAACCATGAAATCTCTGTGAGGAAGCATTGTAGTCAAAGTATCTACAATTGCTCCTACCAATTGCCAATTCCCACGAGAACCTCAGATGAGAGTACCCTCAATGACTCCAAATGGTCCCTCCTACAACTCTGGACTCTCAAGCAGGTATTCAATAAATGTATCTGTGCAATAGAAATGATATGATGCAAAATCAATCCTATCCTCTAAAACTTGCAGTTGATCACTCGAACCCTGTGATACAAGTTGTCTATCACCATCAACTGCAAGAGATGAGGTAACTGACCTAATTCTAGGAGAGGGAAACAAATCAACATGAGAGCTATACTCCCAACCAGATGACACTGTACCAACCCCCTGTGCAAATGATGGAGTAGTTCCCTCTACTAACACACAACTCTCTGATAAATCCACCACTGCCACACAACAACTATCAATAATCTGTTCCGCATCATCTAACAACGTGCTGACCGCTAGAGAACCAGATACAACAAGAGGCTCTCTACAACTCTCAACCAAAGTACTCATCCCAATTGAGTCTATTGCACCCAAATCTATAATGGATATACCTACATCCTCACTACAACCTGTGAATATCAACTCATCACTAACAACCACTGTAGGATGCTAAACTGAATCTATAGGTACTGAAGGTTGCACTCGGATCAATTCCGCGGTAACATCATCTAACTGTAACTGTGACTCCTGAAGAGCTAGCTGAGTGCTCTCCAATATCTCTGTAGTCGCCTCAAGCTCATGAGTGAGTTCAACTACCTCTTCTTCCTTTCCCATCAATGCATCATAACAAGTGCAACCGCACTCAATAAGGTAATCCTTGTCAGCTAATAACTGTAAGTAATTATATTTCATTATCCTTACTGCTTCTCGTAGTGAATGGATCTGTACAAGGGAAAGGCCACTATCACCGTGCTCATCCAACATAGGAGTACCCCAACCACATATGGCTAACATCTGATGGGTAGCATCATAGTGCTCAATAGCTGTAGCAATCTGACTATCACTCACCTTCAATTGCCCGATCAAATGATGTTTTTGAACTCTCCAACTCCCATGTAAGCTCTCTGACCCACAATCCACACTGTGATAGGAAGTTGTATCCTCAATGCTCATCTCATAATCAACAACATCATGTGTGCTATCATCTCCGCACACATCAACAACCGAGGTCCTGTTGTTAGGCACTTCAACAAATGGCATGTCTGGTAAAGTGGAAGCTACCGCTACAACAGTCTCCTCACACACTCTCACTTCCAATGTAACTGTAAGTGCCTCTGAAGAACAATCCTGGAACCTATTACCAACAAATAAAAATTTTAAATCATTTTCTAAAGTCTGATATGAAAAATCAGACTCGTTGAAGCATGAGTCATCCTCATAAATTACATCAGTAGTACCCAAATCATGAGTACCAACATCATCCACTTGTAAAACCTCTGCTATCTCATGTGGATGCAAACATAATTCACTGCTTTCATAAAAATCAGAATTATTAGTACTCGTATTTTCTATGTAATCCTCAAAAGTGAGCCTCCCATCATGCGAGTCAAGACTCGAGGAGACACCCACTACATCTTCCGCACTGGCCATGTCGTCATCAACATCATTATGCTCAAACAAGGGATTGTTGTCATGAAAATCAGAATTATTATCATGGCTGATAACAACTTCTGGATCGCTGAAAGTACCAACATTCTCCTCAAAACTCACCTTTTGATCTTGGACATCTATTAGAGTTTCATAAATATGAACAACATCACAAGAAACTTTATCTTCATGTGGCTAATTAAATGCAACTGGTTTATCTTCGAACATCACTAACTCCTCCCCAGTCTGGAAGTCATCATGAAGTGTTTTGTGCCCAACATCTCCCTTAATGTAAGCCTGATTTTTAATCTCCAGTGGATCAACTACATGCCGATCACTAGTTGCTAAAAGTTCATTGAAAAGATTTCTTGATGTCCCACCTGTAGAGACCTCTTGTTTCTCTTCCTTTTTGTTTTGTGATGTAGACCCATTAAAAATGGATGTCATATGTCATACTAAACTGTCCATGGTAGCCAGGTTTGAAAGCAATTTATTATTCTTTTTTTATTTTGCTTAATCTTCTCTAAGTTTTTCATTATGGCATTTGTCTGCTTCTTGGAAATAATCATACTGTGCAACTGGTTTTCCTGTTTAATTGATTTCCTGGACTTTTCCATAACTGAGACAACTGCAAGAGTGCTGGACACTCAAAATCAAATGTGTGAGCTCAATGATTTTTTTAAAATCAAACCCCAAAAATTTGTACTGCTTGAAAATGGTATGCAACTGAAAAAGCTGACATGCAACTAAAAAAATCTGAAATGCAACCTCACAGGATGGCAGGAAACCGCTCCAATACCACTGTAAGAACCCCAAATCGGTCCTTCACTGCTGCAGATGTTTATCTCAATTTGTTGTTTGAAAGTTTATGATTTTTTTGGATTTTCAAGGGTTTTAGAAATAAAAAAAGCAAATATGCAATAATCTGAAATTCTGAAACTATTCAATTAGCTGCTGCAACTTCTATTTATTTTCCAAAGGAAATACAAAAGGAAATCAAGACACTCCTTTATTGGAAAATGATTAACAAAGGCAACTACAAAATGCATAAAAAAAACTTGGGAGAATACACCAGCTGCTGTAGAAACTTATTTATTTCAACTCTTCAATGTTGTGGCTGTAAATCTGAAAGAGGATAATGGCTGCGATTTATTCCTCCATAAAACTGCAGTTAAATACTATTTTCTTCTTCCTGCTGCTGAAACTAATACTGTTGAAGCACAAATAGAGTCTTTGGATGAAACTCTCTGAAATTCCAAATTCACTGGATATTTCACCAGCTCAAATGAATACACACAGAAGAACTACGTTCCTCAATGGCAAAGTTGAAACCCTTCTCAGAGCTCGAAATCACAATGATCAATTTGCAAAATAACAATGGATGCCTTTCTTCTTTCTCCAACAAGCATAAATAGGCTTTCCAACCCTAAATCGCAAAATCCTCTTCAAGGCTGCGATTTTATTTAATGAAATAACATTAAATAAAATCATTAACATTTAATTGAATTAAACTTAGGGAAAGCTTTTAATAATTCACCTCCAAAATAAAATACTCAATTGGCCCCATTCAATGTGTTATAAACCCATCACTTAAGTGATTTAAATATAAAGTCAATTTAACTTTATATTAAATCCTCTGCCATTTAATTAAAATATATAACCACTGAAAACTGAATAACTCCCTCAAAAATGAGAATTTGGCTTAACCGTCTGGAACTGGAGTTGGTCTAATAATTTCCCATGTGATCAAATGATATTTCTAAAAATAGCAAGGGTCCATCTCTATGGCTCAAAAATAAACCCAAATATAGAAACCTTTGCTAAAAATAGCAAAATCCATATAATTGAGCCAAAAACAATCTCTTAAGCCAACTGAATACACTGAACTCTGCCACTACTGAACCATCTGAAAACCATACCTTCACTGTGCCTGAAAAGACCCCCTATCTATGCCTACTAGCCTACGAGGGTCTACTAATAGGCTAATCACTTACTAGCATGATGTCGCTAGCTAGAAGGGGACATCACATCCGGGCAGGGTCCATGTGTGGACTTGTGACCCACAGGTCCACACACGGACCCTGCTTGGATCCGGCGCAGACCAGGGGGATCCATCGCGAATCCTTGAGGATCCCGCGCAGATCCACGCAAATCCCTAGGACCCGCAGCCTATGAAGGCATAAAGCACTTAATATGTCATTTTTATTTTTTTTTCACATAACCCTAAATTGACCCAATTTTCCAATCGAGGGGTGGGAGGATTTATACAAAGATAACATTTAAGTATAAGTTTGATTTATTTAATTTCTTATACTTTAAGTTATATTTGTATAAATACTTTCAGGATGTTTGAGACAAGTTCCAGCTTCATAGGAGTTAAGATGCAAATTCTAGATTTTGGGGGTTTTCGAAAAATTTCAGACTTAGCCAAATTTCAGGATTCAACAAGCCTTCAGCTTGGTTACCTCCCACAATCCATCATGGCTTTCTAAGGTAAAATTGAAGCCGGCAAAAGGATTCTCAAAGGGTTTTAACTCGTTTTATCACAAATCACTTGGTTTCGACCCCATCTTTATGATAGACTTTGTAATGTCCCCGTTTTTCAGACTTTTGGGATTAGCTTGGTTTGGCAACCCTCGCAAGCTAATTAGGTGATCAGAGGGGGTCAGTTGGCGGAGCCAGTGTTCGGATTCCATTCTGGAGGTTCAAATTACCAAGTCTGCTCTTCGTTTGTGTCAATTTGGTCAACTTACTATTTTTAGTAAGTGGTATTTTGGGTATGGCCAGGATTAGCAGGGTGTCTGCACGGAGTGTCGGATGTGCCAGGATCGAGTTTCAGGGAATCTCCAGTTTGAGAGACTATTTATAGTAAGTCTATTTTTAGCAGTTGGCTATTTTTGGTAATGAGTTATTTCTAGTAGGGCAGTTGGCGTTTGAGGCTCTGGTGTCAGAAATGAGTTGTTCCAGTCAGTGGGGTGCAATAGCTTTTTATTTTAAAAGTTATCGTTATTAAATTAAATTATTTTAATTTAATAACTTTATTACTTTATAACTTTAATGTTATAAAATGAAGTTGTCATTAAAAAGCTTATTAAGTGAAAAAAGTGAAATTGAAGCTTTTTCCAAAAAAGCTATATATTCAATTCAAAAAAGCACTCTCAGTCACCCATTGATGATTTGATATTTTTTTTGTGAGAGATTTCTGCTTAGCTTGGAAAAGCTAGGGTTTGAACTTGGTCTTCAGCTTTTAGAGAGAGTTCTGCAACATTTGTTGAGGTTGGTCTTCTTTCAAGAGAGAACTCATTCTAATTCTGAATCATAATTCAATGCTGATGTATACTGGATTTGTGAGAAGTTTTAATCTGCAGGCAAATCAATTTATTTTCCTGGGATTCGATTTGTCTTTTTGCCGAGGTTTGATTGTGTCTAAAGTTGTGATCAATAAATCTTTGTTGTGTTATCAAATAGGGAATTACCAAGCTGCCATACAGATTTCTGGAACTGTACAGCAATTACTGAGGCCGTACGGCAATGCTATGAATTGTTTGGGGTTGTCACGTCAAGGGCAAGAAGTCAATCTTGCTGGGTCTGGTTGAGAAACAACCTTGGTTGGCTGGGTTGAACCTTGAGGCAACCGTAACTATTTGTTAAGGGGCTGCGTAGCTACATGGGGAGCCTTTAAAGGCTGCATCTTCATATCAGAGTGCTGCGTATCAGATACAGGAAGGACAAAACAAATTGTTAACAGCAACTACTACATAGCTGCGTCAGAAATTTATGGACTGCGAATTACATCAAATGCCAGGCTGCAAATACATCAAATGCCAGCTACGTTAATGTATGAAGGTGCCAAGTTTATTTCATGTTAATGTATTGCTCTGGTTCAAATATTATTTTGGTCAATATTTAAATTGGTAAGCCATTCAAGGGCATTGGAAAATTAGTCATTGTTGCCTTCATGTGGTTATTGAATAAATTTATTAAATTCATATATGTTCTGAAAATTAAAAAGGAAGATTGCAATTTAATTTAAAATTAAAGCCAATTTATTATCGAGAGCCAGACAGGCTCATCTCAGACTTAGCTTAGCTCTCGCCCAAATCCCAGACAAACATGACTTCCCAACAGGCCAAAATCACTCAAACCTCATTTGCCAGACCTAGGGACTTGAAAACAGCCACCAACAAAGACTACCTAAGACCTAGTTATGAATACTTAAGACATTTCGCATTGATCAATGATCAAGCATCATAGATTCATACTATGAAATGATTTAGTTTTACAATTATGTATATTTCTTTTTTTTTTTTTTGTGTATATATATATATAATGGGGAAAAAAAAATCACGAATCCACGAACCGGATTCTCGAACCCGAATCCGTCCCCGAACCCGAACCAACAACTTAGGCTTAAACCTTTCGTGCTTATCTACACTTTATTAGACTTAATTAGCTAAATAAAAGGCTTTCACTTTAATCACTAAAGTGAATTACAAGAAAGAAATAACTTGAACTAAGCACATTCACACCAAGCCTGTGCAAAAGTTGTTAACTAAGCTAAAAACTCAACACTATCGAAGAAAGAATTATGCACCAATCTATGTTTGCCTCTGCATGCTTAAAACTTCCCTTTTTCTAAGGGCTTGGTAAGAATATCAGCTAATTTCCCTTTTCCTAAGGGCTTGGTAAGAATATCAGCTAATTGCCGATCCACTGCTTCTTGGAGGCCAGAAGACACAATGAGGTTACTCGTCAATGCTATGTAGTTAGGAAACTTCCTCAAAGGCCTGCTCTCCCTGAATGTGCTCCTAGGAGCCTCAACACGGTCCTAACCATCCCTCGGTGTTTGTTCAAACCACCAAGGTCTCCTACTAGAATAAGAAGAAGAAGAGGCTGAAGTTTCTCCTTCCTCACTTTAAGGCCATTGTCCTGAACTAGAAACAACTAGAATCTTTGGAGATCCAACCTTATGAGGTCCCTGCTCATCCTCTGTTACTGGAAAGAATTTATGAGATTTTCTACATGCAAAGTCTTCCTCAAACTTAACATCCCTACTGACTAAAACTTTCCTTTGCTCTGGAATGTAGACTCTGTAGACCTTTGAACTCTCATGCTAACCTACAAATGAATGTTGTCCTCTTCTCTACAAGTATATGGAAAGAGATGCCAAAAGGATTCAGGGCTGCCAACTTGTCTTTTCTTATTTTTACAGCAGAAATACTTTGCAGTCTCTTTGGGTGTTTGTTCGCAAATACTATCTACCCAAGCATCATCCACTCGGCAACTTTGGAAAGAGATTCATTAGAGCCATTATACATCTATAAATGCAAGTAGGATTATTTACATAATAATAAATAGGTGTTCTGATTGTAGTAAAGCCAAACGTTGTGGTAGAGAAACTTTGTGACTTCAAGATCAAATGAAAAATGTACCCAACAAGAGTGTTCATGTTCAATAATCTTAGATTTGTTTCTCTAGCAAAGAATTGTTTTATCAACCTAGGTTTATTCATGCTTCATAGCATTTATTATTGATTGAATATGATAGGGATTGAGTGATCATGGTTAAAGTATTGTATGTCTTAAACTTCCCTCTGTAACAAAAAATTCATTAAAAAATTAATTATACCTTTGCATCAATATCTCCAGCAACACAGTTTCCTTGCAAATCATATGCTGCAAATTTCTGCCAGGAACAATCAACATGGAAATTAATTAGTTTCATATAACCAGATATTTATGATCTTAAGTTCAGTGCATGCAGTTTTCGAAGTAAAACCAAAATAAATCCATCTATCAATCAAATTTGAAAAATTCCCTTGACAATGACCATTATAAATAAAACAAGCGAGATCACTGGGATATAATTTTTCATATCATTCTTGAATATTTTATTGAGTTTTAATGAATTAATAGACTAGTAGTTCAAAGGAAACCCTGTTGAATGAAAGGATAAATATGATACATTATAATAAAATCATGCAAAAACTATAATATGTTGTGTAATACATTTTACTGTAAGATTAGTTGCACACCTGAAGAGACATAAAATTAATTTTTGCTTCTAATAGATACGGCTTTTCTATTTGGGTATCATAAGATTTTTCATTTTCCTTGCATTGTCATTGTTACAAAGAAAACTTCATCCAATTTGATGTTCCTTGATCATCATATGAACTTTTACAATGTTACCATGTCAGCAAAAAGTTACATTCACAAGTTATATGGATAATCATATGTGCCTGCATTTACCCTATTCAAAATCCTCAACACACAAACCAAAAGAAGTTTCACATGACCATCTTACATCACATACAGCTTTTGACAATTATTGTGATAGGTAACAAAAAAACAATTCATCAGGATATTTGATCAATATGAAACCAAACAGTCAATCACTCATCAGTTAATGAAATTTAGAAGTTGGAAACTCCGGAAAACAGTTTGCTTTGTAAACAGGATAAAACTGCCACTTTAAGACAAGAGGCGGTTACAAAATTGCTGCAGCAGAAATGAAACCACCATGGCATCAAATTAAACCACTTCTTGATAACTACCGGTCATGAAATGACACAGAAAACCTAGAACTCAAACTAAAACCAACTTTTGGTACTTCCCATTCCAAATTGGTATCTTCTGATGCATGGGAAAGGTTACACAAATCAATAAGATGGTATCACAAATCTGATGCTACGATTTAGTGGAGTTCAAGAATAATATATGTAAGAGAAAGGAGAATTCAGCTAATGTGTAATGTCCCCCAATTATTTGAATGTGGCTTAATTAAGTTAATTAATTAAGTTGTCCTAAAATTAAATTAATAGCATAAGGATGACTTTAATTAATTAATTTAACTATAAATAAAAGAAATAAAATAATGAAGTTACTTTATTATTGTCAGCCTAATCTAACCTTCTAGATTTCTCTTGGGGCCTTTATAAGGAGGCTGGTTGAGCATTGTAAGGCATCATGGAATGTATTTGATTTCTTCTTGTTTTGCCAGAAGCTGGAGGCTTAAACTGGTTTGCAATTTCAGTGTTGATTCAGTCCCACCCTAGTTTGCAATTGGAAATGCCATTATGATATTTCACATTGTGCCTACAAGGAATTTGTAATTTTGTGAAGTGTCTTTTAGACACAAAATTGATATTGATGCCAATTTGAAATATATGTTCATTTTGTATGCATCAAAGGTATCACTGAAATAATAATATTTTGAGGATGCAACATTTTAAGGAGAATTTATGACTCTGAGGGATGATATAATAAATTACTAGTTCTGGCTGTAGTGTTTATAATATCGATTGGAATAACTGATGTTTGGAGATCGATTTCTGAAGATGAATAAGGAATGACGATAGTGATTATTATTATTTGCAAGAGTGGGGTGTAATGTCCACTTCTTCGGTGATGTGTATTGCCTTGTTCTATGATGAGTCTGATGAATAAACCTTCAGGGATGTACAATCTCTGTCTTAATTCCATACTAGGAATTACAAAATTCAAATTAGAATGTCCTTGATCTAATCCTTATTTGTTGGCTGACGTAAACTCTTATTTGAAAATGAGGGCTCCTCCTTAAATCTCAACAAACATCAAATGATATCCTTGATAAATCTGATCACAACTTTCTTTCATAACTCTGTTCCAAACACAAATCTGATCCACAATTGAATATCAATCTTCCTTCCAATTCTGATCACTATCATGCACACTTCTCTTTCATAAATCTGATTCAATCCTTGCCATGCCAATATCTTCCTTCAATTTTATCACCAAGTATATCAATATTTTACCTCACAAATCTACTCGTATCCTTTTCATGCAATACGCATACTTTCTTCTAGAATAAATCAGAATTAAACTTCATGTTTCTCTTACTCTGTCTGCTCAAAATAAGCCTTCTTAACTGCAATTGTCTTCTATAACCTCCTCTGTAGTTTGTTCATGCAAGTCTTCATAGATCTTTCTTCTTCAAACTGTATCTACTCTTTGAGATCTGTATGTTTATATTCTTTTCATGTCTTTATATATTCCTCTTTAACCTTGCCTGAACCCTTTTCACAAATGTAAGCCTCTCATATTCAGAAATATGCCTTCAATTCCTCTTTATATCTGCTGTGATGATCTTCTATTACTTTCATGTGTATATCTGATATATCATTTGTTTCTTCACACCCTTCATTGATATATTTGTATTTCTGCAATTGTACTCTTTCACAGATCTGGTTGTGCTTCTTTCTCACACACACACACCATATCTGCTCAAGTTGGAATGATATCTCCTGATTATTCTTCCTATCTCTTCTCAAAAATCGTGCTCTCTTTTTATATCTTTGTGTTCCTTTGAAAGGAGACACCACTTCATAATTAAAGGATGCACTCTTACCAATCGCCACCCTTCTTAACACAATCTATCCTTGATTTAATCGCAGCCTTTCACAAAGAAAACAAATCATTTCCTTTATTGCATTTTTTTCCATTGCTGCAGTTCTTTCCAAAAGTCTTTGGGATTGTGTTTTGATCAAAGATATTAACTCCTCCCGTCTTGCATTTACGTACTCCTCTTTTTTCATTTGAAGGCAGCCCGTTAGAAATTGTGAAAGAATACAAATATTTGGGGATTGACTTCCATTATAGGCTCAGCTAGGAGACTTGTAGAGCAAAAAGGATACAGGGAGGATGGAAGGCGTCCTACCCTTCTACACAACAAATGTAGAAAGGCTGAGCTTTGGGATTGGAAGACCAAGAAAACTCTCTTTGGTTTGCTGGTCACGCCAGTCGTTCTTTACGGATGTGAAGTTTGGGGGGGCAGCATGACAAAGTGCGGGTGGAGACAATTAGAGAGGATCCAAATACACTTAATTACCAACAGCATCAAAGTCAAGGCCTCGGTGCCATATGAAATCCTATTAGCAGTATTACAATAATAGATAGTTTCTAATTTTATCTCTCTTTCGTCTATTTCTAATGGTCACTCTTTTTGTAATGTTTCCATAAACTCCTTCTGTTCGTTATGGAAACTCTCTTTCACTCTACAAGAATATTTCTATTTCCTCTCTCCTGATCGTTATAGAAACATTCTCTTGTTTCTTGTATATATAGATCATTCATGATCATTGTATAATAACACATTCATTATTTTACCACAATCTAGTATCAGAGCAAATTCTTGGCCTCTTTGAAAAAAATTTAATTTCTTTTTTGAAATTATTAGATCAAGATTTTTGAAGATTTTTTGCCCCGAGTGTGTTCAAAATTTGCATTTTTTTCCTCACCCGCCCGTCTAGGGTTTCTGCATTTTCAACTAGGGTTTTGACCCTTCAATTCAAGTAGGAATTTTTTTTATTGCAGATTCCTTGTGGGTTATTCGAGAGCTCAACTAGGTTGTTTTTTTTCTGGGTGCCTAAATTTTTTAGCCAGCAAATCCAAAATCTGCCAACATATTCATGGTAGGTTTTTGCAAATCTCAACTGGGTCAGTCTCGCTTTTTTTTGGGTGCATCGTTTTCCATACCTCAATTTTCAAGCCAGCGGATTCACAATCTGACAACAGATTCTATCTGAGTTTTTTGAGTTCTTCACTAGGTGTCTCTTCAAATTTTTTGGGTCTTTTGTTAATCTGCCTTGAAGTTTGTGCCCTTTTCTAATTTTTCACATTTTTTCTTTGAATAACGTGCTATGGCATCTCTCACCAGTCTTATGCTGGAAGGTAGTGAACATTTCAACGGAAAGAACTACAACACCTGGAAGCAGTGCATGTTGACAATTTTCAAGTATCGTCGCCTTGAGGCGCTTGTTCAAGGTACCGAGACTCGTCCTACCACAACCGATGCGACTCAAGACAAGTTTGATGAACGCAATCGTGAAGCAGTTATGCTCATTAAACTTTTAGTTACTGATGATCAACTGCCTCAAATCCCGTCTGGAAAGACAGCTGCAGAGATCTGGACAGTATTGAAGGATCTCCATGAGACATCAGATAAAAGCAGAGCCTTCTTTCTGAAGGCCTCTCTGATCAACCCGAGGCTTCCTTTTACGCTTTCTGAGGACAAGCAAATTTTTATTTTTTTTAAGATAGATTGACCATTATGGGAGGGTATTACGATAATAGATAGTTTCTAATTTTATCTCTCTTTTGTCTATTTCTAATGGTCACTCTTTTTGTAATGTTTCCATAAACTCCTTTTGTTCGTTATGGAAACTTTCTCTTTCACTCTACAAGAATGTTTCTATTACCTCTCTCTTGTTCGTTATAGAAACATTCTCTTGTATATTGTATATATAGATCATTCATGATCATTGTATAATAACACATTCATTATTTTACCACAATAAGCGGAAGGCGGTATGTACCCGTTGGAAGCGACAACCAAAATCGCAATGAAAGATGGTTTGGCTCACAAGAAGAAGACTTGGATGAAAGAAACCATAAAATAGTTGAGCATGTGGAGCATCAAGTTGTCCTACCAATGCGGAAATTAAAAAGTTTGTCGTGGGAAAATTTCAAATTGTCATGTGGTCTCATAACATGGGTCGGAAAAAGACACATTTTATCTAAGTGTTCAACCCTTCCCAAGGGCAATCGGATCAAGCTTACCTAGGGTCAGATATTAAAGGTAAGGCTAGGGTGCTAGCGGAACAACTGAGGACTAGTTCTCACATCTCAGATGCAAGACGAGTAGATGGAAAAGGCCCAAAGAAGAGTGGGAGGACAGAATCTGCAAGTTCTGCAAAAAAGGTACGGTTGAGACTGAATGGCACTTTCTCTTTGAGTGCATGGCATATGAAGACATTCGGGCCCAGTACGAGGTCATCTTGGAGGCTCGCACAAGCATGCATAGTCTATTTGAAGAAGATAAGATGAGGCAGACTGCTAGTTTTATTGGCAAGATTCATAGCAGGAGATCAGATCTGGAAAGGAAGATGAAGTTAGTTTAAGGCTATGACTCATAGTCCCTTAGACCAATGGTCTCGTTGACGTCATTAAAATTCTTCATTCATTCATAGAGATTGCTATTTCAAAAGTCATCGTTGGCTTTGAATTCATTTACTAACTTTTAGTAAAGTTAATTGCTCTCCTTTCAAATATTTATCGCAGCCTTTCATGAAGACAAAACTGTGTCTTATTAATTATAGCTGCTACCTTATTACATCTTAACTCACTAGCTTGTTTAATTTAATCGCTTCCTTGATGTTTTTAAGACAGATCGTACCTTTTCAAGAATATATATATATATAGTTTGTCTTTTCTACTTTATTGTCCTTTTCTTATTTTTGTCTTTTTTCTAAAATTTTTCCCTATACAACTCTTTCTTTTTTATTCCTTTCCATCCCGGCTTTCTAGGGACCTGTGATCATTGTATATGAGTCTAAGTTCAATGAATTATTTTAATCCTTTAGCCATATATAGGGTGTATTATTCATTTATTTATTTTTATATTTAAATATTATTTATTTATTTACTTTAATATTATTATTAATTTTTAACACTTAAATTTTATTATATTTATGATTTTTAAACCCTATTTCAGAAAGGGGACATCACAGTCCGCCCTTCTCCAAAATTGTTTGTCCCCAAGCAATACCAATCTTTCAATGTGAATAGCTTTCGTTGTGCAACTCTAATATTAACGAGTTTCTTCTCCATCTAATAGTTTTATTTCTTCACTATGTTCCTGATTAAGAAAAACCTTGAAATGTCCCACTTAGTAAGGTGCTTGTCCTACTTACAATAGTCCTCAAGAATGAACCTACACATGAGTTTAGAAAGATTCCATACAATATATATATATATATATATATATATATGAAAGTAAAGAATATCTAACTCCAATTTTATTTCCCACCTAATCTTTAGGGAGAAATCATAATCAGGTTCCAAGCTTTTTGAGGAGGAACTCTTGGGGCTCTAGTTGCCTTATGGCCATTCTAGAACAATACTCAAGCTATGATAAACCTTCAGAGATATGTTATCTCTGGCTCAATTCTTTTCTAGGAATTTCAACATTCACCAAGAATGTCCTTGACCTAGTCTCAACATCCAGTAAGAATGTCCTTGATGAAGTCTCAACATTCAAAAAAAATGTTGAGAATTTATAACCCTGAAGGATGATATAATAAATCACCAGTTCTGGCTGTAGTGTTTATAATGTTGATTGGAATAATTGGTCTTTGGGGATCGATTTTTGAAGATCAATAAGGAATGATGATAGTGATTAATATTATTTGCAAAAGTGGGGCCTAAAGATTGAGAACAATTAATCGCACTTTCTAAAGTCTTAGTGTAGCTATTATTTGAAGTGGAAATATAGAAGCAAGTGTATATTTGAACTGGTATATATTTTGGAGATTATTGGAGGTTCTCTACTAAATATTACAAAGTCTACAATGTGCTGCACATGGGTTAAAAACCATAGAGGGGTATTTGTCTATTAAGAGTCTCCCAGCAGCAACACAAGTAGCAGCATTATTTGTAATAAATTGAACCACATTTTGTGGCCCCACATCCATAACTATTGAATCATACATCTCAAACAATGCGTTTGTAGTTTTCAATGTATGTGATGCATCCATTGATTTCAGAAATACAATGCCTCTATCACAAGAGACAAGGAAGTTGATGAGGGTTAAGTTCCTTCTATCTGTCCATCCATCTAACATAATGGTGCACTGTAATGTCCCCTGTCGGGACCTTACGTAAATTTCCCATTTAAGTTTTTCTGCACACTAATTTTCTATATCTCTTTTCTTAGTCTTAGATGAATTAATAATAGATTTGTTTAATTAATCATAAATAAACCTGCAAGAATCAACCTAAGAATATCTTTCTAAGAATCAACTTGCAAGAAAGACGTTAGTAATAATATGGAAACATAAATATGAATAGAAAGCTAAATAATTAATTATCTACCCCAACTAATTAACCCCTCCAAAAGAAAGTCTACCAGGTCGGGCGCATTAACCTTTATAAGAACCCTTGTGTCTTTGATTAAATCTTGCCGTCGTCCTTTGGAGCGCATCCTTAGGGACTTCCCGAGCAAAGTCTACCAAGTCGGACGCATTAACCTTTATAAGGACCCTTTTGTCCTTGATTAAATCTTGCCGTCATCCTCTGGAATGCATCACTCAGGGCTTATAGGCTGACCATAGGTCCATTCCTCTTCTTGGAAGAGCTTTCCTCTATCCAAGGCTCAATACATATGCATATGTGGGTCATCAGTGTACACTGGCTTAGTGGAAGTTTTAATCTCCCTTGAGAGCTCTCTTTTTTTTATTACTTTTGATAAGAAAATTACATTGTCAATACTATCATTACTGAATTATCATTTACAAACTTGAAATAACATTATTTATGAAATTATCCTCTATTGATTATTATATAAATTGTGAATGATTAACTTGGTCATATATATATATATTATATTAAATCTGAATTATTAAAATCTAAATTATATTACTCATATATATTAAATCTGAATCAACCTTAAAAAGAATCTGATATATATATATATATATATATATCTGAATCAATAAAGAATCTGAAATAACATAAATAAATAAATTATATATATATATATATAATACTTACAAAATGATTATATTGCTGTGAAAATTCTCCTTATTTTCCTGATCGAATCCTCTCTTTATTCTTCCTTACTTCCCTTTCTCCCTGCCTTCTTAAGTTCTAAGTATTGCCCCTGAATATGGTCTCCCATATTCAGCGGCACTTCCTATATATATATATCAGCGATCATTCTATATTATGAAGACTGAGTGCATATTCTGCGTATGTTGCATATCGTAATTCCCCTTTTTTTATCCCCCCTCAAAACATTCCACGATGGCAACTTATATCCTCTTGGTGAAGTGAAGGGGTGCAGTGCTGGAGGGCATGTCTCGTATGTTGCACCTTTCCCTTAAGTCATGCATATCATCCACCGTTTATAAACTTCCTTCCTTATTACTTGCGTGCTCAGCCTGTTTATTAATCACTAATACTCTACGTGGCTTTTAGATATAATTCTTCATAGTATTCGTTATGGAGTAATACTAATACATTGTTGTGGTCGATATGAAAGCAGTGACTACGCTAATTTATTTACTAAATAATAATTAATTTGCTAATTGATAATAAGAATGATAATTAATTAATATGATTTATTAATTGATAATTATTATTATTCAATATATACAATTATATATATATTTCTATTTATTATTTATTATTGTATATAGTAATTGATAATATTATATTATAGATCAATGTTATATTAATAGATTAATACTATATTATATATGGATTAATATCATTTATCCATCAAGAAATTTGAATAATTAATTATATATATTTATATTTAAAGCATATATATATATATTTTGATTTGACTATGACAATATTATATAATAATATTAATATTTAATATATCAACTTAAATATTTTGATTATTATTTATCTAATATTATTTTGCATTATTATAGATATTATATGATTTTAATATATTATTATTTTAATAATATATTATCATAAATTATATAATACATTAATTATATAGTTCTTATACTTTTACGTTAAAGATCTAATTGAATTTTATTATTCCCATTTACGTCTTCTAAGATGAAGATATCGCCAATAGTCTTCAAATCGAGGGACATGACAGTCCTTCCCTCCCAAATTTGCTTGTCCTCAAGCAATGAAAATCCTCATATTCATATCTCTTATAACCAAGATGTATCTTTAACTCATATGTAAGTTATCATAATGATGATTACTGAAATAAGGGTTGACAAATTCAAATTTCTACTTGTAAAGAAACTATTACTCTATTCTATTTTATCCAACAATAGGATTACACATGAAGTATGCACTTGAACACCAAGTATACATATGAATATATGAAGACACAAAGCATACACAAAGTAGACACATTAATGCATGAAAACACAGAGTAGACACGGTGTATACACATAACACAAGCATTGTTATATTTATTGACCAACCCCTATAATAGGTTTGTGTTAGGAAAGATATATCTCATCACTATGCTCTTGACTCATGAATCATGTTCCTTGATTTTTTCCTAATCAATCCTTTTTTCTTTTATGCAGATCCCTTCTTTAATCTTCACCCTACAGGATGGCAAGATCATGCTCTGATACCACTGTAATGTCCCCTGTCGGGACCTTACGTAAATTTCTCATTTAAGTTTTTCTGCACACTAATTTTCTATATCTCTTTTCTTAGTCTTAGATGAATTAATAATAGATTTGTTTAATTAATCATAAATAAACCTGCAAGAACCAACCTAAGAATATCTTTCTAACAATCAACTTGCAAGAAAGACGTTAGTAATAATATGGAAACATAAGTATGAATAGAAAGCTAAATAATTAATTATCTACCCCAACTAATTAACCCCTCCAAAAGAAAGTCTACCAGGTCGGGCGCATTAACCTTTATAAGAACCCTTGTGTCTTTGATTAAATCTTGCCGTCGTCCTCTGGAGCGCATCCTTAGGGACTTCCCGAGCAAAGTCTACCAGGTCGGATGCATTAACCTTTATAAGGACCCTTTTGTCCTTGATTAAATCTTGTCGTCATCCTCTGGAGCGCATCACTCAGGGCTTATAAGCTGACCATAGGTCCATTCCTCTTCTTGGAAGAGCTTTCCTCTATCCAAGGCTCAATACATATGCATATGTGGGTCATCAGTGTACACTGGCTTAGTGGAGGTTTTAATCTCCCTTGAGAGCTCTCTTTTTTTTATTACTTTTGATAAGAAAATTACATTGTCAATACTATCATTACTGAATTATCATTTACAAACTTGAAATAACATTATTTATGAAATTATCCTCTATTGATTATTATATAAATTGTGAATGATTAACTTGGTCATATATATATATATATTATATTAAATCTGAATTATTAAAATCTAAATTATATTACTCATATATATTAAATCTGAATCAACCTTAAAAAGAATCTGTGATATATATATATATATATATATATATATATATATATATATATCTGAATCAATAAAGAATCTGAATTATATTAATTATGTATTAAATCTGAATCAATAATGAATCAATAAAGAATCTGAAATAACATAAATAAATAAATTATATATATATATATATATATATATAAAATACTTACAAAATGATTATATTGCTGTGGAAATTCTCCTTATTTTCCTGATCGAATCCTCTCTTTATTCTTCCTTACTTCCCTTTCTCCCTGCCTTCTTAAGTTCTAAGTATTGCCCCTGAATATGGTCTCCCATATTCAGCGGCACTTCCTATATATATATATCAGCGATCATTCTATATTATGAAGACTGAGTGCATATTCTGCATATGTTGCATAACGTAATTCCCCTTTTTTTATCCCCCCTCAAAACATTCCACGATGGCAACTTATATCCTCTTGGTGGAGTGAAGGGGTGCAGTGCTGGAGGGCATGTCTCGTCTGTTGCACCTTTCCCTTAAGTCATGCATATCATCCACTGTTTATAAACTTCCTTCCTTATTACTTGCGTGCTCAGCCTGTTTATTAATCACTAATACTCTACGTGGCTTTTAGATATAATTCTTCATAGTATTCGTTATGGAGTAATACTAATACATTGTTGTGGTCGATATGAAAGCAGTGACTACGCTAATTTATTTACTAAATAATAATTAATTTGCTAATTGATAATAAGAATGATAATTAATTAATATGATTTATTAATTGATAATTATTATTATTCAATATATACAATTATATATATATATTTCTATTTATTATTTATTATTGTATATAGTAATTGATAATATTATATTATAGATCAATGTTATATTAATAGATTAATACTATATTATATATGGATTAATATCATTTATCCATCAAGAAATTTGAATAATTAATTATATATATTTGTATTTAAAGCATATATATATATATATATATATATATATATTGATTTGACTATGACAATATTATATAATAATATTGATATTTAATATATCAACTTAAATATTTTGATTATTATTTATCTAATATTATTTTGCATTATTATAGATATTATATGATTTTAATATATTATTATTTTAATAATATATTATCATAAATTATATAATACATTAATTATATAGTTCTTATACTTTTATGTTAAAGATCTAATTGAATTTTATTATTCCCATTACGTCTTCTAAGATGAAGATATCGCCAATAGTCTTCAAATCGAGGGACATGACATGCACCCACTACTAGCCCACTTAACTGATGCTCCTCAACAACATTTTCAACATCTTTTACTCCCTCATCAAGCATACCAACCCTTATTGCATCATAAGATAGAGATTTAAATCTAGGCCTTGCAGCTACAACGCCATCCATCATAGCTTGCCAATATGGAGATCTGCAAGCATGTAATGCCAAGGTGGAGGAGAAAGAAATTTTGAAATTGTCTTCATTTCCTGTTCATGGAGAGAGTTTTCCTCCTATCACTTTTTAAAAAAACTTCAAAATATAAATGAATCCAGACCCCACAGGATGGCAGGAAAAAGGCTCTGATAGCACTATAAAGAGCCTACCTGGCTCTTAGCTGAATATAATGTTTTTATTTAATCACTTGCAAATTGTGTCCTTGTGACTTTGATAATGTTATTGTTTTGTTAACTTTCCACCAGCATTAAATATCATAAATAACATTTAAACTGTACAATTTCTGAATGTCATCAAATATTTATTTTATAGATTTAATATAATTCATAAACATCAAATTGTTACACAAATTATTGGCACCTGGGAGTCAAATTTGTGCTTGAGAAGTTTGTGATAACTCCCACATACATTGGCGCAGTCATGATTGCCTTCCAAAATGCCGTCCCAATCTTCCTTGGTGCAAGGCGACCCTTTGAGAATTTATTTGGAATTTTTGGCAGCCTTCTTCACAAAATCGCCCCCCTTGAAGGAGCCGCCCCTGCTATTTGGATAGACTGCTAAATAAAAATAATTCCTAGCTGTAAGTCCCACCAAAATGCAATAAAAATGGTTGTTGACCTCAAAGCAATTGATCCCTCAAATACCCATAAAATTCTGGTCACTTATTTGTGAGCTAGAAATGAAAATGCAACTTCTCCATGACGGATCTGCAGACTGTAACAAAATTGCAGACCTCAGGGTCACTCCAAAATTGTCTTCCAATGATTGCTTAAAGTCCAAATGAAGAAGACTGAAGTATCTTCCTCCCCTCCAACTAGGGTTGATATCTCACAACCGAAATTGGCACCTTAGAGTCTTCAAACCCTCAGGCAAGTATCCAAGCATTCAAGCTTTCAACACAAGTAGATGAATATGTAACTCCAAATGTGTCAAATGACCCCCCAAAGGCTCCTTATAAAGATTTCACAAACAACTCCAAGAAGCTTCTAGAAGAACCCAGCACTTTATTCTTTTTAAGTGACTTTTTGATATTTTATTATTTTAGTCACTTTAATATTAAATCAATTAAATATAAAGTTACTTTTTAATATTTCATTGTTTAGTAACCTTATAAGTAATTAATTTAATATATTTTTTCTCCCTTATTTCTTCCTTTTTAGCCTTCGGGGAAAATAAAGGCTAAAATAAAAAAAGTAACTGGTGCCAGTCAAAAAGGGGACATTACAGTCCTCCCCTCCCGGAATTGCTTGCCCTCAAGCAATTGCAAACCCGGGTGCTGTAGAATTCGCTCATTCTCCCATGTGGCGTCCTCTGCAGGTAGATCCTTCCATCTCACCAGGTACTCCTTAATCACTCTGTTCCGCAATCTCCTCTCTCTGACATCAATGATCTCCTCAGGCACCAAGACCAAATGTCCCTCCTCATCAAGTGGCGGAAGATCCGTAGAAGAGATAACCTGCTGGCCCAATGCACTCTTGAGGCATGAGACATGAAATACATTATGAATCTTGCTGCTCGCGGGCAGCTCTAACTCATATGCTACCTCCCCAATCCTCTTGATAACCCTGTATGGACCATAGAACCTTGGTCTTAGTTTCTCTGCTCCGCTCTTTTTAAGAGAGGACTGTCTATAGGGCTGCAATCGTAGATATACCATATCACCAATCTCAAAGCTGCGCTCCACCCTGTGTTTATCTGCATAAGTCTTTTGTTGATTCTGTGCCATCACCAGATTATCCTTGAGTGCTCTCAGTATGTCCTGACTCTCCTGAATCCAATCTTTGGCTTTGGGAGCCCTACTCTCACCAAAAGCCATCTCTACAAATGAAGGTGCATCATACCCGTACAAAGCTCTGAAAGGACTCATTCCAATGGACATATGGTGTGTGGTATTGTAGCAATACTCTCCTAAATGCAACCACCTGATCCAAGCCCGCTGCTGTCCCGCTACATAATTATGCAAGTACCCCTCAACCCACTTATTAACAATCTTTGTTTGCCCATCAGTTTGAGGGTGATAACTTGTACTAGGAGTCAAATCAGTGCCTGCCAGTCTAAACAGCTCCTGCCAAAAAGCACTCATAAATCTGCTATCCCTGTCGCTGACTATGTTCTTAGGTAGCCCATGCAATCTAAAAATCTCTCTAAAAAATAGCTCAGCCACCTGTGAAGCCTTGTACTCTGTCGGAATAGCAAAGAAGTGTGCATACTTTGTTAGCCGGTCTACCACCACAAAGATGTTGTCTCTACCCTGTACCTTGGGTAGGCCTGTGATAAAGTCCATCGAAATACTCTCCCACTTCTGCTCAGGAATGGGCAAGGGCTGAAGTAACCCAGCTGGATGTGTATGCTCAAACTTATTTTGCTGACAAGTCACGCATTCTTTCACATGTCTCAACACATCATCCTTGAGGCCTTTCCATGAAAACCTCTCTCTAACCTGTCTATATGTTTTAAAGTAGCCCTGATGGCCTGCTAGGGGTGTATCATGGCAAGCTTGTAGAATTTTCTCCTTCAATTTTGATTCCGGCACCAGGTAGATCCTATCCTTGTAGTAAATCACATCATCAACTATCCTGTACCTGTAATCCCGAATCAATCCATCCATCAACTCGCAAGCAAACGTATTTTTGGAGTACTCCACCAGTAAGATGGATTTCCAATCTGCCGAAATCTCAAAAAGTGAGCAAGCTGAAGGCCTCCTGGAGAGGGCATCTGCAACAATGTTCTTTTTCCCCTTAACATACTCTATGTCGAAATCATATGCCTGTATCCTACTAACCCACTTCTGTTGTCTCTCGTTCAAGTCCTTCTGCTCTAAGAAGTATCTGAGACTGTTATGATCTGTCCTCACCACAAATTTACCCCCAACTAGATACTGTCTGAACTTCGCCAAGGCATGCATAATGGCGAGCATCTCCTTATCATAGATGGAGTATAGTCTCTCAGCTCCCCTCAACTTACGGCTCTCAAAGGCAATTGGGTGTCGATTCTGCATCAATACTGCACCAATACCTTCCCCTGAAGCATCACACTCAAGAATGAAGGGCTGCGTGAAATTAGGAAGTGCCAACACTGGACAGCTGCTCATCACCTCCTTGAGCTTATCAAAAGCTCGTTGTGCCTCTGCTGTCCAACAAAATGCACCCTTCTTGGTCAAATCTGTCAAAGGTGCCCCCAACTGTGAGAACCCTTTAACAAAACGCCTGTAGTAACTGCACTATCCAAAGAAGCCCCGTAACTCTGTAAGTGACCGTGGTGGGGGCCAATCAAGAATAGCCTGTATTTTCTCTTGGTGCACTTGGACACCCTCTACACTGATCACGTGTCCCAAATAAAGAATTTCTCTGAGGCCGAACTCACATTTCGAAGCCTTAGCGTACAAAGACTGCTCCTCCATGATGGTGAGGATCTCATCAAGCTGCTACAAGTGTTCTTCCCAAGTTTTACTGTATATGAGCAAATCATCAAAGAATACCAAGAGGAACTTACGCAACTGTTTGTTGAAGATATGATTCATACAAGACTGGAATGTGGCAGGTGCGTTAGTTAATCCAAATGGCATCACCAAGAACTCATAGTGCCCATAGTGGCATCAGAAAGCAGTCTTGTGCACATCTTGTTCCCTCACTCTAATCTGATGGTAACCCGATCGAAGATCAATCTTTGAAAAATATACTGCCCCATGTAACTCATCCAATAACTCATCGATCCTGGGTATCAGGTACTTGTTCTTGATTGTTTTCTTATTGAGGGCTCGGTAATCTATACACATTCTCATGGTCCCATCTTTCTTCTTCACCAGGACCACTGAAGAAGCGAAAGGGCTAGAGCTAGGACGAATGTGTCCCATATCAAGCAATTCCTTGATTGCTTTCTCGATCTCATCCTTAAATTTCTTAGGATGACGATAAGGGGTAGTAATCACTGGCTTAGCCCCTTCTTCCAACTCAATAGTATGCTCGAAGCCTCTGTCTGGTGGCCTCCCTGGGGGTATCTCACCAAAAACCCTGTCATGTTTCCCTAATAGCTCCTTGATGTCAATGTGAACTGGCTGTCCTGAATCTGTAGGCTCCTTAGGAGTGATCACACACTCCGCTGCCCAAACTATGTCATCATGTCTGAAAATACTCTCCATCCGTATAGCTGAAATAGTCTTAGGTGCTTTAGATGCCATACCTCTAAGCACCACTCTACGCCCATCAGCATCTCTGAACTTGAGTTCCATGGTTTGGAAGTTCTGTGAGTACTTCCCTAATGACTGCAACCATTGGACCCCCAAGTATGGCATGGATATCACCCAAGTCTACCACATAGAAATCATCTGTAACTGTATGGTTGCCCATCGAAATAGACAACTGTGGAATCCACTGAGTACAAGCTATCTTATGCCCATCAGCCAACATCACACTGAACCCCTCAAAATCCTCTAGAGGAATGTGCCTCTTGTTCACCAATGCTGCATCAATGAAGTTATGAGTAGCTCCACTATCAATCAATACTGCTATCTGATGACCTTGTAGAACCCCACGAACTTTGAAAGAGCTGAACTTAGGAGCACTGGAGATAGAAGCAATGATCTCATCATGATTCTCCCCCTCTGAACCGTTATTGTTTTCCCTTTGAGGTTCCTCTTCCTTAGAACTGCTCTCATCATCAGATATCACCTCAATTAAGTGAGCCTTGCCTTTCCCTAGGCAACGGTGTCCACTAGTCCATTTCTCTTTGCAATGATAGCAAATCCCCTTAAGCCTACACTCCTGTCTATAGGCTTCATCAAAGTTCACCTTATTACTCTTTTTCTGGAATGGCTTCTTCCCCTTATCCTTATGGGATGTGAAAGGCTTGCTAGGAGCCCTGATGCTAGATGTAGAATATTCCATGTCTCTAGTCTTCCTGATAGCATCCTGGAGAGAATCTGGTTTGAAGGCCTTAACCCAACCACAAAGAGGCTCTGTCAATCCCTCAATGAAGAGCATAACCAACCGCTGTTCTGAAATATCTGTCACCATAACTGCCGACCGTTGGAACTCTGTGATGTAAGCATCCACTGAACTAGTCTGCCTGAGTTGTGCTAACTCCCTAAAGTGAAGTTCAGGATCCTTACGATCAAACCTGTCAATGAGCTTCTAGGTGAATTCCAAATATGAAGTAATGTTGGCATGCCCCAAGGTGACAAGTCCATGGTACCACCATTTATGTGCTTCACCTTCCAAATGGAGTGTGGCGTACTGGATAGCCTCTGTTTCCAACATAGGATTGAGCTGCAAATAGGTATCAAGCTTCTGAACCCAAGCTCTAGCTGTACCATTGTTACTTCCATCAAATGATGGTAAGGTTAGTTTTCCCACCTTACGCTGCAAGTCTTGATTTTGCACTCCCCGTTGATTGTTTCTTGGTCTATTTCTCAATTTAAGACCGCAAAAGTCTACTAGTGACATGGCAGCCCTGAAATCATCACCTAGGGAGTTGTACTCCCTCAAATAATCACCATATCCCTCTTCTCTTACTTGCTGGTCCTGATTTGCAACACCCTGTTCTCTCAAAATGTAGGCATAAGAGGCCTAGGAGTAGCTCTACTTGCTATTCTAGCATTGCTTTGAGCTGTGTCATTGTTTTCTTGACCCCCATTGTGTCCATTCTGTCCATTAGTCCTGTTATGGTTTCCATCATTTCCATTGTTTCTGTTATCTAACAGCTGTCTAAGGATAAGTGATAGTTCCTCTCTTCCTCTTGCCATTTCATCTCTCAACTCATGTTGCCCTCTTGCAAGAGCATTAAGCATTTGCTGGGTACTACTTTCTTCCATGAGTTCTAAAGGACTTAAGCCCTTTCTTACCCTGTTATAGAATTTATCCAAAGGATTTATGAATGGAATATCTGGAAACTCTTCACTCATAACCCGTACAGGATGGCAGGAACTTTAGCTCTGATACCACTGTAAAGTGCCTTGACAAATTTGATGTTTTATCCCTGTTTTTCTGCCTTAAGAATTTTGTCAAACACTTCCCTTGCAACCTCAATTTGCTGATGTTTGATTGTTTTGGTTTGTTTTTTGATGCCAAAGATATTTGAATGAATACAAATGATCGCAAGCAGCTAATTGAAAGATATGCAACTTCTTTTTATTCTTTTCCAAATGCAAATACATGTATTTCTGATATAAAATGCACACCTACAGCCAAGAGGTATTTTTACAAACACTTGGCATGCAACCTATGAAAAACTATGCAATGAGATATTTTGTCAAACAATTGTTATGCAATCAGTTGTAACATTAAGACAAACAATTCCCATGAACCCTTATAACTCCAATATATATATATATATTGCAATGTTTATGATGTTACAAAGGGAATACAATCTATATTTCTCAGTCAAGACTCTTGGCATACAAATCTGATTACACCTCAATGGCAACCAACTGATATGAAGCTCTTACAAACTGATTTAAGTGATTACAATGCATAGAACTGATATATGACCTTCCCTAACAAATGGAGATCCTATTATTTGCAATGATTGGCAATACAATGAGGACTAAGTGAAATCGATGGAACCTGGAATGAGCTTGCAGCCTCCAAAGGATCATTTGATTCTCATTGATGCAGTCATGATTGCCTTCCAAAATGCCGTCCCAATCTTCCTTGGTGCAAGGCGACCCTTTGAGAATTTATTTGGAATTTTTGGCAGCCTTCTTCACAAAATCGCCCCCCTTGAAGGAGCCGCCCCTGCTGTTTGGATAGACTGCTAAATAAAAATAATTCCTAGCTGTAAGTCCCACCAAAATGCAATAAAAATGGTTGTTGACCTCAAAGCAATTGATCCCTCAAATACCCATAAAATTCTGGTCACTTATTTGTGAGCTGGAAATGAAAATGCAACTTCTCCATGACGGATCTGCAGACTGTAACAAAATTGCAGACCTCAGGGTCACTCCAAAATTGTCTTCCAATGATTGCTTAAAGTCCAAATGAAGAAGACTGAAGTATCTTCCTCCCCTCCAACTAGGGTTGATATCTCACAACCGAAATTGGCACCTTAGAGTCTTCAAACCCTCAGGCAAGTATCCAAGCATTCAAGCTTTCAACACAAGTAGATGAATATGTAACTCCAGATGTGTCAAATGACCCCCCAAAGGCTCCTTATAAAGATTTCACAAACAACTCCAAGAAGCTTCTAGAAGAATCCAGCACTTTATTCTTTTTAAGTGACTTTTTGATATTTTATTATTTTAGTCACTTTAATATTAAATCAATTAAATATAAAGTTACTTTTTAATATTTCATTGTTTAGTAACCTTATAAGTAATTAATTTAATATATTTTTTCCCCCTTATTTCTTCCTTTTTAGCCTTCGGGGAAAATAAAGGCTAAAATAAAATAAGTAACTGGTGCCAGTCAAAAAGGGGACATTACACATTTTCACAGCCAAGAGACTTCATAAAATTTTCATCAAATAAACAATGGATGAATGAAAATGCTTTTTCGAATTGAATAGATAGCTTTTTTGGAAAAAGCTTCAATTTCACTTTTTTCACTTAAGAGGCTTTTTAATCATAGCTTCATTTTATAACATTAAGTTATAAAGTCATTAAATTATTAAATTAAAAATAATTTAATTTAATAACGATAACTTTAAAATAAAAGGCCACAGAACCCCACTGACTGCAACAAACTCATTTCTGACATCAAAGCCTCAAACTCCAACTACCCTGCCAAAAATAGCCAACTAATAAAAATAGACTTACTATAAATAGTAGGTCTCTCAAACTGGAGATTCCCTGAAACATCTGACACTCCGTGCAGACACCCTGCTAATCCTGGCCATACCCAAAATACCACTTACTAAAAATAGTAAGTTGACCAAATTGACCCGAATGAAGAGCAGACCAGGTAATCTGAACCTCCAGAATGGAATCCCAACACTGGCTCCGCCAACTGACCCCCTCTGATCGCCTGATTAGCTTGCGAGGGTCGCCAAACCAAGCTAATCCCAAGAGACTGAAAAACGGGGACATTACAAAATTCCAGCAAGCTCAAAATCATTGTTTGGAAACTTGTCAAAATCTGAAATATAGAAGTCTCCATGATTCAATACATCTCATGAAGTAGCTACATCTCCAACTACATACAAACGGCATACATCACAATTCATCCACTCAAAAAATTTGTCCCTCTTGTTGGATAACCCCAAATCTCAAGACCAAACTTCATGCAAGAATGATGCAACTCAAAGTGAGCACCAACATGGAAATAACTCTCAACTGAAATCATCAATTGCATACCCAAATTACTTCCAATTCCTCATCTAGTTAGGAATGATTTTCTTGAAATATGAGTTAGTGTTGTCATTGATGTTAACCTAATGTGAGGAGAGGTCTAGCAAAATGTGTTCATATGTTCCTATGTTCTCTAGTGTTGCTCTTAAGTGAGTAGTTGTTGTTACCGGAATGCTACAACATTGGAAGATGGAATATGCAAGAAAAAGTATTTGAAGTTTGCACGGGAGAAGCTCTGCATTTCTCTGCAGCATTACAGTTGATGAGGTTGGTTGCAGTTTGCTAATAGTATGGTTGTTTGTTAGGTTTTCTTTGAAGAATACTCTGCAGTATTGTGTTGGTTTTGCGGTTTAGATGACATGCTCAAAATGTTTGTGCATTGTATTGGCTTAGTTTTCAAGTGTTGGTTTACTTTGCATAAGAGTTGTGATGTTTGTTTCTCAACAATATGGTTGTTGTTGATCTCTGGCCAACTCAATTGGTTTTCATGTTGGGATCCTATTCTTTTGGTTCAGACTTTTGTTGGATGTAAAGTTAAGGTGTTGTTTTGGATCTTACCATGGCATGTTAAGATCGGCATTGAATTATGTTTTTGGGTCAACTAGTTATGCACTACATTGTTTATCTACACTTCATGTTTTATGACAAATTGGAGGATGTGTTGTTGCGTGTGAACTGTTTGGAGCTACTTAGAAAGATGTGTTATGATATGTTTGGGTCCCATATATCTCTTGAAATAGACTGCAATCAGTGCAATCGTATTTGGTGGCCGACTTGATTGGAATTATGTGTGCTCTATTTTGGCCAACCTAATTGAGGGTTTTGTTGATGAAGTAAATATATATAGATCATTTTAGCATGTTGAGATGTGGATTTAGAGTGTGGATCATGTGGAAATATATATGTTGAAGAAAAGTGCAAAGATCAGTTTGAAGATGCGATTTCATGATCATATCATTCAGAACATCACTGTTTGAGACAAAGGATGTGTATGTGGTGTTTCTCATGAAGTTGGTCACTTGACACAATTATTCAAGGACAGTTTCATGTTTCAAGATTTGTCGGAGGCAATGTGTTGAAGGCTTGATCATTTCAATTCATACTATTCTTATATCATGTTGCAAGACAATGTATCACGCCCCGAGACAGTGTGTCTCAACTTGCAAGTCCTTTGTATCTTGCTCTAAGGCAGTGTGTCAAATTATGAGCAGTGAGCTACCCTGGCCTTGAGCCTAAAACATTATTGTAACCAGTTTTTCATATAGTGACTGGGCTCTCACCGTGGATTTTACCTCATTGAGTTTTCCATGTAAAGATTTGGTGTTCATGTGTATTTTGGTAATTGCTTTATCTTTATTTGTTGTTAAGTTGGTTAAAAAAGCATAGATGCAAAACTCGTAGATTACTTGCCAAGAAGACAAAAACTTGAAAGTTTTTTCCTCGACAAGTAATTATGACTTTTTGCCGCCAAAAAATCAGAAAGTAGTTCATAAAAAATTGCCTAGTTTTTGAAAAAACTCACCGAGTCCAAGTCAAAAACTCAGCTAAACAAGGATATAAGGTCTGGACCGCAAAAAGTAAATTCCATTTCATATTCTTTGGCTTTCCCTTGCTGCTCAAGAGATAAAACAGCCTCCCAAGCTTATGCAATGTCATTTGCAAGCATTTTACTTGATTTGAAGTGGATTTTGAAGCAAAATTTAATTCCTAGATAGGTTTGTTGATTTTTTTTTCTTTCTTTTTAAAAATCACTATCTCCTTTCTGTTGCATCTAGGTTTATAAAAACTCAATAATGGCATTTCCTAAGTACTCTAACTTTCTTTAGAGTCTAATGAACAAGATTTAACACCATTGTTTGACAATGTTTACAAATTTTTTCACTGTTTTCTCAAGAATCTCAACTTTTCCAAAAAAATTCAAACCCTAACCTCAAGAATAATATTTGGAATTTCGAAGTCTTTAGGATGCATGATAAGCAGAAAAAAATTAAAATATGTTTTCACCTTGCTTTCTAACTCTTCAATATTTTATTTTGTAGATGCTTGGTCGCAAAATTGGGGTGGAAATACCCCAAATCTGCCAAAATTTGCCCTTTGAATCCGATGTCAGTCTTGTAGTTCATCTAGTTGTGACCGCAGTTGGAGCTTGTTTGAGACCATCCACAAGAAGAGGAACAAGTTAGCTTAGAATCTCCTCAATAACCTTGTCTTTGTGCAATATAATCTTCGGTTGTGCACAAGGAAGGTAGAGGAAACACCAATTGCTCCAATTGATCTTGATGATATAGATTCTTACAGTGATTGGACATCACAGGAGCAACCTCCATTGTTTACAGAGGATGAGATCTATTATTCAAAAAGGCAAGCTATGGAGGAGGGGGGTGGACTCGCACTAGATAATGTTGAGGAGGATGAGGAGGTTGAGGATAATGAGGAGTCATTGACAATGGCAACAACGTGTACATCCAGGATGGAGGTCAAGCCATAGATAGTTGTGCTCATGTAACGACCACCCATGAACTCTATTGCCAAAAATTTGAATTTTTTTCATTTTCTGATTTTTTGGGAGATTTTGTAAAAATTAAAAAGAATTGTGTGTTTTGGGTTTTTGCTTGATGATTGCAAAATAAAATGAAGAACAAGAAGAACAAACTGGAAATGAAAACAAATTATAGAAGGAAAATACAGCAAGGACAAAATTTTGAAATTTTATTCACATCAAATAATCACAACATACCTGTATAGCCAGGTACAGGTCTGATATACAATCTGAGACAGAAAATCAGTCAGTCAATGCTTGAAATATCACCATGAGACACCTCCCTTAAGTCTGATCTGTGAATGGAACTGATTCTCAGGTTTGGACTCCCTCTTTATGGACTGAAACCCTATGTTCAACTAGGGTTTTGCTACAATTACACCTGGGAAGGTACGACAGGCTGAGATTGTTGATGATTATGGATGAATCTCAAACAACCCCTATCTGCAATCTACTACAAATCTTCTCTCCACACCAACTGATCCACTAATTCTCTCACACAATAAGTTGTTGATGAAGGGTGCCCTGTAAGAATACCCTTGCATGATCTCACACACCTGTAGGTACTCAATCTTCTTAGAGTTTTTGTTCTCAAAAGGTCTGATCCACTGCTGAAACATCTTCAAGAGATCCAATCCCAAGTTGCTACTGTAAAAAATGAAATTCAAGAATGTCAAATGAAAGCCTCCTCATGTTACTTTATTGTCCTCCAACCCTAATCGACTTCCTTAGGGCCTTTTCCCTTTATTTAATAAACTTTATTTTATTTCTTGTCACCCTTTGAGGTTCAATCTTCCTAAGGGCCCTTTATTCATTAATATCATTTCCCCCTTCTTAAAACAACATCAAGGCTTTTGGGGATGTGTGCCATGGGGCCACTTATTATAATATTATATTATAAAGTACTCTTTTTTTAAAAACCACTTTTACTTTTTTCAAAACAAATATTAAAGTAATGACTTTAATATTTCAAATCTATTCGTGAATCCATCACCCCAAACTCTCAAACTGATAACTGAAGTTGCTACTAGTCCCTAGGTGATGTCAAAATGAAGAAGGCCAACTGGCAGTCTCCTCCTAAAAGTAGGGATTCTCCTAAAAATAGGAGACTGTCTTTGATCAACTGAAAATGCTCATAAGGCCTCCTATTATGCTCCACGGCCCTTTGGATGGTCAACAAGTCATCTGGCAGTCTCCTAAAAAATAGGGATCCTCTCTAAAATGCTTGTAATGTTGTCTTTGTCTTGTGCTGACTATCACTCATCCACTCCTTATCAGGCATTAACATGCAAGCCTCATAATTTGTGGCTGTTATTGTTGGGTTCATTTGCGCCAAGTTTCTTCCTTCTTACTAGGATAAAGGATATCAGAGAGGTCTGAGTGTTGAGCTGTATATTAAGGGGTGTTTATAGTGATAATGAGAATGACTCTGAGAGTGCCTCCAAAATGCAGCTGGCACCACCGAACTATTTCATGAGTTGCATCCATTACCTTGACAGTGAGAGTGACTCTGGAATGGCCTCCGCATAGTAATCAGATGGTTTCATTAAGATTAACGCAGCGCTTAGTGCAGAACGGCTCCCCATAGTGTGTAGATGTCGCAAGCACAAAGATGACTCTCAGTGAGGCTCTACAAAGCAATCAGGCGGTTACATACTTACATTCAGCGTCAATGAAGATGAATCTAAGAGGGCCTACACATAGGAAACGAGTTCCTTCATTTCCCTACTATAACGATTAATGATGGTACACACTAATCATAATAAAAGAGATATTGAAATATTTAATCATTTTTAATATTGAAATATATGATGAAAGCACATTTGTGAAGAGTTGCCACTCTTAGTGAAGAGGTATGTTAAAGTAATATATGAGGAGATGAATGAGAAATGTGTAAGGGCCTCATTATAATAACTTATGCAGATTTGAGTAGAGGAGTTTGAGCAGACTTGTGCAGCATTTCTAACAGATTTATAACGGAGAAGGTATGGGTATTTGGTAGCAAGAATACATGAAGACTTGTAAAGAAGAAAGATTCCAGAATTGATGAGAAGAATATGAAAAGAATGCATGGAGATTTTGAAGAAAAGATCGTGACCATTTTGTGGCAGAATAATGATCAAGTAATAACAGTTTGAGAAAGAGAGTTTGCGAAGGAAAAAGGCTATCCATCATTTGTTGAAGAAGCAACATGGATAAGGT
This sequence comes from Chamaecyparis obtusa, assembly GCA_027943335.1. NCBI lineage: Eukaryota > Viridiplantae > Streptophyta > Pinopsida > Cupressales > Cupressaceae > Chamaecyparis > Chamaecyparis obtusa. The sequence goes on along the minus strand of BSBK01005460.1, from coordinate 161,273 downwards.
GCAAATTTGAATGAAGGGTTGGTGCCCCTAGTGGGAAAGGTTCTCACGAATTGAAATGAGGGATTGGTGCCTCTAGTAGGTTGGTGCCTACGAACTTTGTAAAATAAGTATTTATATAAAAGCAATAATTTTCCGTAGTTTTCTCCCATTGGGGTATCCACGTATATCTTGTGTTATCTTGTGATGCATGGTAGGTAGATCTCATGTGAATGTTTATATGCAATGAATAGGCTTTGAGATTAAGTTATATGTTTAAGATATTAAATTGAAAAAGTAAAAATTTGTTGTTATACCAATTCACCCCCCAGTATAACAGTGTTCTTAACAAAATCTACTTTAAATCTGGCCTTGAGCTTCAATTTTAAGTAATTTTCTTTAATAAAAATACAATAACCCCTTGACTGCAGATTTCGAAGAAAAGATCATGACCATTTTGTGGCAGAATAATGATCAAGTAATAACAGTTTGAGAAAGAGAGTTTGTGAGGGAAAAAGGCTATCCATCATTTGTTGAAGAAGCAACATGGATAAGGTGCAAATTTGAATGAAGGGTTGGTGCCCCTAGTGGGAAAGGTTCTCACGAATTGAAATGAGGGATTGGTGCCTCTAGTAGGTTGGTGCCTACGAACTTTGTAAAATAAGTATTTATATAAAAGCAATAATTTTCCATAGTTTTCTCCCGTTGGGGTATCCACGTATATCTTGTGTTCATCTTGTGATGCATGGTAGGTAGATCTCATGTGAATGTTTATATGCAATGAATAGGCTTTGAGATTAAGTTATATGTGTAAGATATTAAATTGAAAAAGTAAAAATTTGTTGTTATACCAATTCACCCCCCAGTATAACAGTGTTCTTAACAAAATCTACTTAAAATCTGGCCTTGAGCTTCAATTTTAAGTAATTTTCTTTAATAAAAATACAATAACCCCTTGACACATTAGTGAAAGCTTTTCCTTCCAAGACATGAGAAATGGTATATGAACGCAATCAAGCTACATAAGAAAATAACTACTGTTGTCCATATCTCTTAGCCAAATATAGATATGATAGAAAAAAGTTCCCTGTACCTGGTTAGTTAATATTTCAAGGGTGACTTGCACAAATGCTTTGTCCAAGTTGTCTTTGTCCACCCCTATCTGCACTTGTAAGTCAAGCAATCAATCACTTACAAAATTAGCATCTTAACTATTGTAAGAAAGATGTTTCGAGAAAACTATGTAAATAGAAGAAATTCAGATATATTAGGGCCCCTTCGAGATCCGTCATTAGGTTGAAAATAATGAATATTTTAAAATTTAGAGCTCCTTCTATAGATAAATTATTCCAATTGTGAGATGTGAGCAATCACAGTATAGGCCAAAGCATTAATTAAGTGCTTTCTAACACAAATAATAAGAGATATCCTAAGATGGTTGTTTATCTTAAGTTCACTATATTTTACTTTCCAAGAAAGTCAAATGTACTCACCATGCGAGCTTGTAATGTTTGTATTCTAACAGCAGGCTCAATCATTTCCCAATGCACACGAGACCAGATATTCTCCCTTTGCTTTATTTCTTTTTTGAAAATCTAATCCAGTGATAGGCAAAAGATTATATTCAAGGGTAGAAAGTTGCATGACATATTTGACCAAGATTAAAAATTAAAAAGATTACACAAAAAACTACAAAAATTTGACATCTTTATATTCAGCACAAAAGGAAAGCAATCAATAAAACTTCATTAATTACAGTGGCCAATCCCAATTGAGAATACATAAAAATAAATTAGCTTACAACCTTCGGTAAATAATAGGTGGCACTTAGAAACTCACTGAATACATATTCTCTGTAACAAGCTTCCGTAGTGATGTTCGATCTTTTTGTGCTAAAAATGTGTTTATCTGTCATTTGTAAAAACAAAGATTATATTCAAAGGCGTTGATAATTGTATCAACATTTTCTGAAAAAACATAGCCAATAGTCAATATTCTTATACCTTGCATATGAACCAACACAAGTTGATGAATCACTAAAAAGTTAAAATACACAACAATCAATATGCTAGAAATATTGGATGATGCTTTAAAAAATTGGAAACATCTGTCAGTATTGATGATGGATTAAATATGAAAGGAATGGTTTCAAAACATTCAAATAAAAATGAATGATTATGCCGCTACGTCCTTTTATTAGGCACACTTTGGATTATTATATATATGTGTGTGTGCGTGTGTGCTTCATCTATTTATACTATGAGCAGCTACACTCGATGTTTGCATGTTTTAGTGAAAAAATACCAGACATCAACTCCACCCAGTTCCACAGGTCTAAGTGTGTCTTATCCCCAACAGTGGCATAGGAGATAGTTGCATTAGCCATTCATGATATTAGCCAATATCGTCCTTGTATGGACAATGTATTTGTATTCATATATTACACCTTTGGTTATTGTATGCGTAGAAGTCCGGATTGATATTGCATAACTGTGTTAGACCAGTGATGGTTGTGCATAGTCTTGTATCTACAATTGTCGTAGTGAGTTATAGTTTTTATACTGATTTTTATTATGTGGTTATTTTTATTTACCAGCAAAATTGTTGTAGTTGCATTTCATTTAACTGGAATTGATTAAATTAATCTGGTGGGGTTTTTCAGAGAACTGTGATATTTGATTTAATTTATTTTAAGTGGCTTTTCTTTTTGCTTTCGGAGAAAAAAGACTTTTTATTGTGGAAAAAGAGTTCATTCCCACACTTGTTTTGGGGAAAATTGGATTTTGCCACAAATTGTATTGGGAAACTGATCTTTTTCTTGTTGGGTTTAATACGCTCGTTGGATTTCTATGGGCATTGGCTCGTTGATTTCGTGCCAAGATTGCTTTGCTTTGCTGGCGATCTTGTTTGATTCCATGGGAATTTGAGATTTCTTCTTCGTATTTGGTTTTCACCTTTGTGGGAGGTAGGTTTTCCTCAAAAATCTTATGTTTCTCAATTTGATTGTTAATTGTTCATGGGATGTATTCTATGTTTTTCCCCACGTGTGTGAGTGGTTTCCATGCTTGTTTGGGCTTCTATGTATTTGTATGTTTTGGTGATTTCAAATGTGAAGGTTTTTATAAGGTTACGCTGTCCGTTATTTTTGTGTATGCCTGGAACGAGAATTTTATTGTACCAATGTGTTGTTGGGTGTCGAGAGACCAATGGGTTTTTTCCATTTTTCTTTATTGGAAGTTTGAACTTTTAGAGATTTTTGAAGGTTTGTCAATGGCAACAACATTTGAGACTAAATCTTAGTCCGAGAATGAACTTTGTGATTTTTGCAATTGCAAACTGTGATTGAGTCCTATGTGGTTTTTTTGTATTTCATGTGTGTTGAAATAGGATCGACCTTCGAATCCATGCTCTTCGCAATGAGGCCAATGCAGTACACCCTTGCAAAAGTATTTAACGATTTTGCTTGTTGGCTTTAGTTTGATGCTTGATTGAGATCGCATCATGATTTATTGATGTTGGTGTTGAGACAGCATCATGAGCACAATTCAATTGTGCTTTGTCAAGATCTTTAAGAGACTCGTGCTCTTGGTTGAGACCAATCAAGATTACCATGCTTCATTTTGGTTTATGACTTTGCAAGTCTTTTCATGCATTGATTGCATAGTGCTTCGTTGTTGAAACAAGATGAACTTGTTGGTGTTTGGGTAGTGTAGTAGAGTGGCTCTCTATGTCAGATTGGGAGAGGGTAACCAGTGGAAAGTTCTTAATCCAGTAATAACTAAATAAATGAATGGGGTAAAACACATTAACAAGAATTAATAGGACTACCTGGTCGTCTATGTGATGTTCATCTAAGGTAGGTTTTTGCCTATCCGTCTGTGGGCGTTGATCAAAGGCATAGTGTTTGTTTGTCTGAGGACGTTGATCGAAGACAATATCTGGTCGTCTATAGACGTTGATTGAAGATACATACTGAGAACGGGTGTCTATGGATGTTGATCAAAGGCTCAATGTCACATGTACCACCATGTGCAATGTGATGACACTCCAATCTTAAGTCCCTCCAGCAAACCATTGTTTAAAGTTGAATAGTGACCTTGTGTACTTGTGTCATGTTGTACTTCAATCTTAGTGATTGCATTTGGATTTTTATGCCATCACCTATTTTTGGCACTCGTATGGCATTTGTGCAGGCCTATGTCTTTTATGTGCATTATTTTTACTTGGACCATGTGACTGTCTCCGCGAGCACGGAAGGGTGGACCTGACGGCCCACATGGTCGGGTGGCATGATACGTCATTGTTGTGCAGTGGCATACAAGTGGTGGAACAGATCTAGTGGCCACAGTACTAAGTAACATGTGCTCATCTCTATCCATGAGTCTTCTTTCAGTGTTTATACTATTCATTTATCAATTTCTAGTTGTTCATGCTTTTGCGTTTATTATTATTATATCAAGTCATTATGGCCTCAATCATGGGTACCTAACACTCCCTGGCGTGGAGCTAATCTCTTTTTAGCCATTTGTTGGAGTTGTTATAGGTTTTGCCTTAATTTTTCTTTGTTATCTGAGAAGCTTTCAAATTGGCATTTGTGCCTACACTTTGTCATCTGCGCTGATCGACATCTCTATTCTGCAAAGTAGTGTCTCCGCCTCTCTAGTCTGAGACTTTTCCAATCTCAAAAAATTGCAAATATTTGGATCGGCATCTATGTGTGCTAAATCAGTGCGTGGGCTCTTCGATGTCTCTGTCCTATAGAGCAATGTCTCCAAGTCTCAGGATTGAGACACTACAAGAAGCAAGCAATGGCGATCAGTGTTTGTGCTCCATGGAGTGTCGCATGCATTAAACGACGTCTCTGCCTACTTTGGCCTCTCCGCTCAGTTTCTTTTATGGGTGTGTTTTGGCATCTCTTTTTTTGTCATATGATCTTAGCTTTCTTTTTGTGGACTCCTCTCGGTTCCACCATGCTTAGAACACAATGAACTTGAATGATTAATCATCGTAGGAGCACTTTCCTTTGGTATTAAAATGAATCTCTGTTAAGATGGATTTTGAGTAATGATTTTGTCTCCTCTATGGGTGGCTATCAGTTATTACTGGCTTCACCTCTTGTGGCTCGTTGGTTGTTGTCCAAGTTCTTGAGAGATCATCTCGAGGATGTGTGTTCTGTTCCGAGTGTGTTTTTAGGTTGTCATGGAACCCTTGGAAGTGTTGAAGACTTCCGCTTGTGCACAATAATGTAGCGATCATTGTTATGTTCCAATATTGCTTACACAATGTTCTTATTAATGCACTTATGTTATTGATGATTATCTTAATGCTAAAAAAAAATATTAGTTCATGTATAACCTTGTGTTCTAAGGATTCCTTGGTAGAGCATTACACTACTCAAAAGAAAATTTGCACCTCCTTGTAAGAAAGATTTACTTTTAAGAAGACCAAAATATACTAATGTGACAGTCCCAACCGGTGCTGAGAGGGGAGGGGTGAATCAGCACCTCTAAAAACTTTTCTCTTCAAATCTAGTGAAGTAAACTTGTAACTGTAAGCCAAGACAGATTTAAGCATATAAGAAAGCAAGCAAACAATCACACATTGACACCAAATTTATCACGTGGAAACCCGGTTAGGCTGAAAACCACGGTGTGAGGAGATCTCACAAATTTTGAACTCTTCTAGAGTACGCCCTGTCAGGAGCCTTCCTAGTTAAAGGAACAAAACGCACTGTTAGATGCGACTCGGTTAAAGGATTTGTTACAATAAGGCTGGTTAGTGCCTGCCTGGTTAGAGGACTTTGAACACCTTGAAAGATGTCACCCGGTTAAGGGATTTGATACAAGGGACCTGTTAGAGTCCACCAAAATACTGGGATTTAACTATTGTAATTGCTAGAAAACAATAGAACGATTGACCTTTTACAAATGGCTTTGCATAGCCTGATAAGATCTATGTTTGTGCTCAACTGAGAAGCATCACCAGTCGCCGCAGGTGTGTTCTCCCCTACTGTTGTGCTTCTCTGCACAATCTTCTTTCTCTCTTCTTCAAACTTCTTTTACCCTGGCTTCTACAGCATACAGGTTCACTCTTTTTCTCGGCAGAATGAAGGCAACTTCTATTCGCCTCCGTCAGAAGAATATATAGAGCCCTAGCCCTAATTACGCTCACCATGCATGACCTAATTGCAAATCCTTATCGGATTCATCACTCAGTGGAGTACCAGTTTACAGAGGAAACATCCAATGCATGCTTATGCTTTATCTACTTTATGAAGAAAGCAATAGATGCATATTAAGCACCTTTCCTTAACAAGAGATAACTCTTCGTTTTAAAGCCACAAATTCCGGCTTTAAAACCTTCAGACGTGCCTCAGACTGATCACTGGGTTAACTCAAAGTCGTCCAGATTTAATGCAAAAAATCCCGATCAAAGAGTTAGTTCATAAAGATAGTTGACTCTGACTTCCTCGGTTCATACCGGAGTCATTACTAGATCAGTTGAGAACCTCATGCTGTGAACAGGTATGGATCTTTGACCTGTTACTGTCTCTACCTTGGCTTACTGGTTGCACCTTCCTCGGTTGTATTGTTGACACCAGTTTGTTGCTTTCTTTGTACTTGACTACAAAGGTTATAGCCAAGTCCACAGTTTTCAGTTGAAGGTTGAATCCTCTTTTCCTTGACTGTGTTCATTACCCGGTTGCTGATGCTTTGTCTAGTGACTGGTTCTTATATGTTGGCACCATCTGCCAAACCATCATTCCGTCATACAGATCTCCTTGGATCTTTAGACTTAATGTTAGCAATTTAAGATTGTCATTAGTACAAATTCACAAACACCATGCACCGGTAAAAGGTCACCGGTCATTCACGTTACTTAGATGACACCAATAGACTAGAAACACAGTGTATGCACCAGTAGTTGAAGAAAAAGGGAATACACTGGTAGACCGATCTAAGTACATAGTACCGGTCTGAGAGTGCATACAAAGTTGAACCGGGAATAAGGTTACACCGGTCTAAACTACATAAAGATCCGCACCGGATTTTGCAGAGCAGTTTGAGTTAAAACCGGATTATACAGGATATCCACCGCTCAGAAGTGGACTTAGCTTTTTAACAGGAGTTAGCTTTATTTCTACGAATGTCTTGCAAGGTAAACTCGAGATCAAAATGCAAAGCTTAACTGCTAGTTGCATGATTTATTGTTGAGTTTACAGCCTGGCGGTTCTATGAGTTAAGGGTTTCATGACAATGAACCCTTGTATAAATATAGGTCATAGGACACAAGAAAGTTGTTGTTGATTGTTGGTGATTGCATAGAGCAGAGGAGAGACATCTTCTGAGAGGAGAGCTACAGACACAGAGGTAGCAGAGATCAACAACCAACCAAACCGGGAAAGAGGTATGATCTAATCAGACATTTAGTGTCATAACAGATCATTGCTTTTATCAATAGTAAAAGCAATTGAAATCCCTTTATTTGGGTGGACCTAATCGGTTCGTTGTAAAAATCCCCTAACAAGGTAACATCTCTTTTGATGTTCAAAGTCCTATAACCAGGCAGCTCCTAACAGGGTTCAGATCTTAACAGATCTTTTGTAAAATCCCTTAACTGGGTAGCACCTTAACCAGTGCTTTGTAAGCTCCTAACAGGGCGCCTTCATTCTACAGTAGTGAAGTTGTGAGCTCTGTCTCACTGTGGTTTTTTCCTTCTAACCGAGGGTTTCCACGTATATATCTGGTGTTGATCTGTGTATTTACTTTTATGCTCGCATATGATTGATTGTTTTTGAAGAATATTGTTCAAACAAGTATTAAAAGCCAAAAAATAGTTCATACCGATTCACCCCCCCCCCCTCTCAATATCCAGTCGGTACTATCATTTGGTATCAAAGTAGAGGTTCTCTATACTTAAAAGTCTAACAACTTGAGAGAAAGATCATGGAGGGTTACCGTTATCAGAAACAGCTTGAGGAAGCCAACAACATTATTGTTTCTCTGGAGAAAAGACTAAGGAGATCACTTGCAAAGAGAAAGGAGTTGGCTCTACAGTTGCATCAGAGCAATGAAACCATCGATGAACTCTCTGGGCAGAGTGGATCTGATGAAGCGGAGGAGGGAGTATCTGATTTCATGGAAAAGAATGAGATCCTGGCCGATCAGATCTTCAACCTTAAGAAGGAGCAAGAGGAGAATGCCCTAAGGATGACTGAACTGATTAAGAAAATAAGAAAAGCGGAAGATGAAAGGAACACAGCAGTCAAGTCTTTAACTGCCGCTAAGAAAGCAAGGGACCGGGCAGTGGACGATGTAGGGGTGACTGAACTTATGCTTCTACAACTTCAGGAGGACATGCAGAGTATCACTCAGGAAAACGCCAGCATACACAAGGCATGGCAGGATAGGGATGATGCATGCAAGAGACTGGCGATCGAGGTGTATCAACTCAAGGAACAAAAGAAAGTCCTTGAAGAAAGAAATGAAACCCTGAGAAGATACAATGAAAGTTTGGTCAAGCTCGATGAGCAACTTAAAGCTCAAAGAAGGCACAAAGACCAAACCGGTCTTGGACTCACCAGTGAAATCACCAAAGAAAATGGTGAATCTTCTAGAGCCAAGACAAGCAAGAAAGCAAAGAAGAAGTTGCTGGCACATAAAGGCAAGAAGACCTCTAACATATCTTGCAACCATTGTGGGAAACCAGGTCCTAAAAAAAATGACTGCAGAAAAGCACCGGTAAGGCCCAACAACAGTTACTGCAAGAACTGTTGTAAAATTGGCCACAAGACCGATGAATGTAGGTCTAGCCCCACATCAGTGTCTAGTGGAAGCAGGGGAAGCTTCAAGGGCTACTGCTATGCCTGCAACAAATTTGGACACAAGGCTGAAGAATGCAGATCGAAGACTATGGCATTCAGATCTCCGAGACCGGTATTCACCAAGAGAAACAAGAACCGGAGCACAACCAATTGTGCAAACTGTGGAACACATAGCCACAATGACTCTTGGAGCAAGTCACCCAATCCAAGTAGGGTGAACCCATGGAAGACAACCAGGATACTCCGCTATCACTGCAACAAAGTTGGACACCTAGCAAAAGACTGCAGGAATTGGTCGTTCAACAAGAAGAAAAAACTAGTAAAACCGGTTGACAAGATCAACAAGGAAGACAAGACTGAGAAATCAGTCAGACAGATTTGGTTAAAAAAGGAATCAAAGAGTTCTGCTGAGGAGAAGACAGAGGAAAAATCATCATCTACAGATGGTGATATCTCTTCAGCAAACTGAGCCGTAAAGGCCTAGAGGGAACCGATAGATCCTCTACCGTTCTTGGTATGACTGGTGAGAAACGGACTCACTCAGTCTACAAGGAGAACCAGACAAGGAAGATGCATTAAACCGAGGTTTGCCCAACCGATATAACTGGACAATCGGTAAGGTAAAAACGGAAAGAAAAGTTAGGTAAGGCATTTATTACTATAGCCGTTTAACGAATAGTTACCATTCGGTAATTACCATTATAACCTAACCCTATAAAAGAATGGAGAATTACTCACAAGTTTTTACTTTGCTTACTTTGTGATTTACGAATTCTTGTGCTAAGTAACATTCTCGCGCTTTGATCACTGAGAATTACTGTGTAATACTGATCTAAGCTACTTTCTCCAAGCAACCGGTTAGCAAGTATGGCCTCATCATCTGCTACCGTAAATTTGATCAAAGGAGATCAGGTGGACAGGCCAGCATACAACATTTTGTCGGTTCAAAACAAAGAGAACGACATGGCTGGTGCACTCTCAGCTATACCAGAAGGAGTCCTCTTAACCGAAGATGTCACGACGTTTATTCACGCCAAATAGGAAGAATTGGGTGAAACATATATTCAAGGCGAGTACCTATCATTGTGCGAAGAAGGGAAACTTCCTAACAAATAAGCCAAGCTTGTATCATCCAGATTGATAAATGGAGTATGCTACCCAACAATCTTCAGGGAAGACCAAGTCAGACTGGTGCTGAGCTGTCTTCACGAACCAGGGTTCTGGCTCAACAAAGGTGCATGTCATGAGATCACCAAAGAAGATCTCCACAAAGTAATTGGATATAGTGACAAAGAGGAAGCACTAACCCTGCGTACCATTGCCAATGTTGTCGTTAACAAGCTGACCAAGTCAAGGTCTAATGGTCAACTTATGACCGTGAACGACATTGAGGATGGAGTATGTTTTGCGTCTGTTGTTATTGGGTATAAGATTTGTCAATCAAGCAATCTGAATAGCATACCAGGTGGAGCTATTCACGCCGCATATCGGATAATGCGTGAGAATGCCCAACACGACATCTGTGCAATGCTTCAGAGCCAAATATTCGAAAACATGAAGAAGCTTGGAGTTGTGAAAAAGAAATCCATGAAGTATGGAACCCTTCTAATGTGCCTATACTTACTACTTGGACTTCTTCCTAGGTATTGGTAAAGTGACTTGGAGAACCGATAAACCGGTCATGCATCAAATCACTGAGATGGCCAATCAACTAGGAGACCAGTTAAGCAATGCAATGACTGAACATTTTGAAGCATTTCAATTAAAAATGCACGAAAGAGAAAGGGTGCCGTCAAGTATAGTTGACCAGTACAAGGACGATGTATGCTTTCTGGTTACCACCGACAACTGCGTCATTCAAGCAGTGGAACCAAGAGACGTATATGCTCCTGAGCTGGGATACGAGATCACTGCCAAAGTTGCTAAGGCATATGTTAATGCCTTAAATGATGCAAACCTAGATCTAGGCGCCAATCGGTTTGGCACGTATACTGAGATTCTTCAGAATCTGTCAAAGAGGGCACCAATCAAGATTGTCTACAAGAGGACGCCCACACTGAAGAAGAAACCAGCGACAGAGCAGCCCAAGGCTCAAAGGAAGAAAGTAGAACCGGTACCCAGTATTCAAGAGGAAAAACTAGAAGAAACAGAGACCGAGGAAACAGTTCCTCTGATCAAAAGAAGAAAGCCCACAATTGACGAATTTGTGGCAGGACTAAAGAGTTTGGTAATTTAGGTTCTGTTAGAGGAAGATATCAACTAGCAAATGATGAACACAAAAGAAAAATTGAAGAAGCTGTAGTATTCAGCCTTCATAAATTCAATCTTCATCCCGGTGGACTTCAGACAACTTTACCTGAAAATCTTCTACAAATTATTGAAGATCGGTGGAAGGCTTCAGAAGATAGAGAGGAGCTAGGAATACGAGCTCTTTTAGAGGTCCAGAACCACCTCACTCTAGAAGAAGCCACAGAACAAGCTGAACTTCAACAGAAAACCTTCTCAACAAAAAGAAGGATAGGCCTCATGCTCATTGGAGAAGTTGAGAAAGTATATAATGAAGAAGTAGCGATATGGACCAAACTTCTTCAGACCAAGCAGCAAGAAAAACAAGAAGCAGCTCAAAGAACAACAATTCCACCAGTCGCGGACACCGGTAAAGGGAAAGGTGTGCTTGGAGCTGAAGCACCAGTAATAGTGGACATCACTGATGACAAAAGAAGCAAGCCAGTAAATCCAACAGTTCTTATCTCTCCGAGCAAAGGACTCCAAGGGACTATAGGTCCATGTTCCCACCGGAACTAAATAACAGGCTACAATCAAAATGGTGAACCGGTCTAGGCACAAACACTAGAATCACTAGGGAAACATTGCTAAAGGTCAGACCTGGACTCAGTGAAGAGAGAATAAAGCTTCTATTAGAAGAAGCATCCATGAACCTAAATACACCAGATAGAGTTGCAGAGATATTAAACGGATATGAGAATCAAGTCTACAAAGAGACTCTGGACTACTGGCATAAGTATGACTTCAGTGCATTCGATAAATTAGGTCCTCAGGATCAATCTGAACGAATGCAAGCACCACCAGTAGGACTCACATCTGTTGAAGAGCCTGCCACCGGAATTGAAAAAGGTCAGGCAGAGGAGTTCACAGCTGGTGAACAAGTAAATGTTGAACAAGGGATTGACAACGATATACCCTTAGGAGAACTTCATACTGCTGAGGAGCAGCAACAAGAAGTCCTACAGGAAGAACAAGAACAGGATGCTGCAATCAATGAGCAACCGGAAGAAGAAGCTCAGACCAAGGAAGAACCTCCTGCAAAACAAGTTCTACCTGACGCAGAGGTTCAACCAGGAGAGGACAAGCTTAAGGGACAAGAGGAAGAAATCCCAGTGCACACTGAAAAAGCTCAACTGGAGCAAGAGCAAAGGCAAAAGGTACAAAATGACATACCAAGCTCCTCATCAAAGAGGAAACTATCTTTTCTTGAAGAGAAGGAAATTAAAAGGAGTAAGGTCACCGATACAGTGGTAGACATCAACAAGATGTCAACTAGACAACTCAAGGAACTGACCAAGAGAAAACAAGACACGATCCTAACCACTGTCAAAAACATATTGTGTAACTTTGTACCAGACGTTGACGTTGATAAAGATGAACCGGTCATCGACCAGCTCGAAGCTCTGGCACAAGCAATCGGTGAGGATCTATCCGATCCAGAAACAGTGGCAATCAACCACTATGAGCAGAAAAGAGTGGAGATACTGCACAAGCAGGTTGCAGATATCAAGGTAAATGTATCAACCCACCTAAGAATGCTCCAACAACAACTTCAAGAGGCAGGAATTTTGATGAACAGAACATCAAACTTTGATGTGTTTCTACAAGATTTATCAGAGAGATCTGAGAAGGCCTCAGAGGAGATCAAAACCCTATCCTCTCAGTTTGATATCAAGAATAAAACTGCAACTTCTTTCAACAGAGAAATGACAAGTTTAACTCTTACACTAAGAAAATTTGCTGAAGAAAAGAATAAAAGGATCCAAGACATTATTGGATTTCAGATATTTCTGGCACCAACTTTTGACATTATGAATCAAATAGAAAATTCCACAGAAGCTCTTATCAATGAACCAACTTTCAAAACTGTGGAAGATATGGAGAACATCATTGTTTCTCTGAAAGCAGCCTAAAAGAACATAGAATATGTAACCAGTCAATGGGCACCATTCCTTTAATCTGCCAAAATAATATACAAAGACATCTTCACAAAACTTCAAATCTAAAAGGATGTCACACCCTTTGTCCTATGGAGGCAAAAAGGGGAAGAACACTAGAAAAGATAAACAAAGGAAAGACCAGGGAACAAATAAAAGAAGAGAGTGAGCAAGAAGGAAAAATAGAAAGAGAATGGATAAGAAGAAGAGAGGACAAAGGAAAGAGAGGAACGAAGCAAAACAGTCACTGGAGCACTCAAACAGGGGAAGTGTTCTACAGACTAGATAATTGTCACAAGTAAGTGAGTATGGTTTTGTGTAGTTTTGCCACCAATGACAAAGGGGAAGATTTTTAGCAATTTAAGATTGTCATTAGAACAAATTCACAAACACCATGCACCGGTAAAAGGTCACCGGTCACTCACGTTACTTAGATGACACCGGTAGACTAGAAACACAGTGTATGCACCGGTAGTTGAAGAAAAGGGAATACACCGGTAGACAGATCTAAGTACACAATATCGGTCTCAGAGTGCATACAAAGTTGAACCGGGAATAAGGTTACACCGGTCTAAACTGTATAAAGATCCGCACCAGATTTTGCAGAGCAGTTTGAGTTAAAACTAGATTATACAGGACATCCACCGCTCAAAAGTGGAATTAGCTTTTTAACAAGAGTTAGTTTTATTTCTACGGATGCCTTGCAAGGTAAACTCGAGATCAGAACACAAAGCTTAACTGCTAGTTGCATGATTTATTGTTGAGTTTACAGCCTGGCGGTTCTATGAGTTAAGGGTTTCATGACACTGAACCCTTGTATAAATATAGGTCATAGGACGCAAGAAAGTTGTTGTTGATTGTTGGTGATTGCATAGAGCAGAGGAGAGCCATCTTCTGAGAGGAGAGCTATAGACACAGAGGTAGCAGAGATCAACAGCCAGGCAAACCGGGAAAGAGGTATGATCTAATCAGACATTTAGTGTCATAACAGATCATTGCTTTTATCAGTAGTAAAAGCAAATTGAAATCCCTTTATTTGGGTGGACCTAATCGGTTCGTTGTAAAAATCCCCTAGCAAGGTAACATCCCTTTTGATGTTCAAAGTCCTATAACCAGGCAACTCCTAACAGGGTTCAGATTTTAACAGATCTTTTGTAAAAATCCCTTAACCGGGTAGCACCTTAACCAGTGCTTTGTAAGCTCCTAACAAGGCGCCTTCATTCTACAGTAGTGAAGTTGTGAGCTCTGTCTCACCGTGGTTTTTTCCTTCTAATCAAGGGTTTCCACATATATATCTGGTGTTGATCTGTGTACTTACTTTTATGCTTGCATATGATTGATTGTTTTTGAAGAATATTGTCCAAACAAGTATTAAAAGCCAAAAAATAGTTCATACTGATTCACCCCCCCCCCCCCCTCTCAGTATCCGGTCAATACGATCACTTAATAGAGATGACAAAACTCTATCTTCTTTTGCCAATCAATGACAATACTTGTACTTGTGCTTGTACTGGTTGTAGGCTTATCAGTTACCAGTTATCATCACTCAATGCCAAAAATCTCCCCCTTTGGCATTGATGGCAAAACCTTGATGGGCAATCAAAAGCTTGCCTCTTTGTTCCACTATTACTTCCTTTAGCTTCTTCCGGTTGTCTACTGGTTTATTGCCAAACACTCCCCCTTTTTGACAATGATGCCAAAGCCTTAGTCAGAAAGACTTCTTTTCTAATCTGCTCCCCCTACGAGCAGCAGTCCTTTTCATCAGTCCAAAAAAATGAGTTGTAACCCTCTGTTGAAGCATAATGAACTGATGATCACCTTTGTAGGTTTACTGAAGATCTTGAAGGGGTATCACCCCGAGTTTACCTCTGAGATACTCGAAAGTACTATTTGGTAATGGCTTTGTGAAGATTTCAGTAATTTGTTCCTTGGTGGGAACATACTCCAATCTTACCTCCTTGTCTTGTACTAACTCTCTCAAGTAGTGATACTTGATGGCAATGTGTTTTGTCTTGGAGTGCATAACAGGGTTCTTGGATATGTTAATTGCACTGGTGCTATCACAATAGATAGCTATCGGTTCAAGTATATGTTCTTTGATTCCTTCCAACAGTTATTGTATCCAGATTACCTGTGTGCAATTGATTGTTGTAGCAACATATTCAGCCTCTGCAGTAGATTGTGAAATACAATTTTCTTTCTTACTTGTCCAAGAAACAATTCTTCCACCGAGAAAGAATGCACCACCACTTGTGCTCTTTCTGTCATTGATGTTGCCAGCCCAGTCTGCATCAGTGTATACTTTTACCTCAAATCCTCCCTTATGTGAAAACCATAAACCAAATTCCTCGGTTCCTTTTAGATACCTAAAGATTCGCTTTACTGCTATCAGATGTCTCTTAGGGATTAGCAGAGAATCTTGCCACTATGCCAACCGCATGTGCAATGTCCGGCCTACTGTGAACAGCATACTGCAATTTTCCTATCATGGACCGATACATTGTTTCGTTCACTTCTTTTGCATCATCCTCCTTTGATAACTTGAGGTTAGTTATCATTGGGGTTCCAACCGGTTTAGATTCTTCAAGTCGAAAAGTCTTAAGAATTTCTTTTATATACTTGGACTGAGAGATAAAAATACCTTCTTTAGCTGATGGACCCGTAGTCCAATGAAGAATTTTATGGCGCCTATCATAGACATCTCAAATTCTTTCATCTCTTCAACGAAGGCTTTGCTCATCTTGTCATCTCCTCCAAAGATGATGTCATCCACGAAGATCTCAGCAATTAGATTTCCATCTTTTCCAGTCTTGAGATACATACTATTGTTGTCCCCGGTTCTTGCGAATCCTATGGTCAGAAGGTATGAATGCAACCTCTCATACCAAGCCCTTGGAGCTGGCTTAAGCCCATAAAGAGTTTTTTTTCAGCTTACAGACCATACCACTATCTTGTGCAGATGTGAAGCCTTCTGGTTGTTCAATGTAGACCTCTTCTTCCAGTATTCCGTTCAGGAATGCAGACTTAACATCCATCTGATATACTTTGAATCTTTTGTGAGCAGCATAGGCGAGAAGAATTCTCACTCCTTCCAATCTGGCCACCAGTGCAAAAGTTTCTCCATAGTCCAGTCCAGCTTCCTGGGCATACCCTTCGCATACCAATCTTGCCATATTTCTTATTACTTTCCCATCCTCATTCAACTTGTTCCTATAAACCCACTTGGTCCCTATGACATTCTTGTCCTTTGGTCTTGGCACTAGCCTCCATGTGTCATTCTTCTCAATTTTCTCAATTTCTTCCTCCATGGCTTTGACCCAGTTTTCATCTTCTAGTGCTTCCCTGGTGGATTTGGGCTCTATACAGGAAAGTAAACAGATATTCTCTTTGGCCTTTTTCCTGGTCAAGACATTTGCATGTTTGTCACCAATTATATTATCAATGGAATGATACGTGACATACCTTGGGAGACCCAGTCTCTGTTCCCGGTCTGGTTATTCTGGTTGAGCAATTTCTTCATCATGATTCTGAGCATCTTCTTGCTCATCATTCTGTATTAACCTGTTGGCTTTAGGTACAGTCTCCGGCTCTAGATGTCTGTCCGTGTGTATTTCCCCTTCATCTTCAATTGTTGCTTCATTGAACTCAAAGGCCTTTCCTTCATTTAGACCTTCAAGACTGTAATGATCATCATGACCGGTCTTCTTGTCCGATTTTGAGGATTCATCAACTTTTACATTGATGCTTTCAATTATCTTGCCTATTCTCTTGTTCAGACACCGATAGGCCTTACTTTTGGTAGAGTAACCCAAAAATGTTCCTTCATCGCTCTTGGGATCAAACTTCCCAGAGTACATATCTCTTTTGATGTAACATTTACTACCAAAGATTTTGAAGTAACCTACACTAGGAGTATGCTTGAACCATAGTTCATAAGGAGTCTTATCGCTTCCCTTTTTTACTTGAACTTGGTTTAGTGTGTAGACAACAGTACTGACAGCTTCTCTCCAGAAGTGATGAGGGAGATCCTTTTGAATCAATAGGGTTCTTGCACAATCGATCAAAGTCTTGTTCCTTCTTTCTGCTACTCCATTTTGCTGAGGTGTCCTCGGTGCAGAAAACTGTCTCTTTATTCCATGTTCCTCACAATAGTGAGTGAACTCTTGAGAGGTGTATTCACCTCCTCTGTCTGACCGCAGGCACTTCAAGGTTTTACCGGTTTCCTTTTCCACTCTGGCTTTGTAGATTTTAAACATGTGGAAAGCCTCTGATTTTTCTCTAAGAAAGAGTGTCCACATCATTCTTGAGAAGTCATCTACAAAGATCATGAAGTACCGGTCTCCATAATAGCTCTTTGTCTTCATTGGTCCACACAGATCTGTGTGCACAAGATCTAGAACATTTTCAGCAGTAAAAGACTTACTGTTGAAGCTTGCTCCTGTCAGTTTTCCTAGCTGACAATCTTTACAAACACCACTGATGGGTTTTGTAATCTCAGGGAGTCCTCTAACCGATTTCTTTTTGCTCACATTGATGATACTGTCAAAGTTTATGTGGCAGAGTCTCTTGTGCCATAGCTAGCTATTATCTTCTTTGGAGACAGGACAGATTTTACATGATTCTCCTCTGACTGAAGCTATCAAACAAGCTCCTTCCATTGAGTCTAGGTAGAACAAATTGTCTTTGCTCTGTCTACCGGTTGCAACATGGGTTCCAGACTGATTTTTGACTATACAGGAACCTTGTCCGAATTCCAACAAGAATCCTTTGTTATTCAGTTGTGCAACGCTCATCAAATTGTACTTAAGTCCTTCTACCCAGTATACATCTTCACAGACAGCATTGTTGCAGAGAGCAATAGAACCTTTACCTTTGATGGCACAAGGGGCATTGTTTCCAAAGGTAATTGATCCGCTGTCATTGAGCTCCAAGTTGATAAACTTGTTCCTGTCACCAGTCATGTGGTGAGTGCAACCACTATCAATGATCCAATCATCAAGCTGATGAGATCTAGATATGAGTGCTACTTCATTTACCACGGGGCTCTACTCCTTTAATGCAACAAATGCAATCTCTAGATCCTCAGAGTCATCAAACTCGTTGTCTGTGACTCCTTCCTTTGCAAGATAGCATTCCTTCTTTCCTTTGCTCTTGAACCAGTCTCTCTTATCTTTACTATCATTATCTGGACATCTGGGAGCAATATGTCCTATGTTCTTGCAAGAGAAGCATTTCAGAGGAAGCTTTCCTTTGTACTTCCCTTTCCCTCTGGGGAATCTCCTAGCGATGAGTGCTTCAAACTCATCTTGCTCCATCTCTTCTGGGAGAAGATTCTCAACAAGGTTACCAATCTTACCGGTAGAGCAGTTACCAGTATCTCTTCCCTTTTTGGTGGAAAAGATATTGACAGAAGACTTAAATGTTGCTTCTTGAATGGGTAAGCTATTATCAAAATTACTTAATTCAAAAGCAGCCAGCTTACCAATTAGGGAATCTAGGGTGACTCGATCTTTGGTCACCAATCTGAGCTCTTGAATAGCAGAGATCTTAATGGCATATTGAGGTATGAGGGTTCTCCGTATTTTGTTAACCACCTCCTCTTCACTGAGCTTTCCTCCAGTGCTTTTGGAGTTGATCACCTCTTTGATCCGGTTGTTGTAATGCTCGATGTCTTCTCCTTCATTCATCCTCATGTCATCATACTTTCCTCTGAGGCTTTCGACCTTGGCTCTTTGAACATTTGGGTCTCCTCCATAGACCACTTGCAACTTGCCCCACATCTTGAAGGCAGAATCTAGATGTTCAATCTTACCATAGATATGATCAAGTAGCGTGCTAGCTATCATATCCATAGCAGCCGTGTGCTTGGTTTTGATCTTCAGTTCATCAAGTGTCAAAGTGCCAACGGGTTCACTGTAATCGATGGTAACATGATTCCAGTACTGATCTTTGGTGGCCTTCATATACAGCTTCATTCTGCTGCACCACAAAGTAAAGTTTTCCTTTGAAAACTTTGGTCCTTCCTTTCTCATCATCTTGCCTTTTTCTTTAAGCGGTTAAGCGGTAAAGAAAACACAACTTGGTTCTGATACCAATTGACAATCCCAACCGGTGCTGAGAGGGGAGGGGTGAATCAACACCTCTAAAAACTTTTCTCTTCAAATCTAGTGAAGTAAACTTGTAACTGTAAGCCAAGACAAATTTAAGCATATAAGAAAGCAAGCAGACAATCACACAGTGACACCAGATTTATCACGTGGAAACCCGATTAGGATGAAAACCACAGTGTGAGGAGACCTCACAAATTTTGTACTCTTCTAGAGTACGCCCTATTAGGAGCCTTCCTGGTTAAAGGATCAAAACGCACTGTTAGATGCGACCCGGTTAAGGGATTTGTTACAATAAGGCCAGTTAGTGCCTGCCTGGTTAGAGGACTTTGAACACCTTGAAAGATGTCACCCGGTTAAGGGATTTGATACAAGGGACCTATTAGAGTCCACCAAAATACTGAAATTTAACTATTGTAATTGCTAGAGAACAATAGAATGATTGACCTTTTACAAATGGCTTTGCATAGCCTGATAAGATCTCTGTTTGTGCTCAACTGAGAAGCATCACCGGTCGCCGCAGGTGTGTTCTCTACTATTGTGCTTCTCTGCACAATCTTCTTTCTCTCTTCTTCAAACTTCTTTTACCATGGCTTCTACAGCATACGGGTTCACTCTTTTTCTCGGCAGAATGAAGGCAACTTCTATTCACCTCCGTCAGAAGAATATATAGAGCCCTAGCCCTAATTACGCTCATCATGCATGACCTAATTGCAGATCCTTATCGAATTCATTACTCAGTGGAGTACCAGATTACTGAGGAAACATCCAATGCATGCTTATGCTTTATCTGCTTTATGAAGAAAGCAATAGATGCGTATTAATCACCTTTCCTTAACAAGAGATAACTCTTCGTTTTAAAGCCACAGATTCCAACTTTAAAACCTTCATACGCGCCTTAGACTGATCACTAGGTTAACTCAAAGTCATCCGGATTTACTGCAATAAATCTCGGTCAAAGAGTTAATTCAAACAGATAGTTGACTCTGACTTCCTCAATTCATACCGGAGTCATTACTAGATCGGTTGAGAACCTCATGCTATGAACAGGTAAGGGTCTTTGACCTGTTATTGTCTCTACCTTGGCTTACCGGTTGCACCTTCCTCGGTTGTATTGTTGACACCGGTTTCCTATTTCTTTCTCTGTACTTGACTACACCAGTTGTAGCCAAGTCCATGGTTTTCGGTTGAAGGTTGAATCCTCCTTTCTTTGACTGTGTTCATTACTCGGTTGCTGATGCTTTGTCTAGTGACCGGTTTTTATATGTTGGCACCATCTGCCAAACCATCATTCCTTCATACAAATCTCCACCATCTGCCAAACCATCATTCCTTCCTACAGATCTCCTTGGATCTTTAGACTTAATAGAGATGACAAAACTCTATCTTCTTTTGCCAATCAATGACAATACTTGTACTTGTGCTTGTACCGGTTGCAGGATTATTGGTTACTGGTTATCATCACTCAATGCCAACATAATGTGCCTCTATAAGGCACAGTGTCAATGGAAAATAGGCAAAATATGACCTCTTCATTCTTGAAATTAGCATATGCTTGAACCTGATCAATGAAAAGTTTGCAAGCCACTTAAAGCTATCTTAAAAGTCCTATGATAGATATTTATGGGAATGTAAAACTAATGATATAAGTGAATGGAAACAAAATTAAAGACATGATGGATAATAATGTAGATCCTTGCATGAATCGGGAATAAAACAAAAATAATGAAATTGGTTTGTTTAATTATTTGGCCAAAGCAATCATTAAATCAGGATGATCTAGAGAGTGTAGAAAAATTCTCAGAATGACGAAATCCTCAGAATATTGCAGATGGGAGAGATTAGAGAGAATCCTCATGTAAATAAGGGATTATCTCTGAAAGGAATAAAAACAGTAAGGAAAGATCAGTTGTGTTTCATTTTCTAAAAGGATGTACATTCTTTGACATATATCCATAGGTGGACATAGTAGTGGATGCCTATATCGATTTCTTCCTATTCTTCTGTGCAAAATTATTATTCTTTGATGTAAGTTTTCCTTCCCATGATTCTTTCACATGTGCTTCATCTTTGAGGAGGGCAAATGTTATTTTCTCAACATTGGAAAAGAAATACCTGTCTAGCCTCATTAACTATTCATCTAACACATGTACATCAATTTTACCTTAAAAACTTGGAATATCAAAGTACCTTGTAAGAAGTGTGACTACTTAACTATTTTATATCTATGCCTTATTGCTGGGTATTTCAAACAATTTTAGAGAATTGACTCATCATCTCTTCCTTCCATTTTGTCAAGGCTTCTTCCACCATAATTTTGAAAGGGTCTGCATCTACCATCTCTGATCGGCTATGCCTCGCAAGGAGGTAAACTGATGAGTTGTGTATCTCCAATCCCAACCTTTGATCACTAAACTGTGTGCAGTGACATACAAGAGCATATCTGCTCTGAATTCAATGGTGAATTAAGTTAAAATACTAGGTATGCGAAAACCTACGAGTATTGTGTGAAAAATGGACAATAGAAAAAACTTGAAATAAGAGTTGCATGCATCAAAAGTCATCTATTATTCAATGCAATTATATAGAATACCAATAGCCTCCAGAGTCGTATGAATTCAAAATGAATAGTTTTGTTGAATAAAACAAACAAACAAATATATACATAAATTAGATGTCCCAACTTAGTGGGGCCATAGATTTCTGCTCAGCGCTCGAACTGTAAAACTTTTACATCATTGGAAGGGTCTCCAAGAGATATAATTTCAGTCCATTAAAATCATGCCTTTGGCTATAAATTTAAGGGACCAACGACACTTTTGGCCACAAATTCCACTCCGAAGGCCTCCAAAAATGTCATTAGTAAACATAGAAAATACCAAAAAATTGGATTTTTGGTTTTACTTATCTTTGCTTGTTCTGTCAATTCTGCATTGTTAGAACACCCGCTATTCCAAGCCAAGTTTTTTATTTCCTTTCTCTCTGTAATTTGTCAAATAGTTGGCAGGCAGGTTGTTTACAGAATTTTCTGAGTATATTTGGTTCTGAGTTTATAGTTTGACGATGGATATGGCATTCACAAATTGCTTGATATGCAAACTCACAACAGCAATATTGTAACTAAATCCAAATGCAAATATAGTCTATTATGAAACTAATGAAATTGAAATAGATCAACAACAAAGTGATACAAAACTCATCTCTAACCCAAAGTTCTGAAATGTACTACAGAAGACCAGTACAATGATTTTCCAGTTAAATACAATTAGTCCTATGTATTTTGCATACCAAAGTGCTGCTGCAGATTTGATATCATCCAGCAGTTACATGAACAGTATGTATTAATCCATGTGGATGCTTTCCAGATGGCAAGTACAGCTACCTTGAATGCATACAACCCGATACGGCCACTTGTTATCAACTGCAGGCAATGGACATCCCTCTAGTAGTCTATGAAGGTTTCTTGAAATGCTTCAGACCTGGACATGTTTGTTATGAGTGTTTCCCAGTATGCACGGCTATTGTAAATTTTCCTTCAAGCTAGTAGGGCCCTTCCCTTAACACCTTCAGTTCTGTACGGCCCTAATAGCTCTCTCAATCTGGTATAAATGGTTTCCAAATAATAGTTCATTCATAGCCCAATGATCTCAATCACCTCCTTCAACTACACAAATTGAACCCTTCCTAGACAATTTGAAAACGGTAACAAATAGAAGTAATAGCTCATGTGGAACAATCAGATTTACCTCTAAGCTCAACCAAATCCTCCTAACTATGTCTTTCAACAGCGAGGAGAATGATAGAAAAGAGGGATTTCATCCTCCAAGCCCAAGAATATGAATTCTCCAGACAATTTCATAGATTTCGTATAATTTCCAAGCATGGTGAAAGAGAGCTCTTCAATCTCTACTATATTGTTCTCATAAGAGCTCATACACGTACTTTGTCAATGTGGGATAAATAAACATAATGCCCATTCAACAACTTATGTATCCAATGTGTTATAAAATAAAGGGGACCATTTAATTTAAATATTTCCCACAAACTATAGACTATGCATTAATAAAGTTAAATATTTAAATTTAACTTTATAAAATAACTGTATTAATGCACAATAAATCATATCAATGATAAATAAATCTTCTTGTCGATAATAAACAATTACCATCAACATGTCACTGCCACTAGAGGTACAACCATGCCTACAATGAATTACTATAAATAGTAAGTATGCCCAAAATTGCTTCTAAACCCCTCAGAATGGACTACAACTGAAATTGCCTAGGCCAAATGGCCTCTGAGTCCTTTTAGTATCCTGGTTAGCCTATGGGACCATGGGGAAATAGGCTAACAAAACATCATGCTATGAACACTAGAAATGGAACATTAATGTCTAGGCATAATGGGCTTACCCATTAGTGCGATAAACCCAGAAGCCGAGGAAGCCCGTACCGAGTTGTACGACGGAGAGGATAATCTGGCACGTGACTTCCGAATTTTGTTTCAAGTAGCTCTTGAAACTCACGTTCGAAGGGAGGCAACGAACGGAGACGTCCCTGCAGGCGTAGTGTGGGACGCGATTGGGGCGAACCCTGCAGCGAATCGGTTGTTGAACCAACTTCCACGGTTGTTGGCACAAGCAGCACTCGCACGACGTATTCGGCAAGAGGAAATTGACCGTGAGGACCGCCGCCAGGAGATCCTCCGTGCATTCCACGCCCGAGAGCATCTTCGTCGCCGTCGGGAGGAAGGAAATGACAAACAGTAAAGTCGTTGTAGTATAGTGGTGAGTATTCCCGCCTGTCACGCGGGTGACCCGGGTTCGATCCCTGGCAACGGCGCCAGATGTTTTCCCTCTCGGGTCAACAAGAATAGTTGCATAAACACACATTAACTGATAAACATGAACACAGGAAAGTATTGCAATTCGGTAAACATAAAGTACTCAGAAAACCAAATCATGTCATTCACACTCAAAGCAATGTGTACATATAACCTCCGAAGAGACACCACCGAAACGTCACGTCGTAACGGTTCACACTCTCGGTACTAACTGCCGAGATTAACATAAGTTTATTACACAACACCCGTACATACAAAATATACCGACAACACCCTCAAGCAATTTCAACTTTGGGTGTAGCAAGATCTGATTACTCTCCCACATAGCATCATAATCTGGCAGCTTCTTCCACTTAACTAAATATTCCTTAATCGTCCTTCTTCAAAGTGTCCTCTCCCTGGTATCAATAATTGCCTGTGGAACCAATATCAACTTCCCCTCTTCATCGAGGGGTGGCAACTCTACTAATGGAACTACATTATGGCATAAGGCATTTTTGAGTCTGGAGACATGAAATACATTATGTACCTCACTGCAGGCACGCAACTCTAGCTCGTAGGCAACTTGCCCAATGCGCTGAGTGACTCTAAATGGACCGTAAAATCATGTCTTGAGTTTCTCAACACCACTCTTCTTCAAAGAAGATTGTCTGTAACACTGGAGTCTAAGACCATATCACCAATCTCAAAGATGTCCTCAATCCTATGTTGATCAACATTTAATTTTTGTAAGTTTTGTGCCTGCTAAATATTCTCCTTCAATGCCCTTAGGATGTCCTAACTCTCCTGCAATAAATCTTTTGCCTTGGCCACCCTATTGTGCCCAAAGAGTAAATCCATGAAGTTTGGGGTTTCATACCCATACAATGGTATAAATGGAGTCAACCTGATAATCATGTGGTAAGTGGTATTGTAGCAACACTCATCCAAATGTAACCATCTGACCCAAGCTTTCTATTGTTCTAATACATAATTCTGCAGATAACCCTCTAACCACTTGTTCACTATCTATGTTTGGCCATCAATTTGCAGATGATAGCTAGTGATGGGAGTGAGCTCGATACCACTCAATCTACAAACTTCTTGCTAGAATAGACTCAAGAACTTAGAGTCCCTGTCAAGAACAATGTTTTTGGGCATCCCATGTAACCTGAAAACCTCCCTGAAAAATAAGTCAGCCACTTGGGCTACTATGTAGGTGGTTGCAATAGGGAAGAAATGTGCAAATTTGTAAGTCTATCGACAACCACATATTTGTAATCCTTACCTTGAATCCTAGGTAATCGTGTGATGAATTCCATCGATATACTTTCCCGTTTTTGAGCTGGAGTCGGTAAGGGCTGAAGTAATCCAATTGGAAATGTGTGATCATCTTTATTCTGATGGAATACTGGACATTCCCTAACATATTTCAAGACCTCAATCTTATGTCCCTTCCATGTAAACCTCTCTCAGACCTGCCTGTATATCTTAAAGAATCCTAAGTGACCAGTCAATGAAGCATCATGGAATGTCCTCAAAATCACTTCCTTGAAGTGGGAAGAAGGTACTAAGTAGATTATGTCCTTATATAATATGAGGTCACCAATCATTGTATACCTGTCATCCTAAATTGTGCCCTCAATCAAACCTCCAACCCATGAAATCTTTGGCATATTCTGTTGCGATTCTCTACTTCCAGTCAACTGATATCTCCACTAAAGAGCATATATGTGGCCTCCATGAGAGTGCGTCTGCCACTACATTTTTCTTTCCTATGATATATTCAATGTTCAAGTCATAGGCCTACAATTTAGTGATCCATTTCTGTTGTCTATTATTGAGGTCCATCTAGCTCATAAAATACTTAATGTTGTTATGATCTATTTAAATTGCAAATCTGCCTCCTACCAGATAAGACCTAAATATGGCCAACCCATGCATGATGGCCAACATTTCCCAATCATAGATGGAATAGCTCTTCTCCACCCCTCTCAACTTCCTACTCTCAAATGCTATGGGGTGGCTTTCCTATATCAAAACTGCACCAATCCCATCCCTTGAAGCGTCACACTATAGTTCAAATAGTTTGTTAAAATTTGGAAGAGTTAATACTAGAAAAGATGACATCACTTGCTTGAAATGCTCAAAACACTAGTGTTATCTCTAACCACTTGGTAGCTCTTAATCGGTTGCTCAGAAATTGTAGGCATAACTAGACACTTTGTTGCCCATTCCACCTTGTCATGTCTGAATAACCACTCTATCCTTTGTAGCAAAACAAATTTGAGTCCTCCATCTGATAATCCTCTAAGAACTACTTTCTTTCCCTAATGTTCAAACCTGAACTCCAATTTTTCCAGATTAAAGGTGAACTCCACTAAAGACTTCATCTAAGTCACACCAAGAATGACATCATAATCTCCCATATCTATCACATAAAAATTACCTACCATCTCATATTCACCCATCCACATGTGAAGGTCAGGAATCATGCAAATACTTCGCAACTTGTGCCCACTAGCGACTATCACTCTATACCCCTCATGTCCTTCTGTCTGTAATCCTTTATTCTTGACAAAGCTTTTAGAAAATAAAATTGTGAGTGGCTCTTGTGTTTATCAATGAAACAACTCACTACCCCTGTATCACACCTCCCATCTTGAAGGTTATTGCCTATTCAGTACTCATGAGTTGTGTGATGGTCTTTTCCTCACCAGACTACCCTTTTGAAAAACTTTCATCATCGCTACCACCTGAATCAAATTGCTGCTTTGCATCCTCTATCATTGATTCCTCAGCTGAAAAGTATTGAATCTATGTTGCTTTTTCTTTGACAGAACACTTGTGTGAAGGGTCTCAAGGTTCTCTACAATGGAAACATAGTTTCCTCCTAAGATTATTTAACTTCTCGTTGTCCAAATGATTTGAATATTTCTTTTGCTAGTGAGAATCCTTCTAGAAATGTTTCTTGTCTTTATCCTTCTTTGATGGAAAACTTTTGGACTTATTCTTTGAAGTCCTGGAAGTATCCACGCCCCAAGCCTTTTTATAGGCTTCCTGAAGTGTAGAGGTATTAAGTGCCTTAATCCATCCCTTCAACAGATCTTCCAAGCCATCCATAAATAACACCAAAAGTCTCCTCTGTGAAATATTAGTCACCAAAATTGAAAGCCTCTGAAGCTCCACTATAAATGTCTCATTTGAACCCCATTGTCTAAGCTGAGCTAGCTACTTGAAATGTAACCCTGCGTCTTTCTTGTCAAATCTCTCGATCAAGCTCTCAGTAAACTCCACATAGGAAGTAATCAGATCATGTCCCATAGTGACCATGTTGTGATGCCACCACTTGTGTGCGAAACCATCCAAATGTAGTGCCGCAAATTTAATAGCTTCTTCCTCTGGCATTGGGTTTAACTAGAAATAAGTATCTACCTTCTACCCCCATGCTCTGGCAATGGTTGTTCCAGATCCATCACAGTAAGGTAGCATGAGCTTGCTAAACTACTTCTGCAAATCATGATGTTGCGCCCTACCACCAGTGCAAGGCAAATGCTTTAGCCTAACATCCATATACTCTATAAATGAGATAACTACCTGAAATTCTTCTCCCCCATTTCCCCATCTCATCGAAACTAAACCTATAAATCTGTAATCTGTGGCACATTCTCCGGTTGTATCGGAGCCCTAGGTGGAAAAGTGGGTATGAGTGGCCTCAAACTCACTGTCCTCACTGGTCCAACTACATGGCCAAGATTATCAACAACCTGTCCTCCTCCATTGCCATCATTTTTTCCGTTATTCCCACCATTGTCACCTCCTTTATTCCCACCATTGCTTCCTCCATTATTTCCGCCATTTACATCAATACCCATATGTCTAGCTATCATTTGCATCATAAGGTCCACACGCTAATTATGTTCCTTATTTCTTTGCTCTGCATGTCGCTACCCAAATTGCAAAGCCTCTAACATATTAAACAATCTTTCTTCACTTGGATCCCTTCTTTCACCCATATTACCTACTACTTGTTCACCCATGCCTAAGTGTACTTTTGGGTCTCTTTGTTCTTCTAGCCTTGTATTAAGTAATGCTCTATTTCTCTGTATTATTATAATGATGTGATAATGGTGTACACTCCAATCAATCATGTCACTGTCTAATCATTTCGTACTCACCAAGATGGCAGGATACACTGCTCTAATGCCAATGTAAGAACACCCCCTGTTTCAGGCCAATTTTTTGCTTTCTTTTCTCACTGTAATTTCATCAAACGGTTCGAACGTAGGCTATTTACAAAGTTTATTGAGTATATTTAGTTCTGAATTTATAGTTTGAAGATGGATGTGGCATTCACAAATTGCTTGATATGCAAACTCACAACAACAATACTGTATCTAAATCCAAATGCAACTATAGTCTATTCTCAAACTAATGTTATTGAAATACATCAACGACAAAGTGATACGAAACTAATCTCTTACCCAAAGTTCTAAAGTGTACTACAACAGATCAATACAATGATTTTTTAATTAAATACAATCAATCCTATGTATTTTGCATACCAAAGTGTTGCTGCAGAATTGATATCATCTAGCAGTTACATGAACAGCATGTATTAATCCATGCGAACGCTTCCTAGATGGCAAGTATAGCAACCTTGAATGCATACAACCCAATACGGCCACCTGTTATCAACTGCGGACAATGGACATCCCTCCAACAGTCTATGAAGGTTTCTTTGAATGCTTCAAACTTGGATGTGTTTGTTACGAGTGTTTCCCAGCATGGATGGCTATTGTAAATTTCCTTAAAACTTGTACGACACTTCCGTTGACACCTTTAATTTTATACGGCCTCAATAGCTCTCTCAATCTGGTGTAAATGGTTTCCAAATAACAGTTCGTTCACAGCCCAATGATCTCAATCACTTCCTTCAACTACACAAATCAAACCCTTCCTGGACAATCTATAAATTGTAAAAATAGAAGTAAAAGCTCTTGCAGAACAATTAGATTGACCTTTAAGCTCAACCAAATCCTCCTAACTATGTCTTTCAACAGCGAGGACAATGATAGCAAAGAGGGAATTTGTCCTCCAAGCCCAAGAATATTAATTCTCCAGACAATTTCATAGATTTTATATAATTTCCCAACATGTTGAAAGAGAGCTCTTCAATCTCTATTATATTGTTCTCTTAAGAACTCATACACTTTGTCAATGTGGGATAAATAAACATAACACCCCTTTAACAACTTATGTGTCCGATATGTTATAAAATAAAGGGGACCATTTAATTTAAATAATTCCCAAAAACTATAGACTATGCATTAATAAGTTAATATTTAAATTTAACTTTATAAAATAATTGTATTAACGCACAATAAATCATATCAATGATAAATAAATCTTCTTGTTGATATTAAACAATTACCATCGACATGTCACTGCAACAGGAGGTCTAATCATGCCCAGAATGGCTTACCATAAACAGTAAGAATGCCCAAAACTGGCTCTAAACTCCTCAGAGCGGACTGCAACTGAAATTGCCTAGGCCAAATTGCCTCTAAGTCCCTCTAATGTCTTGGTAACCCTATGGGACCAAGGGGAAACAAGTTAACCACACATCACGCTATGAACACTAGAAAGGGTAAAGTACACAGATGCCTCTAGATGGCCCCTGATCTGCTCTAAATCATCGTCGAACTGCCCCTCCATCAAACTGCTATTTTGGATCGCCCCCAAACTACTTCGAATCATCACCAAACAGCTCTAGATCACCATAGGACTGTTCTGGATCAACAAAAAAACTCAACCAAGTCACAAGGAATAATTGCTAAATACTCATCTTGACTCACACCTAGCTTGACACCCAAGACACAACTCAGTGCAAAGGGATTGAAAACTTGCAAATCACAGTGAGTCAGCCAAGTGCTCGCCGATGATTCATACCATTCCTCCACCAAGTGGCTCCCTTTAAAGTTCATTAAGTTTGAAAATGTAAAACAACATTAGGATGGGATCAGATCAATTAGCATAGTGCCACGTGGAGAAGCTTCTAAGACAAAACCTTCCTACTTTATTTCAGTGATTTGTATTTAGCTTAGTTATACCAAGCCAACATTTTCTAGGGGACATGGGAGAAGAGAGGAAATCTTTCATGAACTCTCCCTGGGAAATTGATTTTTTTGTGTACAGAACAGGAACAACGTTGTTTTAAATTGTTTCTAGTTATTCTTACATGAGATATCGGCTGATAATGTTTATGATTAGATTTTTCATTTTTACATGTTTATGTACTTTGATTTTATTATGGATGGACAATGCTGGTTTTCATCTTTGAAAATTGTGCAGGTATAGGTAGAATCCAAGAGCACTCATTTGGTTGTGATGTGAGTTCCCAAGTGGGGAATCCAAGCATTTTTCAGGATACCTTTTCTTGTCACTTGGCCAAGTTACATCAATTCAACATTGTGTTGTTAGATCTATATGGCAGTAGTCATCATGTGGTGTTTTCAGTTGACTTATGTTAAGGTTCATTTGATGGTATTAGTCTGCTACATTGCCGACTTTACTAATTATTGTTGGCTATCTTGGTTTTGGGGTTACGATTCAGGCTAAGCATGGTGTAAGTCCTAATTCTACTATTCAATAAGTGCTTCTATATCTTCAGGATGCCTTCCACCTGATCATCTTCCTAGTCAAATGATTTGTATATTTTTCTTCCAATCAATTAATAGAGTGCAAATTATGATACTAAATGACACAGTTATGGGGAAGGTATACTAAATGATTGACCAGTTCTGTCTGTAATAAATTTCTACCATCAGCAATACATCCACCCACTCCAAGTCTGAACTAGCAAATAAAACAATAAAGGAATGATAATACAAAGTAAACAGATACAATGACAACACAAAAGAAACTGAAACAGAAAACAACTATCGAGCCATTCAACAAAAACAGGAATGTGTCTGCTGAACAAATCTATCACAGAACAATAGACACAACACAGGCACAATTAGTGTGGTGCCTGAATAACTTCATGGATGGGCAAGCAAACAATTTTGTGAAGATTGACAAGGTTTTTAGATATACTCCTAAATGTTGTCAGGAATTAACTTCACCCAACATACCTCTTGCTAAGTACGAATCAAATGGAAAGCTAGATTCTATTAATTTGTGAAAAGCAGTATCTACATAGGAGTTTACAGGCTATAGATTTTTTGAAGACCTTACTGTCATGCATGCAATACGTACAGGGAATGTTAGCAATCTAACAAACATGGAATCATCATGGAAAATTGAATCCTTAGTCATTGCACAAGAAAATATTTATTTAACCAAAATAAATAAATTATATCTACCTCCTTATAGTGTTGTACAGCCTCTCGATAGAACTTTGGTTTTGAGTAACCTGCTAGTTTTCGCAATTTAGCAATTGCATATGCAGTCCTAAGCTGGCACATTAAAAAAGCACATATCAATACCACATAAATAGAACTTTTCAAAGCTATACCCTTGTAAAATTGAAAATCATGAATTTTAATATGTGAAGATGAAGGTCAATGTTAGACAGAAAAAAAACAACTTTTAAACACTAGTATCAAAGACAGTCCTCCTTGAAATCATGTACTGGTCTATGCCCCTTGTTAAGATGTGATCAGATTTGGAATAGAAGAAATTTTAATTTTTCTATCTTATTTCCTTGATGTATGTATAGTGAAACTATAGTGTACTAGTGTTAGAATAATATTTGAACTTCTATGAGATTGCCTATATGATAATAATGTAGATCCAAGAGAAAACTATGAACTTCAAATACAATAATTTTATACTTCTTTACATGAGAATACTTGATATGGATCTGTATTGTAACTTGTAATAATACTTGCAGATTTCTGTATTTTCCAAGTTACTCTTTCAATGTGTATTTATATGATATAATGGGACATGTCTCCCGCAGGGACATGCCTCTACATGAACTTTGATCATGTAGAGACATGTCTCTACATGAGACATGTCTCTTGATAATTATTTTAATCATTCATTTGTTACCGATAATATATACCATTGAACTAATCGATAATGATCGATTTACAACTTCATAAGAATGATACAAGATAGTCGATATAATAATCGACTCACATATAATATATGACAGCATCAGTCAATATGGGTATCAACTGTGATAACCACAATCGATACTGATTGAGATCATCATAGTTGATACCAATATCGATGCTCATAATATATATTGATACCAATGATGTGTATTGGCCGATAGTGGTTATCAGCTATGATAACCACAGTCCATGTTGACTGTGATCATCACAGTCGATACCGACTATGCCTTTATTGATTCTTACATTTCCATTTATTGTTGGTTTCATTGATTATTAAGTTGATTCTCATAATCGACATTATAGTCGATGTCACACATGAAATCTTGTTTAGTGTATTATCATCATTATATATATATATGACAATTATTTATTATTTATAAGTATATATGTATATGTATAATATATCTCTTATATATATATGTGTGTGTGTGTGTGTGTGTGTGTGTGTGTGTGTGTGTCTATATATATATTATGTATATATAATATATATGTCATCTCAATAATTGTCATCAATATTAATAATGCTTCGTGATAATAGAGGATGATAGATATTAAATGTTTGGACCTTATCTATCCCTTATGGTCTACACATTGAGGAAATATCTATCCTCCTCTATTATCATGAAGCATTATTAATATCTATGTAGACCATAACATAGTGATAAGGGATCTTAATGTGTTTGGACCTATCGTGAAATACAGGGTTCACAGAAAGTTTTATGCAACTTTGATTATCACAATGAATAATAGTGGAATCCAAGGCTTGTCCAAACAATACAACTAATAGCTTTCTTAGCCATACTGCTTCTCGAGCTCCCATAAATGCAGCAATGTATTCAGCTTCAGTGGAGCTTTGTACAACTGAGCATTGCTTTCTACTAAACCAGGATATCATGGCAGAACCTAAACTGAAACAGCATCCTGAAGTAATCTTTCGATCTACAACACTTCCAGCTGAATTTGTGTTTGAATATCCATGGACGTTTAGATCAACATTGTAATACTTTAATCCAAGCCCAATGGTTCCACGAAGATATCTCAATATGTGTTTTGCTGCAACCAAATGCAATTTTCTAGGTTCACACATGAACTGACTAAGTGCATTTGTTGCATAGCAAATGTCTGGTCTGGTGTTCACCAAATACATTAATGACCCAATTATTTGACGATAGAAAGTAGGATCTGCTAATTCTGATTGTGAAGCTACTTCTTTGAGTTTGTGAAAAAATTTGTCTCCATAGGTGTAGACATAGGTTTGCTATCCATCATTCCAAACCTCTTTAATATATCAATAGTGTATTTTCCTTGATTTAAGATAATGTAATTATCTTGTTGCCATACTTCTAAACCATGAAAGTAATGTAATATTCCCAAATCTTTTAGCAACTCATCAACATACAAAATGAGAATCAACATATCAGCATTTATTACCTTAAATTATAGATTACGGTCTGCTTCATTCTTGGAAAACCCCAATTAGGAAAGATAGTTGTCTACCCTTTCATACCAGGCTCGCGGAGCATGTTTGAGCCCATATAAAGCCTTCTTTAACTTGCAAACATGAGAAGTACTATCATGAATCACGAATCCCTCTGGTTGTTCCAAGTACACTTCCTCTTCAATGATCCCATTAAGGAAGGTTGTCTTTACATCCATCTGGTGAACTTTCCTTCCTTTAGATGCAGCAATAGCAATAACAGCTCTGATAGAGGTGTATCGAGCAACTGGGCCAAATGTATCTTCATAATCAATCCCTTCCTTCTAGGAGAATCCTATGGCAACAAATCTAGCTTTATGCTTTTCAATACTTCTATCAGTTGCATGTTTGATTTTGAATAGTCATTTAGATGAGACAACTGATTTATCTTTAGGTCTTGGCACAATGTCCCAAACATCATTCTTTATGATGGATTTGTATTCTTCAACCATTGCATCCTTCCATATTTGCTTTTGAAGTGCTTCCTCAACATTTGAAGGTTCAGATTTGATAAGTTCACTCATGAGAGAAACATAGTTCGACTATCTATTAGGTTTCTTCATTTTCCTGAAAGTGCCCTTAGAAGCTCCATAAATCTCTACTGCAATTGTTTTCCTTGCCCAGAGTGATCTCTCATGATTAATGGTTGAATCTCTAGTTTCAAGAGTAAAGTTCAATGGTTCATTATCATTCTCTATAGGAGTCTCCCTCTAAAGCTCAGGATCAAGATCTTCTTGAGAGTTTTCTTCATCTACTTCCATAATGTCTATAGACCTCTTAAAATTAATGTCTTCTTGGAAGGTTACCTCTCTGCTAAGTTCAATTAAGTTTTGACCAGGTATGTATATCCTATAGGCTTTAGATGTTTCACTATACCCAACAAATTTCCCACTCTTCCCTGATGGCTCTAATTTGGTCTTTTCCTCTTTAGGAATATGGATATAGACGCGACAACCAAATATCCTAAGATAGCTTATGTCAAGTTTAGTCCCATGGAAGGCTTCTTCAGGGGTTTTATTGTCTAGGATAGAGTGAGGACATCTATTTTCGATATAAACAGTTGTGTTGGAGGCTTCAGCCCAAAATGAGGTATGAAGGTTTTGATCATGCATCATAGCTTTTCTTGCTTCTATTATGTATCTATTTTTCCTTTCAGCTACCCCATTTTGTTGCAGGTTGTAAGGAATAGTGTACTCCCTCTTAAGCCCAGCCGACTTACAAAATTCATTAAAATTATCAGAGATGTATTCTCCCCCATTATCAGACCTTAGGGTTTTGATTCTTTTCCCAAACATGTTTTAAACTAAGGCTTTGAATTCCTTAAATTTAGTTAGAACTTCATTTGATTCTTTACACTTTAGAAAGTAAATCCAAGATTTCCTAAAGTAGTCATCAACAAAAATAACATAATACAAAAATCCTCCTAGCGAGGCTACTGTCATTGGTCCATATAAATCAGAATGGATAAGTTCAAGTACATTTTTGGATCTACTGTCACTATTATGGAAAACACCCTTGGAGTTCTTTCCTAAAGCACAACCCTTGCAAACCCCTTCATGATCTTGCTTTAATTTAGGTATACCATTTACAATATTCATCATAGAAGATAGGGCACGAAAGTGAAGATATCCTAACCTTCTATGCCATATTTCATTAGTAGAAGATAAATCATGGATTAAGGCTTGAGAGGGAGAAGTGGATAGTCTATATAGGCACCCAGCTCGAGTCCCTAAGGTAAGTGCCTTCTTGATATTTGAGTTCTTAGGCCATGCTAGAACCTTTCCATCCATGAAAGCAATCTGCTATCCCTTATCTTCAAGTGCTGATATGGAAACTAGAATTTGTTTAATGCCTGGTACGAATAGTACACCAATTAATTGAAGAGACACACCCGATTTGAGTTGAACAGTGCAAGTTTCAACACCTTTTACTGGGTATTTTGAATTGTCTCCAATGGTGACTTCTTGACTTGATCCTTCATCTAGACTATCTAGTTGTTCTCTAAATCCTGTAATGTGTCAAGAGGCTCCACTATCAATGACCCAAGTATTTCTTCTATTTGATATCTCACTCGATAGTGCTGAATAGAATACAAGTCTTTCAACATCCTTCTCCTTACTTCTACTAGTGACGCCTAATGTTTGATCCTGTCTGGGCATTTTATAGAAAGATGTTTGAATTTATCACATCTGAAACATTGAACTCTAGACATGTCTCTTCTTCTTTTATTTGAATGCATGTTATGGTTGTCCTTTCCTCTCTTTCATTTGAAGTTGTTTCTCTTTCCTTTCTTGTGGGAATTTTGTAATGTCCCCTTTTTAGCATGATTGTGACTATGGATGGATTAGTCTATCATGTGACCTTTGTAGGCTAATGAGGATGGACAGAGGGTCTCTTTCAGTGGGCATCTACTTCAAGATTCAATATGCTTTGGTTTGGCTTTTGTTTGGCATCATTTGGACTTCATTCGCTATACTTTTGTGACGTTTACTATTTATAGCAAGCCTGATGTTTGAGAAGGACCCTTTCTATTTTTGGAAAGTGCATTTGGTCACATCGTGAAATAATAGGTGACTCCTGTTTTAGATGGCATATTTAAAGGATAAGTATTTGGGAGGCCAAATTATTATTAAATCATTAAATGGCTTATTATAAAGTTATACTCTAACTTTATAATTTCACTTAAGTTGAGAGTTGAGTTGTCATTGGAAGGGGCCATTTATTCAATTAATTCATGGAAGCTTAAGCCAAAGTATTAATTAAAGTATTGGAGTAAATGAATTATTAAAAGGAAAAAACTATATATATTTATCCCACATTGGCCGGAAAAGTGTGTGAGTTCTCCCACAAAAGTTATAAAAGACTCACATGAGTTATTTTTCATTCGGGTTGTTTATGCTTTTGAAATTGGTGAAGTTTATGAGAAGAAGAAACTAGGGTTTCGTCTTCAGCCATTGGAGAGCAAGGATTCTTCAATTGTGCAATCATTTGAGGAAGTGAAATAACATCTGAATTTGATCTTCTGAGAGAGCTTCAAGACAGAGGCTCTAATTGCATTCAAATGGTGATGAATTTATATGTTGCAATCAATTTGCAGATTAAGAGACTGAATAATGCAGCGATTTATCCCAATTTGTGTTTAAGTATATAAATAGCAACAATCCTTATCTAAGGACGTCACTCAATCTATGGTAGCAACGTTAATCATCTATGAGTATACAAGCGGGTGGAATAGAGACGTTTTGTTAAGAAGGGCCAGCATTGGTGTTTTCCCCTATTATTGGCATCAAGGAAGATGCAGCTTAGGAGCTGCAATTTATGCATATCAATGAATCAACGTAGGCTGCAAATATATTCCCAGGTTTATTAGTTGTTTCATAACTGAATGGAATGTTAATTCAAAGTCATTTTGGCATTGTAAATTGTTTGAAATAGTTGTGGAGAAATAAGCACGCATACCAAACGATTGATGTAATTGTTGGCATTGACCGGTAAGGATGCAACCGGTAAATGGTAAAGTGGTGCAATCATTTGAGGAAGTGAAATAACATCTGAATTTGATCTTCTAAGAGAGCTTCAAGACGGAGGCTCTAATTGCATTCAAATGGTGATGAATTTATATGTTGCAATCAATTTGCAGATTAAGAGACTGAATAATGCAGCGATTTATGCCAATTTGTGTTTAAATATATAGATAGCAACAATCCTTATCTAAGGACGTCACTCAGTCTATGGTAGCAACGTTAATCATCTATGAGTCTGCAAGTGGGTGGAATAGAGACGTTCTGTTAAGAAGGGCCAGCATTGGTGTTTTCCCCTATTATTGGCGTCAAGGAAGATGCAGCTTAGGAGCTTCAATTTATGCATATCAATGAATCAACGTAGGCTGCAAATATATTCCCAGGTTTATTAGTTGTTTCAGAACTGAATGGAATGTTAATCCACAGTCATTTTGGCATTGTAAATTGTTTGAAATAGTTGTGGAGAAATAAGCACGCATACCAAACGATTGATGTAATTGTTGGCATTAACCGGTAAGGATGCAACCGGTAAATGGTAAAGTGGTGTTGTCATTGATGTCATTAGCTAACATTGTCCAATTAGGGAACAAGTGACAATAATAGTAAACAATTGACAAGAGAAACTGTTTAGAAAACCGGTGACACATATTGAGCAGAGATGCACTTATTGCTCGGAGTAGCGACCTGTGTAGTAAAGTACTGTGACCCGTGAGGTCACTAACCGGAGCAATGACCGGTAAGTACATAACCAGAACCGAACCGGTATAGACAGAAAAAAGAAAAGTGACACGTAAAGACAAAGACCTGTACAGTGCTTAAGGAAGGTGTAAACCGATCATCTCTAATTGGTGAGATATCATTAAGACCGGTGAACCAGTGAAAGTCACAGTTGCCAAACACTTAAGAGACTCTTCTATCGAGTTCTGTTCCACAAATCACGCAGGATTTTGTGTTACAGAAAAGATCGGTGCAAGGCACAGTTGAAGGATTTCATGCCGAAAATTATGGCATTAAATCATGGTGGAATCTCATGTAAAGGAAAGTATGCGACACGCATCTGATGTTTCCTTTACAATACAGAAGCACGGCTGCATGGCAGACCTCTTGTTGAGAAAAAGCCTTTAGCATGCATCTGATGTTTCCTCTCATAACTGAGATTCGACTAGATGATGGATCCAAAGGAGATCTTTGTGGATACTGCAACATGCAAAAAGTGTGAAAGGCAAAGGAAGTCTATTTATTCTTCAGCTAGCGAAGAATATCATTTGCCTTCATTCTGTCAAAGAGAAAGAGTGAACCTGTACGCTGAGCAAAGCTACGATAAGGGAAAAAGGAGAAGAGAAGAAGAAGAAGAAAAGACGAGTGTGCAAGAAAGCGTACCAACCTAAAGCGAGTATACTTGTGGTGCTTGGTGATGACTCTCAGTGGATGAAATAGCGATCGTATCAGGCTCAGCAAAGCCATTTCAAAAGATCAATCTCTCTATTGCTCTCAGACAATTGCAATAGTAAAATCCCAATATTTGGGTGGACATTAACAAGACCCTTGTATTAAATCCCTTAACCGGGTGACATCTAGTAGATGTTCTAAAGTCCTCTAACAAGGCAGGCTTTAACAGGCCTTATTTCTTAAATCCCTTAACTGGGTCACATCTAACAATGTGTTTATAAACCCTTAACAAGGAAAGCTTTTAACAGGGCGCACTTCATAAAAGTGCAAAATTTGTGAGTTCTACTCATACTGTGATTTTCTCTCGCTTTGGGTTTCCACATGATACATCTAGTATTCTATACTGCTATGATCTTGTGCTAGTTATTTCTTTTCTAGGATCTGTTCTGCATACAGTAATAGTTAACTTATATCAGATTGTTTTCAAGTTTTAGTGGGTGTTGATTCACCCCTCCCCTCTTAGCACCGGTTGGGACCATCAGTAATGTCATATCTAAATTGTTCATAATCAACTTACTAGATTGCATGTCAACTGTTTGTAAAAATATCCATTTGTTGTAGATGAATATTAGTCTTCCTAGGATGCATGGCAAGTGTTCGTCATTATGTCAACTAGATGTACTAGTTAATTTCAGTCATTTAAATGTTTGTCAAAGGTCTGAAACAGCTAGTATATCATTTCTATAACAATCGTGCATTGCTAGAAGCATTCAAAAACATCAATTGCAGCATACAAAACCCAAACTATATAATTTGAAACAAAGAACAACAGACAAAGACATTGCAGGACAATTGTTTGACAAAATGTCAAATGGGCAAAATTGAGTTTCAGAGTTAGAACCAGCAGGGGTTTTTACAAATTTACATTAAGGACTTGAATTTCTCCATTACAATTGTTTGTCGAAATTCCTCTTGCAATCAATCTTGCTTCTTCTTGAATGCAGTCGGTCTTTAATCGATCAAACTTACGAAATTTGGGTCCGGCACTTATCCCTTGCATGAATGCTTCTCAAGAAGTAGGTAAACCATTTAGAACCAGCATTGATAATTCTTTATTGTCAATATAATGACTAATAGTAGATAATTGATCACTTATCTCAGTTATACTCGTGAAGACATGATTGTTTCGCATTTGTTCATCTTGACATGATGTAGTTGTGTTTTAAGAGCAAGAGCCCTACTAGTGTTATTTATCTCATACATGTCTTCTAGAGTTTTGAACATTCAATATGCGGTATCTAATTTTGATATAAGAGGAGCTATATGATCCTTTACTGCATCTACTAGAATCTTCATGGCTCGGTTGTTATTTTTGATCCATATAGTTTTCTCATCATTATCATATGGTATGGGTACAGCCCTTTCCACATGTGTTCAGGTCTTGTTTTCTTAGTGCCATCATTATTCTGAATTTCCATGATACGAAATTTGTGGCACCTTCTAGTCTATCTTCAAATTTAACTCCACTCACCATTTTGCTTGACTATAGTTTTATAGAGCCTTTAATGGTAGTTAGATTTCTCCTCTAGATTCTATCTGATTGGATCTTTTCTTTATGCTAGCTCGGATACCATGTTAAGATGTGATCAGATTTGGAATTGCGGAAATTTTAATTTTTCTACCTTATTTCCTTCATGTATGTATAGTGAAACTATAGTGTACTAGTGTTAGAATAATATTCTAACTTCTATGGGATTGCCTATATGACGATAATGTAGATCTTAGAGAAAACTATGAACTTCAAATACAATAATGATATACTTCTTTACTTGAGAATACTTGATATGGATCTCTATTGTAACTTGTAATAATACTTGTAGATTTTTGTATTTTCCGACTTACTCTTTCAATGTGTATATATATGATATAATGGGACACGTCTCCCATAGGGACATACTTGTTCATGTAGAGACATGTCTCTACATGAGACATGTCTCTTGATAATTAGTTTGGATTAGACTTGGTAATGGCAATTTGTAATGTTTCATAATAAGGAGATGCCCATTCCCAATAATTATCATACGTCATTATGCATTCAAATTATATTAAGAATAATCTTTAATTCATAATATATGCTTAAGCTCTAATTCCTTACTTCATTCCTAATCACTAACCTTAAGAAAGATGTTAGATTTACTATACTAGGAGGCTTGCACAATCTACAAGTGGATTCCCTCTAGGCTCTATCTATCTCGGGATCTTTCCATCATGTGACCGATTTATCCGCCTCTTCCGTTACACACTCCCTATCCCCTTAATAGTAATTAGTGAGTTGTTAAGGAATTGGCCAAATAAATATTAATATTTTATATTACGAAAATATAAATAACTATATATAACACAAATGATATATATAATTACAATTCTAATGTTTACTAATAAATAGATATAATTTACATATATAAATATTATATCATTCTTATAATTCAGATATATTAGACCACTTAGATATATATATATATATATATATATATATATATATATATATATATATCACCCAAAAGTATACTATATAATTACCATTTCATTATTATCATATATACATATATATTAGATCATTATGTTATGGAGAAAATATATATACTTAAATATATGTTTCAGATATATATCACATATATGAATATATAATTCTGGTTACTATTATATGCATTTCTAACATAATCATCTGAATGACATATGTGTCATCTTGATTCGGAATATATTTATAACATATACTGATTTTAATATTGTTAAATACCAAAGACACATATATGTCTTAACTGGGTAATGGTTATCCTCCCTCTTAATATAATTCCCAAAACTATTTCCTATCATCTCCTGATATACTCCAAGTGATCCATACCAATTATTTTAATATGCTCTTATTCGATAATGATATTATGATTGTCCTCTGATTCTTTCTCATATGATCAGAATCATAACTATTAATAATCCTTTTTATTCCTTCCCAAACTCATTCCATATTACAATGTTCTTTAATCTTTTCCATCCATCCCCCTCTATCTGTTGTGTGTTCATCTTTTTATATTCCCCTCATCGGTTGGAGGGTCGTGTCTCTTTCTTATATTGATGACTTATTAGAGTGTCTCTTCCTTAAATGAATGTCTCTTGGGAAACCATTCTTAATTGTTCATTATTAACTAACCGATGATAATTGCTCCTTATTACATTTTATTTTCTGCTAATGTGTGATTATCTTAATCGATACTAATCGTAGCTTTTATGTCTTAAGTCGTCGTACCTTTTATGTTACCAAATCATGTCTTATGGAATCGCTATGCTTTTGGCCATTATTAGCGATGTTACTACGACATAATTGGAGACGATGAATGTGATTAACCTTTGTATAGGAATATCGTCTCTTTCTTCAATGCTCCAATATTACCATCGTTTATGAATTGCACAAGTCCCTGTTTTATTTTCATAACCATTAATCGTTGTTTCTTAGGGAATCACTAATCGTCTTATGATGATTTAACAATTCTCATTTCAGTCCCTTCATTGGAGTTAATCGGGTATATGGGTCTTTATATCAAGCGTCTCTAGTAGTGTAAATGTAATGGTATGAGATCTCAATAGGTTTCCTCTCTGTAATAGCCTAAAATGGATGGGTAAAACATGGTTGTTTGTACTCAATATGATGGTAGTTGTTAAGTCAAATGGGTCTATGTAAATAAGCAATAGAATGGTCAGTCAACATAATCTGGTGCTGCTTGGTAGCGAGGTTTATCAAGAATTGAGAAGATACATAGGTGATATTGTAATGTCCCCGTTTTTCAGACTTGTGGGATTAGCTTGGTTTGGCGACCCTCGCAAGCTAATCAGGTGATCAGAGGAGGTCAGATGGCGAAGCCAGTGTTGGGATTCCATTCTAGAGGTTCAGATTACCAGGTCTGCTCTTCGTTCGGGACAATTTGGTCAACTTACTATTTTTAGTAAGTGGTATTTTGGATATGGCTAGGATTAGCAGGGTGTCTGCACGGAGTGTCAGATGTGCCAAGATCGAGTTTCAGGGAATCTCCAGTTTGAGAGACTTACTATTTATAGTAAGTCTATTTTTAGCAATTGGTTATTTTTGGCAGTGGGTTATTTCTGACAGGGCAATTGGTGTTTGAGGCCCTGATGTCAAAAATGAGTTTGCGAATCAGTAGGATTCAAAGGCTTTTAATTTTTAAAGTTATCGTTATTAAATTAAATTATTTTAATTTAATAACTTTATTACTTTATAACTTAATGTTATAAAATGAAGTTATGATTAAAAAAAGCCTTTTAAGTTAAAAAAGTGAAATTGATGCTTTTTCCGAAAAAGCTATTATTCAATTCGAAAAAGCATTTTCATTCGCCCATTGATGTTTTTGATAATTTGTTTGTGAGAGAATTTTGCTTGGCTTGGAAAAGCTAGGGTTTGAACTTGGTCTTCAGCTTTTGCAGAGAGTTCTACAACATCTGTTGAGCTTGGTCTTCTTCCAGGAGAGAGCTCATTCTGTTCTGAATCATAATTCAGTGCTGATGTATACTGGATTTGTGAGAAGTTTTATCTGCAGGCAAATCGATTTAATCTCCTGGGGTTCAATTTGTTTTCTTGCTGAGGATTGGAATTGATTAAGAAATTGGCTGTAAAGAGTGCTATTTTCCTTGCTGATTGTTACTGAGCTGCAAATTTTGTAATTTGCAAAGTTTAGAGATTGTCGTACATTATTCAGGAAGGGTCGTACAGTCTTAATGCTGGTGTCGTACAGATCTGCAGAGAATTTCAGCTTCCTGGTGTATTGTCTCCTTGACATGAGGCATGTTTGATCATGCTAGAGCTGTGTTTCAAACCGTTGCAAACAACAGGCAGGTTAAAGAGGTTGACATCATCCTTTGGCAGCACATGAATATGATACAGGCTGCGTTTTGATTTCCAGCCAGTGGCGTCATAAATCAAGGTGTAATCTTCAGCAATTACTCCAGTATTACATTTTGATAATTGAAGTGTTATTGCTAGTTAACGTTTTGTTAGAAATTTCCATCGGTAACATGTTGATTGTATGCAAAGAATAATTACTTTGGTTGTAAAGGAGGAATAAAATGAATGTTTAACAAAATTGTTGTTGTTTTAAAGTAAAAAATCCGGAAGTTGTTGCAATTTATTTATATTTA
The DNA here is from genome assembly GCA_027943335.1 of Chamaecyparis obtusa. Taxonomy (NCBI): domain Eukaryota; kingdom Viridiplantae; phylum Streptophyta; class Pinopsida; order Cupressales; family Cupressaceae; genus Chamaecyparis; species Chamaecyparis obtusa. The sequence continues at coordinate 117,607 of BSBK01005460.1, read as the reverse complement.
AAATTTTGCAAAAAAAAATTGAGATAAGGTCATTAAATGTTACTGAGAGCCAGTCAGGCTCTTCACAGTGGTATTAGAGCATTGATCTTGCCATCCTGAAGGGTATAAGGAAAAACTATAATGGCAGATAGATTTATTCCGGGAGGGCACTAGACTCGCAGGGGTAGAAATTCACCACCTCCCGATGGTAATGAATAGGACCCACAGAATGAACAGGCAGGAAATAGAATTAATATCGAGAATGATATTGACAAGGAGGCCAAAAATTCCTTTAGAAATATTGCAAATTGTCAGCATCATGTTGCAACTGTATTGCAACAGCTTTCAAATACTCTACAACGCATTGCATTACCAGGTGCTAGAGACAAAGGTGCGTGAAGTGCTTCAGTCAGCTCACACAGGTCACGAGCTAATGACAGCCAAGCTAATGACAAGCGAGATTATAGAGCTGACCATACTAGTACCTATGACAGGCCTCATCGTCCAATTTTCTTGAGGCCAAAGCTGGATGCAGTTAGTGTGGAGTCAAAGCCAGCACCATTTGTCGATGACATGGTGGCACATTTTGCAGAGTGGGATGCTCTTCCTGAGGCACTAAAAAGAAATTTAAATTTTGACAGATATTTGATGCAGAAGCGTGAGCATTCCAAAGGCAAGCCAGCTCCTGATGCGAGACAGAGACCTAGGCAGAATGAGCTCAAGCAGGCAACCAACAAGTTGACATTAGACCACTTTGATGGAAGTGGGAAGACTATAGCCAGAGCATGGGTCCACAAGCTGGATACTTATCTTTCACTTCGTCCTATGTCTGAGGAGGACGCTATTCGATTTGTCGTGCTTCATTTGGATGGGGTTGCTCATGATTGATGGTATCATGGGTTAGTGTCTCTGCATCATGATCATATTGTGCAATACCAGGAGTTCGTAGATAGATTGATAGAGCGGTTTGACAGGAAGGATCCTGAGACTTACTTCCGAGAGTTAGCTCAGCTGAGACAGACAGGTGGCCTTGAGGCCTTCATCAGTGAGTTTCAACGCCTATCAGTTATGGTATATGACATCTCCGAGAGGAGGAGAGTCATGCTTTTCATAGAGGGTTTGTCAGAGTCGTACAAAGGGTGGGTCAAGTCCCTGGATCCACCTACTTTGCGAGATGCTATGAAGAAGGCAAGAAATCTTGAGCCTTCTGTTTCATGGGGCAAGTCTACTCCTAGTCCTACTATTCCTCCTACAGATGAGGTACTTCCACCAGTTGTTGACAAAAAGAAGCCTGCAGGTAGACTTGATGATGCCACGCAAGAGGATTTGAGGAGGCAACTTTGCTATTGGTGCAAACAGCCTTATGATAGAGAGCATACTTGTACTATGAGGCCTAAGGGTAGGGCGAATCGCTCTATGTGGGTTTATTCTAGTGAGAGTGAGGCTGAGTCTTCTCATCAGGCTGCTGGTTTTGATACAGAGGAGCAGAGATTTACTCCAAAGTTTGGTCCTGAAGCCAAACTATCTCCGATTGCGTTGTCCACCTCTGTGCCACTTCCCTCTGCTTTCAGACTGAAGGGATTAGTGGAAGGACAACCCTGTGTTGCTATGTTGGACACTAGCCATGCACAACTTTATTCATGAGTGACTTGTTAGTCAATGTGGGCTTCAGGTAGAGGAGTTTACAGGGTTTGGAGTCAAGGTAGTCGACGACTACAATTTTACCTGTACCAGGCGCATCTGAGATCTCTCCTTGTTTCTTAGTGATTATGAGTTGATAGCTGATTTCTATGTGTTTGATTTGGGGGAGATGGATGTAGTTTTAGGGATGCAGTGGATACAGAAGATTAAAGAGTTTTGCCTTAGTGTGAGCCCGATGCAGATCAGATTTGAGTACCAGGGCAGAGAGTATGTGTTGTCGGGCATTACTGAGGGGAGTCTACGCACTATGTCCTTTTGTGTTGTAGATGGTGCCGATTTACGGAGACATGAGTCCATATAGGTAGAGCCAATTACACATCATGTCTCTCAGAGTTCACTGTTTTATGGCTCAGATCAGCAAATGGGTGTTGTTCACTTTGTGAACAACCCTTTATTTGATGTAGATGTCGTCATGACTTATGACAATCCACTATTTGAGCTTAGTGATGATCCCTTACAGGAGTTGTACAATCATGGTGTTGATGACGTATGGGATCCGATTTGTACACCTACTCATCAGGCAGATTACATAGGAGGCCAGTCAGGCCTAGCTGATCAGTTTACAGGGGTGTACACAGTCAGGAGTGCTTATAGCTTTACATTTGATCCTCATGTTCAGGATATCTATCAGTCACACAGTTCTTCAATGCATCCTTTTTATGACAAGTATGATGATTTGGTTAGTTTGAAGACTGGGAGTAAGTCTAGTCTATTAGTTGAGTTACTTCCATGTGAGTTACTCACGGTTGAGTTTCTCCCACGTGGCGATCCTATTCTAGCATCATCAGTTCCGGGGTTGAGTGCAGTTTTCCAGTTGCTGATGTTGGTACTGTTGATGTTGTTGACTTCTTTTCAGGAGTATAAGGTTGATCGGGACATTACTCATGACCATCCTTGGGATCCGGGAGGATTGTGATGTTGCTTGGTTTTCCTAATTGCTCGAGGACAAGCAATCTTGGGAAGGGAGGACTGTAATGTCCCCGTTTTTCAGACTTGTGGGATTAGCTTGATTTGGCGACCCTCGCAAGCCAATTAGGTGATCAAAGGGGGTCAGATGGTGGAGCCAATGTTGGGATTCCATTTTGGAGGTTCAGATTACCAGGTCTGCTCTTCGTTCGGGTCAATTTGGTCAACTTACTATTTTTAGTAAGTGGTATTTTGGGTATGGCCAGGATTAGCAGGGTGTTTGCACGGAGTGTCAGATGTGTCAGGATCGAGTTTCAGGGAATCTCTAGTTTGAGAGGCTTACTATTTATAATAAGTCTATTTTTAGCAGTTGGCTATTTTTGGCAGTGGGTTATTTCTGACAGGGCAATTGGCGTTTGAGGCCCTGATGTCAGAAATGAGTTTGCGCAGTCAGTGGGGTTCAGAGGCTTTTAATTTTTAAAGTTATCGTTATTAAATTAAATTATTTTAATTTAATAACTTTATTACTTTATAACTTAATGTTATAAAATGAAGTTATGATTAAAAAAAGCCTTTTAAGTTAAAAAAGTGAAATTGATGCTTTTTCCGAAAAAGCTATATATTCAATTCGAAAAAGCATTTTCATTCGCCCATTGATGTTTTTGATAATTTGTTTGCGAGAGAATTTTTCTTGGCTTGGAAAAGCTAGGGTTTGAACTTGGTCTTCAACGTTTGGAGAGAGCTCTACAACATCTATTGAGCTTGGTCTTCTTCCAGGAGAGAGCTCATTCTGTTTTGAATCATAATTCAGTGCTGATGTATACTGGATTTGTGAAAAGTTTTATTTGCAGGTAAATCGATTTAATCTCTTGGGGTTCAATTTGTTTTCTAGCTGAGGATTGGAATTGATTAAGAAATTGGCTGTAAAGAGTACTAATTTCCTTGCTGATTGATACTGAGCTGCAAATTTTGTAATTTGCAAAGTTTAGAGACTGTCGTACATTATTCAGGAAGGGCCATACAGTCTTAATGCTGGTGCCGTACAGATCTGCAGAGAGTTTCAGCTTGCTGGTGTATTGTCTCCTTGACGTGAGGTATGTTTGATCATTCTGGAGCTGCGTTTCAAACCGTTGCAAACAACAAGCATGTTAAAGAGGTTGACATCATCCTTTGGCAGCACATGAATATGATATAGGCTGCGTTTTGATTTCCAGCCAGTGGCATCATAAATCAAGGTGTCATCTTCAGCAATTACTCCAGTATTGCATTTTAATAATTGAAGTGTTATTGCTAGTTAACGTTTTGTTAAAAATTTCCATTGGTAACGTGCTGACTGTATGCAAAGGATAATTACTTTGGTTGTAAAGGAGGAACAAAATGAATGTTTAAGAAAATTGCTGTTGTTTTAAAGTAAAAAATCCAGAAGTTGCAATTTATTTATATTTAAAATTTTGCAATTAAAATTGAGATAAGGGCATTAAATGTTACTGAGAGCTAGTCATGCTCTTCATAGATATGCTTCAAGATTTGCAATTAAGGATGAGGATCAAATAAGGCTGAAGGATTGTATATCTATGATCCTAGACAGTGTAACTCTGATATGTGATGTAAATCTTACTTTTATTAATAATATATAATTATTACTGATCTAAAAAAAAATAGTAGAAAGCATATCAATGTTATCACCATGTTTATCGCCAAAGAACTGATTATGATCATCATAATCACTCCTCACTCAATATTGATTGGGAGGAAGATTAAGTAGATCAATCATCAAAGGATGACTATACCAAACATGGAGAAAACATATTATCTCTATCGCCGCCCAAGTGAAGTTGAAGTAATTAATAATAAATGAAGTAAACAAACTGATAAACAACAATTATACAAAAGAAGAGATTAGTAATTAAAGCTGATTTGTGTAAGTAATGGAAATATACCATTAAGGAAGGGATATGTCTATTCCAAGAAAAGGATATTGAAACTCTAAAAAAATGAATAAATTGTATTACCAAAACACCGAATATATAGGGTTTGCAGACACTATAAAAAGCGTTAACGAAAAAAAAAAGTCATCTAAATAAACAAGTCTAAAAATATAACAAATAAAGACAATTCAAAAATAGAGCCTAACTGACCATTAAACTAAGATTCTAAATAACGGGCTAAAAGTAGCAAAAATATAAGGTTCTAAAAATAGTTTAATACCCTCCCTTAATGGTCATTCTATCAACTACATTGCAAAAGACTGTGCATGTCTTGCAGTCATAAATTCGTCAAAACATTCTACTACTACTGAGACCCTCTTGGGATCTGCAGAATGTCAATGACGAAGAGTAGCCAAAATTTGTCCAGAAAAGAACAAAGAAGGGTGCCCCCTTTATAAGAATGCTCTGCAACAAGAGACGAGAGCCTACCATGACTCTACCACTAAAATTAGTCTGCCACTAACTCTCCTAGAATTTGCAAAACTTTTGACCTAAAATCATCACAAAATGTCCAACCTAATGTTGGATAACAGAGCTATCCCTCCCTGTAGCTAGAGACACACCGAAAGCAGCTGCCACGATTTGGAGGAAAAATCAACAAACCCTCCAAACATTTCCAGATGAGCGGGATGCCCCCTTCTTCAGAATGCTCTACAACAAGATACAAGAGCCTGCCACTGACCCTATCTCTAAGATGAGTCTGCCACTAACCCTCCCAGAATCTACAAAACTTTTGACCAAAAATCATCACAAAACATCTAACTTGATGTTGGATAACAGAGCTATCCCTTCCTGTAGCCAAAGACACACACTAAGAATAGCTCCCACAATTTTGAGGAAAAATCGACAAAGCCTCCAAACTTTTCCAAATGAGCAAGATGCCTGTAATGTCCCCGTTTTTCAGGCTCTTGGGATTACCCTATCATGTGACCCTCGTAGGCTAATGAGGATGGACAGAGGGTCTCTTTCAGTGGGCATCTACTTCAGGATTCAGTATGCTTTGGTTTGGCTTTCGTTTGACGTCATTCAGACTTCATTTGCTACAGTTTTTGCCACATTTACTATTTATAGTAAGCCTGATGTTGTTTAAGAAGGACCCTTTCTATTTTTGGAAAGTGCATTTGGTCACATGGAGAAATAATAGGTGTGACTCCTATTTCAAACGACATATTAAAAGGATAAGTATTTTGGTAGTTATTATTATTTTGGTCGCCAAATTATTATTAAATCATTAAATGGCTTATTATAAAGTTATAATTTAACTTTATAATTTCACTTAAGTTGAGGGTTGAGTCATCATGGGAAGGGGCCATTTATTTAATTAATTCTTGGAAGCCTAAGCCAAGGTATTAATTTAAAGAATTGAGGTAAATGAATTATTAAAAGGAAAAGTAAATCTTTTTATCCCACAGTGGTAAGAATTGTGTTTGAGCTCTCACAAGAAAGTATAAAAAGGGACTTGGAGAGCTAAATTATCTATTGTTCATTTGATAAAAATTTTGTAAAGTTTCTTGGCTATGAGAAATGGCTAGGGTTTGAGGACTGATTCCTCTCTTTGGCAATTTGAATCATCACTGATTGATGGTGAATTTTGCAAACTGAATTCTGGAAATTATTCTAATTTTGTGGATGCAAATTTGGTGCTCTTGTATACCAAATTTGAAGAGAATTATTAAATTGCTGTTGTTACAGAGGTATACATAATTCTTGTTCAATTTTCTTAGAATATCTCGTGTCCTTGGAAGGCTGTTGTATCTTCCAGTTTGGTTGTGTCTATATCAGAGGGTGGTGTAGCATATTTATAGAGTTGTGTCAAACTTCAAGAGGGCTGCGTAATACTTATGAGAAGGCTGCGGTTGTCATTGAAGGCTGTGTAACATCAAAAGAAGGCTATGAATCATTTAATGAAGGCTGCAATAATAATCTGGGAGGCTGCATTCTTCACTTGCAGCTATGCTTAAATTCCCTTGGGCTGCATTTCTTTTCCAGCAGTCATATGTAATTAAAGGTGCCCAAATTTATTTGTGAATGCTTGTAATAGGGAATTAATTTGATAGTTATTGTAATTCTAATTTTTTGTAAGCATTCAGCAGTGAATTAACGGTTGTAGTTATTTATCAATAAGTTAAAAATCTGAGAAGTATCATTGAAATTCATATTTGATGTTCATTAATTTCTATATATTCTGAAAGAAATTTAGAAGTGCAATTTAATTTGAGGAAAGAGCTAGATTGTAAATGAGAGCCAGTTGGGCTCTTTACAATGCCCCAAAACTAATTGCAAGATACCATGATTTGTTGAGAACTTTTGTAGATGAGCACTACAACTCAAAACTGAGTACAAGAAGCCACAATTTTTGTGGAAAAACCACAAAAACACTAAAACTAAAGTCTACAAAGCAATCGTTTTTTTTTGGAGAAAAACATTAAAAACCCATGAAGGAACCTAAGTAGCTTTGCAAATTACAGAACCCAAAAATGATTTTTTAGTAGAAATTTTGAAAAAACCAAAGAGATATAGTTGGCACAAAATCTAAGACACGGATGAATATACCAAACATCGTTTTTAAGGGAAAAACGGTAAAACTAGAAACCGGAGAGCCCTCCCGAACTGCGGAAACCTTGACCAGGTCATACAAGAGCAAACCCTTAATTTTTTACGAAAAGATTATAAATTCTCCAGATAATTTTTTTAAGGATAAAAAATTATTTAAAAACCCACCCATAATTTTTTGAAGGGAAAACTTAGAAAAACCAAGCAGATGATGTCTCTTGATCTAATGGGCATGTGGCCATTAATGCATAGCAAGTAGGCTCCTTCTAATCAAAATGCGTAGCAGCTTGGGCCTTCTGTTGAGATCCTATGAAAATTGTGCGGTAACAAACCGTTTCTTGCAATCAATCTTCATGTGACCAAACTTGTGACAAGAATTGCACTGAACACTCTTATTCTTTGAAGACGCTCGAGGTTTACTTGGTCCTTTCTATTGGGGGAATTGAGGTTTACCTTTGTTATTGTCTGAGGCTTGTGCTGTGAAGGCCACCTATTTAAAAGAGAAGGAACTAGCATTGCATCCAAATTGGTGCTTCCATCTATCTTGCTTCAAAAGCTTGTTACAAAGATTAGAAAATGTCAGAGAAACACTAGTAGAAATGATCACTACAATCTTTTTAGAGTGATCACTACCATATCTTCTTCCTCCATTTTTCGGCCAATCACCTCAAGCTGGTCATGGATGTCCTTGATTTTTATAAGATGTGCCTAGAGAGATGTCTTCTCATCTATCATGATAGAACACAGCATATTCTTAAGAAAGAAAGCTCAGATCTTGTTGGACGTCTCATGAAGATCCTTCAAGATGTCCCAGATCTCTTTAGTTTTTTGAGGAAGGCACCTAAGGAACTGATCATTTGTAATTGAAAGTTTGATCAACATGACAGTTTCCCGATTACGTTCATCCCATTTGTCCTGATCTATATTAATTTGAGTAGGACGTGATTCGTTACCCAAAACAATCTTATCCATACAACGATATTCAAATATCGTCATCATATGCTGCTTCCAAGTGTTGTAATTGTGGTCATTGAATCATTGATTTTCCCCCAGCATAATGTTGGTCAAAGATGCCATCACTGAAATTGAGGTTGTTGCTCAACCCTGTGAAGACACGGAAATCAAGGCAAATGTTTCAAAACTTCCAAAGCTGAACACGGTGGAAAAGGCCAAAACAAAATGACAAATTGTAGTGGACCTGAAAAAATTTAAAAAAACATCAGAAAAAAAAACTTTTTTTTCTTTTTTCATTTTGGAAATAGCCGAAAACCCTAGACGGGTTTAAGGGTGTAAAAACCCTTCTCCAGAAATTAGAAAACCCTAAGAGCTAAAAGTAAGATTAGGATATTTCTGAAAAAAAAAGATGACACCGATAAATACCTAGATCGAATGCCGAAATCGCCTGAAATTTTCAGAAATTTTGACAGACCCGTCGTGCACAATACAGCAAAAAAAGAGGCACATTGTTTTGTGCAAGAAAACCCATAAAAAAACGCGGCAAATGGCAGCCAGAAATCGTGAAAAATCACAGGTGAGAAAAATAGCGCACGGGTAGGATAAAACCGCAAAAGACTAAGCTAAAAATGGCAAAAAAATGCAAGCATTATTTCTGTGAAAAAATCATGATTTAAAGACCCAAACCAAGTCGCATTTGTATTCTGAATAAAACACGAATGTTAGCTGCGTTTATTTTGGCACGATTTGTAAACCCTGGCTTGCGATTTTTTATTGCAAAATAGGTGGAAACCCTAGGCACCCACGAACTTGCAGTAAACCCTAATCAGGTTTGTAATAGACTGCGAAAGGTGAAAAAATTAATTTCAAAATTTTCACCACAACAAATTCGCCCAAAAAATTCCACTACTCTGATACCATGAAACTCTAAAAAACTGAATAAATTGTATAGCCAATACACCAAATATATAGAGATTACAAACACTATAAAAAACGTTAACAAAAAAGAAAAGTCGTCTAAAATTCTAAATAAAGACGACCTTTAAAAATATAACAGATTAAGACAATTAAAAAATAGAGCCTTAATGACCATTAAACAAAGATTCTAAATAATGGCCTAAAAATAGGAAGAATCTAAGGTACTAAAAATAGTCTAATAGATGCAACTATTAGTTGTCATAAGATATTTAAAGAAGATCAATCTCATTCCAGTACCATCATCAACTTATTTCTTCATTTCTACTCATCCATAATTGCATCACTCAATTGAGCAGTTGCCTTTTGGCAGTTTCAATTGCATACATTTAAGGAGAGCAATCAGAAACAGCACCACCACCTTTTGCATACTTATAAAGACTAAATCAGAAACAGCAAACTATATCATCGTTATAAGTGATGAATAGAAGTCTTCCACATATTTCAAAATTCATATCGCCTCATCAGGAACAGCTATAAGCAATATTGAGAATATTTACAGCATATAGCATATTGTCATGTCGGAAATAGCTACAAGCAGTTGGAAGGAGGCTTACAGCGCAATTAACATTGTTATATCAGAAATGGCAAAATTAACTCTGATATTGCAAATCAGAGTTTAGCAGAGATCATCATTGCATCATCCCTACAATCCATATCAGAGATAGCAACAATTCTCCACCTTATTGCAGATCTCAATATCAAAGATATTCACTGCATCTCATAATTCTTGAATAGCATCTAGTGATTAAGATTATCAAAGATATTCATTGACAAGTGATATAGCAGAGAGTGATCCAGATTATCATAATATAAGCGGTGTCAATTTGTATATCCTGAGGATAATCATTTATCAAGCAGATCATAATATATCATAATTATACTAAGTGGTATCAATTATCATCAATCTAAGTTTTATAAAGGATTTTTAGAGTCTTTGCTTGGAAAGAAATCTCTTGAAATTGATTTAACGAGTTGATAGTCCCTAATTCCAAGGAATTTATACAAGGGGACATTTCAAAATGGCTCGAATGAGCACCCCAAATATACAGAACTAATAAAAAACAAATATTTGCCCCCTTGAAAGATCTTGTGACTACCCTTAGAGACTGCATGATAGGGCATGATGTGATAAGTTGTGTCTCACTTCCACACCCTTTGCAATAATTGACTAATTTGTACCCCTTAATTACAACTTAATTTATCATTAGTTAGTTAACTAATACAGATCAGGATTCTCCTTCTTAGACATCGTTAAGGTAGAGGAGAGTCTCTTATTTGGGGTTCAATCCATAATATTTCCTTTGATAGCAATCATGTAGAAGGCTTTGAGATCTGTAGTGTCTTCTTTGACAGCAGTTGTGAAATAATCCCTACCCTGAGTTGCACAGTTTATTCCCTTCCTCGATACCAATCTACTTCTTGCTAACCTAACTGAAAATGTCCTAGGCCTTCCACTATAAACATAAACGCTGCCTTACCAACTCATTAACTTCAATTAGTAAAGGTCGCTTCTTTTTAGTTGAGTGCTGCCTTAACAATTGATCTTATAAGTTGCTGTCTCAATAATGTTCTCCCTTTAATAGAGTGCAATTGCTGTTGTGTTTGGGCCAGCATATTGTTTTAAGACTGACTCGACCTTCACACAATGATTATTACCTTAACTGCTGATATACGTATCTAAAAACTTGGGTGATGGGATGCCAAATGTGATCAGCTATAGTTTAAATCTTTAATTTAAGCCTTCTTTAATTGCTTCCTTTGACAACCACTAATTGGTTCTCTTCGTAATTGTTGTATGTCTAGGCCGGCCAGCAAATTGTTATTCCTTGAGTGCTGAATATTCATTGATATTGTCATTATCTGGTTTGTCCTGTTGAAAGTTATTCTTTGTGACTTGTTCTACAATTTAGAGGCATTTCGCCTTATTCTTCTTTGCTTAGATGATAGGGGTATTACAACCTCATGGCAGATTACCATTTGGAATTCTGAGTATTATCACATCAAATTCAGATTGAGGTTAGGTTTGTATAGCTGTTGTTGTGTTCCATTAAATATCGAAGTTGTTACCATCTCTGACTGTGAAAATATATATCTCATTCCTACAACAAATTGGTATATCTTTATTTGAATATTTATGTGGACTGTTAGTTTGACAAAAACTACAAAATCTGAGAGTATTACAACGGATACAAATACTTGCAGCAGTTGAATACTGAGTTACTCTGTTCAGTCATATTGGCATCATGATTCAAAGCTATTTTTGTGTGTCATAAATTATGAGCATACAAATCAGCAACACACATTATCTTTGTACAAATAGAAAAACATAGAGCCAGCATGGCAACAAATTGTTAGACAAAATACTCAGTGAGAATAAAATAAAATTGGATCATAATCAATCAGGGACTTTACAAACACTGTATGCTCTCACCTTGCCCATTTCAGGTTCCGTGTGATCAAAAAGTGGGAAAGATTCTGCATTGCCCCTTATTTTCAATGGAAGTTAATTTCAAAAAAAAAATCTAGATTGGTTATTACATAAAACAACAAATGTTAAGATTTTGCAAGGCTCCATTCCTAATAACTGAAAAAGGTAGGAAAGTGATTATGCTAAACCTTTATAAAATGGGAAGGGCAAGAGGAACCAGAATATAATGATGATATATATGTTCTTTGACTGATAGTTTATTTTAAAGTGCCCCCAATTTGAAGATGTTATTTTGATTATGTGTAACTGCACATTATGCATCTTGGAAGTGCAATTTCCATTTAGAAATAAACAGAACTACATAAAGTGATTGACCAAATACTCCATTACATACCAAACATATTGTGATGATACCTATAAGTGATATCAAATTGCCAATTCTTGGCTCTATCATTGTCTGGTTTACTAGATTGTCTCTCATTTGTACAATTTCTAAGTGATGTCTCATGATTCATCTACTATTTTATATGTTTGAATTCAATTTTAGCTTTGTCGAGATAAGACAATGAACTGGACTACTTTTATGCATCCAGATTGACACTAAAACAAGAAAAGTGCATGATAAAAAACATGGTACAATAACTTGGAGAAGAGTCTGTGTTTATTTGGAGAGATGGAAAAGGCACAATACTTATTAGATATTGGCCTACTTCAATGAGGACAATATAGACCTCAATGAGAATTTTTCAGTTCTATTCATTTGCAGGCTTCCAACCATTAGAAGTTGAATGAACAGCACATAACAATGACCTTGGAAAAAATTGCAGGTTCTTATGTCAAAAAAGGGTGATGTAGGCCTCCTTAAATTAATTTTCCGGGGACAGAATCGCTAAAAGAGTTATTGACAGAGATCAACAGAATTCAGAAAAGTTTCCTTCAATACAGCATAACCATTATGCCTAGCTTTTTTCATGCCTTGTGAATCAGTGTGCCCAGCTAATTTTAGAAGAGTCCAAATCCCTAACTGCTAAAGGGGGGGAGGATCCTTTAATTTCTCACCATAATAAATACAAAGATCAGTCCGTTCACAATACTTGGTCTATGTCTGAAGCATTCTCTCTTCCAGTTCATGATGAAAAACTGTTGCAAAACCTTTCAATCCCATGTTTTGACAGGTTATGTTTCTTAAAACATTTTGAATTTGAACGTTGCTGATGATTGTGTCTCTGTTGCAATCTATTACTTAGCTTATTTTTGTTCTGTCATACGGCTTTAATCTCCAAAGTGCATACAACTTTAATTCTGTTAGGTCACCATTGGTCATAGCTCTTTTAACACTTTCAATGTGAAAAAGATTCAAATCATGCAGGCGTACTGTTGTCAAAATGAATTTACTCAATCAAAATATCCATTTGTAAAGAAAAATATTTTATAAATGGAAATATTTCAAATCAAATCTAAAATTTGAATATTCTATGTTTCTGGATAAACAAAGCCAAACATGTGTTGGTGTGAATGTAATGTCCCCTTTTTGGGACATTAGAAGTCAATTAAATAATTAAATCTTAAGTTGTAAAATTAAATAAAATTAAATGACAACTTAGTTTATATTAAAATGCAATTTTCATAAATCTCTATTCAAGCTGAATATTTTATATTTTTCTATACAATGTGCTGGATAAATTGAAAACTATTACATGCAAATTATCTATTTGAATTTATGTGGTAAAATTTGGAAATAATATCCTAGGGGGATATTACAGTGGTATTAGAGCTGTATTTTCTGCCAGCCTGCGAGGTTTATGAGTAATTGAGAAGAAATAAGAGAAAATAATATTGATACTTTTTAGCAGAAGCATTATTGGTTGAAATTTGCCGATACTTATTAATGTGGGTCGGAAATCAATTGAGCGGCGGTATTTGGGATTTGATTGAAATTTGCCGATACTGACATAATTTTGTGCCTGGGCCTATCAATATTTTGGCTTTCTATAGTTAGTGTAATATTTATTTGGTTTCATTCTCAAGTCATCTTGTGAATTTAGTGAGTCCAAAGATATCAACCTAATTGAATTTAACAGTTGCGGGTTATATTATTTTTGGCATAAAATGGAAAAAATATTTCTGAAAATTTTAGTGAGTTGTGTCGGTACTTTAGAAGTGGAAAATAATATTCCACAGTTTACACAAGAAAAGCATCAATACCAATTGTCGTGGGTTTAATTATTTCCGCTGATGCTTTAATGAAGATTGGGGAATATCTGTTAATATTTTTTGGTCCGAAATATTTATAGAAATGGTTATTTCCTGAAGTTAGCAGGACCCAATTTTTTTTAAAGTTCAAAATGGAGCAATATTATTGAAGGCGGCCATTTCAATCTTTTGTTTTCGAAGACTAAATATTCATTGGCTCCTCTAATTTATGGAGGAATAAGGGCAAATATTTCAAATGATACCTTGAAAAGAAAACTTCTGAATAACGATGGATATATATATATATATATATATATATATATATATATGTTTTTACTATGCACTTTAAGCAGAGATATATTAAGCTTGAATATTTACAAGACTATAGTCGCAGGGAAGCAAATATTTGGTGTTGCCATCAACAATATTTCCCGAGGCAACCGTTAAAGACAGAGTTTTCCTTCATTCACACACAGCAAGCAAGACCGATGATTTACGGTCATAGCATGAGAACTTGATATTGACAGAAGTAGCGATGGAAGTCAGACCTGCAATTTATAGGCTGTATATGTGTGTTTGTCCTGGTTGTGTATTTGATGATGTAAGGGATGGATTCATTGGAACGACCACTCAGCTTTGGGTATTAATAACAGATTGCAGGTGAAAGCAAGGTTGCAGATTCTGTAACTATATCATCTTGAGGCTGCTATAATCATCAAGCCCATCCATATCTCTGGTTGTTAAATATCATAGGTTTCATTAAGCAGAAGATCCTTTGGGACGGCACAGACTCGGACTTCAATATCCTTCCAGTTCAGTGTGGAATGGTTTCAAAGGCACATATCTGCTTCTTGACACACTAATTCAGCTGGAGCTGCACTCCAAAATTTTCATCAATCATGGTAAGGGTTGCTGCGTAGCTCATTTTCAGACAGTGATGATTTGGATTCAGCAATTTCTATTGCTGTGAGTCTGGAATTTGCCAGCAAGAATTAATACAAACTCCTTCCTCATCAAAACAGTATTCTCCCTACTTTTGAGCACTGGAATGCAAGCCTATCTCTGTATAAAATGAAAACTGGGCATGTTTACTGCAATCTGGGTTGTTTGGGTTAATTTTCCATTGATTTTTCTTGCACAGGAAGCTACAGAAGCAAACAGAGAAACATGTTCCTAAATTTCTGCACTTAAACATGATTGATACTCCATTTAGTTAGCTACTGCGGTTGACAAGTGAATAAGACCTGCAACTTCTTGATGATTAGTCAGTTCAGTGTAGTCTCTGGATTGTTGTTAATCATTCAGAATAAGGGGGGGCTCCTTACATGATAACAACGAATGACGAGTCTACTCCTTCATTGTGGAATCATGATGAGAATATTGCTATATAATTATATGTTGAGCATGTACAAGAAACTGAATTCAAAACAAATAAGAAAGTTGGGGAAGTGAGTAAACTGAATACCAAAAGGGGCAGCACAGAGACTCAGAAGATACGTATAGTAAATAGGGGAAAATATTAAGCCAAGTGTGATAAGAAAATCACTCTGCAAACAAAGGGATCTGGAAACAATTATTCTTGGTTTCAGGCAAACTGTTTGACAAAATTCCTTTGAGAAAAGTGCAAATCTTTCAGTTGAATCCAGTTGGGATTCTTTCAGTCATACCAGTTAGTTGGCTGACTATCCCCTGCAAGGATTGCTGCTACAGGTCTGTTCCCTTGAATATTATTTCATTTTCAGTCAGATTGTATTGTGATAAATGAAGAGATGATGTGAAGACAGTTTGTTACTATGCTCCTTAGTGTTGTTGATCTCAATGATATAACATGCAATGGAAGAGTCGCAGACTGAAATCAGTTGCACACAACACAGTTAGAATTGATTCTTACTTTGAACAGCAGGATAGGTCGTAATGGCAGGGTGGTTTAGCAATACACAAGCATAGAAAGACCTTGAGCAAACGCAACAAAAACTCAATTGTGAATTGCAGCGTTTAAGTGATACGCTTTCCAGGAAATTTGGACCCCCTAAGGTTTCATCTCCATCTACCGGTGCAAGTAAGAGGCATCATGCTATGGAAACAAATGATGCAATTATGAGCAGCCACCAAAAGTATTGCACGCTTCCTAAGAAGATACGGGACTATCTTTCCTTTGCCCAATTTATGGGTGTACCAGAAGAGGATGATGATGATTTGGAATCTACAAATTCAAATCAACAGCTTAAGAGAAAAGGAAATACAAAGGAGGTATGTAGAAATCTTCATGAAGAACATGCAGATTCGGTTCACAAGGACAATTTAATAGCATTGGGGAGAGAAGATTCACAAGAGGATACTGAAGGGGAGATAAACACGACTTCCCTTAATGAAGAGCATGAGATTGGTATGGATCGTGAAGGTATGAATTCCTTGGGTGATCACAATGCATCTTCTAGTATGATAGTTGACTCCCATTATGACATAGCAGCAACCTTAACTTGGCATTCAGATCACTCCAACAAAGAGATCGATGCATATGAAGATATTGACAACACTCTTGAAAAGGAGGAAGAACACATTGCTTCAGGTGAGAAGTATTCTAAGCTCTTGGTTGGTGACATAGAGATTATTATTGATAAACCACATGAGGAGATAGGCTCCTTTGATGAATCTATATATGATCATAATGCTGCTCCATTTTTTCTTCATGAAGAATGCATTGAAACTTGTGAAATTGTCAATATTGCACCTATAGAAGATGATCTAATACAAAATGGGAATAAGATAGAATTCCAAGATACTTCTGATGAAGAACATGCAACTTTTTATGACAAAGAATACCTTGTACATGATCTCATAACAGCAGCTTTAACCATGCAATCAGACCAACCCAATAAAGAAGAAACATATGTGGCATCTATACAAGAGGTATCCATGAGTCCCATTGGCATAGAACATGTTGATTTAAGGCTTGACAATAATGAATCACTATAAGGTATTGATTCCACTAGTGCTTCTTTGATTGACCATAGTGCTGTCCCACCATTCATCCTTGAGGAATGCAAGGTCTCAACTAGTAAGTTTGATGTTTTTGATGGTGGTATTGGTCTTATAAATAAAGACAAATCTGAAATTTCATTGTGTGGCAGCCCACGTCACTTTGATGAGCTTAACCAAATTTACGAAGTCTTTGACTTGAAGCAGTGTCCTAAATTGGCATTTTCAGAATTAAGACAGCGGGATAATGGGCCTAAGTTGGAAAGAGAGAATTCTTTTCAGATTGTGGGTAACCCTCTTTGTGTGTTGAGTGCTGATTGGGCATTTGATAATCCACTCTTTGAGTTGGATGAGGAAGTTCTTCTGACTCCAGTGATGAGAAGGAAATTGATTGCAAGATTTAGGACCCAGGTGCAGTTTCTAAGGATGAGATGAGATGGATGGATTTTTTAGTTCAGCAGCTGAGAAGTTCTTGGTTGAGGATCGATGGTAGATGTCATTTGATCATAGGAGATGGATTTTCACCTACTTCTATTCTCACAAGTCCTATGTATTCAGAGACTTCACTGCAGCTAGTTGGGGGGCATTCTTTGGGAACAACTCAGTTATTCTTCACTTGGAGGTTAATTGTCGATGCTATGGTTTCAGTTGTTGACCACAGAAGTAATACTGGGTTTGGCTGTCTTCAAAATTGGTTTGTTGAGTGGCATTTATCTACAGAAGCTGGTTGGAGGAGCTCAAGAGATTTGTATCGTTGCCTCCCTAATAGAGGCTGGCATAATGATGAGCTCCCATCATCATTTGTCGTTAGAGGTATCTATGGCTTCAGCTAGAGTGAGGTTCTTAGTTGGTTTGAGAATGTTCTCATTCATGGTAGTTGCACATGGTTGGTTGACTTGACTGATTATACATGTGGGTGATCTGGGATCTTGGCATTAGCATGTTCAGTGCATTACTTCAGACAGATCTTGATGTGTTGCTTAACAACTCCAGGCATGGTGATGATTATATCAGAGTAGTGCAAGGGATTGATGAAGTAGTGTTCCTAAGGTTGATATGGGATCCAGGCATTTGGTTTCAGCATGCTGATACAAATTGCTTCAGGGAAAGCAATCGCCAGACAGGGAGGACTGTAATGTCCCCCTTTTTGAGACATTAAAGATCAAATAATTAATTAAAACTTAAGTTATCAAATTATGTAAAATTAAATGACAACTTAGTTTAATTATTTAATAAAGTATTAAAATGACTTTAATGGCCTATTGAAAAAATTAATAGTCATTTTAAGTTGAAAAGGGAAAATAAAGAAACAAAAAAAGGAATATGAAGAGACGAGCAAAAGGGAAATGAAGAGCCACGGGGTTGTTCTTTTAAAGAACAGCGAGAGGCTCATTCTAATCAAGCTTCGTTTATGTTTGATTTATTATCTCCTCTTTGAGAATTTGGGAGCTTTGGCTTTCAGCTAGTTTGAGGACGGAAACCCTAGAGCTTGGAGGCAGTGGACGGAAACCCATTAACTATTGGAGATATCACTCAAGTGTCTCACTTGTACTTCAAAAGCATATTTCTGGTTATTCAATCTGACTATAAGTTTTGTTACTACGATTGGATCTTTTGTTGTTCTATTGAAGATTTAAATGCAATTTTCATAAATCTCTATTTCAACTAGATATTTTATAATTTTCTATATAATGTGCTAGATAAATTGAAAACTATAACATGCAAATTATCTGTTTGAATTTTTGTGGTAAAATTGTAAATAAAATCCTAGAGGACAGTGAAATATCTACCTCTGAGATCAAATTATCCTTAGTCCTTTTCCAGCCCACCCTTGTAAATAATCTTCATGTAAATCAACCAAAAAATCGAAAAATTAACCAATTGTGCTAAAACAATATATTTGAAGTTAAGCAAAAAAATAGATATTGAAAAACTAGCCAATCTTAAGATAGGAAAATTTATAAAACCACTAAGTTATGCAGATATAAAACATTAAATTAAAATTAGTTAAAATATTTGTTTAAAAATTGTGAGGAGAAAAGTGTTTGAAAAATCAACTTTACATTGGAAGCTCTCAAGCTTTAGGAGGCAGGTTGTCAATGAAAATGGAGTAATTTTAAGTGGCCCTCAGTTACCAAGAGATGATGTGTAGACACACATCATTAAGTACATGCCTCTTGAATCTTAGATTTATAAAGTATTATGACCTATATAAGATATTAAATATTCTTGTCCTTATAGGCTTATACAGTATATACATTCTAATAGTATATGTTCTTTATTTCTCTTGAATATACATGACAGCACATAACAAATGTACAGCTCAATCATGTTCTTACCCTTTATCCTGTACTTACTCTACTGTTTCTAGCTTGTGACCCAATTATTCATTGCCCATAGCCCATAGCTTGACTCCTTACCACTTAAAATAGGGATTTGAGAACAAGTTTCAAATTTCCTTTTGAATTTTAAAATACACAATATGGTAAAATGAAAAGCAAGGAAAGATTTCACAGGGATATGAGAAGAAAAGGTATGACTAGCAAAGAAGCAGCAAAGAGGTAAATGAAGGAGCCGGTCTGGATGGCATGAACAAAACAATAATTTTAGAGAAATTGAGAAAGCTATAATTGTTGGGTAAAAAGAATGTGAAGCAAATATAAGCAGGCCTATCAAAATGGACACATATAGCAAAAAATGGAGGAAAAAGAAGATAATGATCCAAACATAAAAATAAAATTTAAAAAAAAAAATCCATGAAATAATACAGGTTGTTAAGCTCTTCAGTTTAGAGAAGACCTCTATATAAATTTAGAAGATCTGGATTTATCCCTTTTGTTAACTTCTTATCTTCGCATCCTATGATCTATATGTTTATGGATCAAATATTTTAATATTGTTTTTTGAATTAATATAACTAACATCTCATTTCCAAGGATCTGAGTTCAAATCGTTAATTAAAATATACATCAAATATATCATACAAAAGAGTCAAGAAAAGAACTTGAAATCTCTAGTTTAGCTTGAAAACAACATGCGTGAAAAAACTCGAAAAGAATTCAGACTTTTAAGTCATCATAAAAATACAAATGAGTTCATACAAAAGGTACATGAAGCCTATTTAAGAGAAAAGCTCAAGTACACACTCCAACTATCAAGTGCAGACAAAAATTAAAGCTCAAATCTAGGTTGAAAAATTCACCTCCAATTCCTAAACCTGAAAACCCAAGTATTTATTAGTCAAAGACTAGTCAATCAACTAACTATGGGATGTTACTCTAGTGAAGATGTTGGCGGGCTTTGGGCATCTAAATTTACATTAACTATCTACCCCACACGCAAAATGTTGATATTTTGGCCTTTACGGCAAATATCCAATGGCTTGAGAATTTCGATAGGGATAAATAATAATATTAAATATTAGAGAATATTTAATATTCATTGTTTATAATATAAATCAATTTGAGGGCCCCTCTTGGTTAAATGATTTATTAATGCATATATATGATAATAAATAATTGGTTATTTATTATTTACTTGGAGGGCACAAGTCGGCCACCTTGGTATGGTGGAGTTTAGCATTCGGAACCATATATATGCATGGTCGAATCTTGGAGGAGAAGACACCAAACACATAACGTGCCTTCTCTCCTTCAAGATTCAATCACCCTTGAGTCTTCAAATGCAGCGGGGTTAGTCTAGATACATCCTAGAAGAGTGAATGCATTATGGAGTGCTGGCGCAAATGCATGCTGGAGCGAATTATGTTGGATCAAGGGCAGATCGTACATATCAAATGGAGCGAACTTACTCAGCTCATTAGCGATTTTCTTGGTGCAATTTAAGTCTGCTAGATATAGCAGAATTAATGGAATGTATGATTATATTGAAGCATGACAGCACATCATTAGGGTGCGAAATCATCAGCATTGTTTATGCGAACTGTGCTGGAGTAATGTATCAGTGATATTCTTGATCTAATGCAATATATTGCAAAGACTTACAATACATTGCATATATGATACATTGAGGAATCTATCTTAAATTAGTACAAATCGGATTGCATGTAGGGCAGATTGGAGTATGCTTACAATGCAGATCTGGATGTTGTTTTCAATCTGATTTGTGTGCTAAATCAGATCCAAGGAACAAGATCTTGAGAGGATAGAGTTTAAAGGCATCATAAGTTCTCCATATCCGAGTAACATCTCACCTTGCTTGTGTATATTATATTTTATCCTGTGCTTAGTTTTGTTAGATCTCTATAGATTGTCATATTCCTTGCTAGAATCTGAAATATACTAACATGGTATCAGATCGTTGGTTGAGTAAAAGATCCATTTCAGATTTAGGAATTCAGTCTAACTCTTTCAAAACTAAGGAAGAATGGTAACCGGGGGTTTGGCCTAAACATAATTTTGATTTTATATATGAAGAGCATAAAGTAGGTCTAAATTTTGCATTAAGGTTGAATATGCAGATTGCCCTAGTTGGTCCAAATTACTCTAAGAGGGAGTTTATTCATGGGCTCATTTACTACATGTGTGGATCACTCCCTATTGGATTGACTTAGCTTAATAGCATATGGCATATTGTTGATTGGATCATGGGCTGGTTTATTGACTCATTAGCATATGTTACAATGACTGACTAATTCATTAACATAGGCTACATTGGCATATTATTATCAGCTGGGTCATTAATATTTGCATTGATTTATTTGACTGGCTCATCATTTGATTCATGCACTTGACTAGCTCATGATTTGGTTCATGCACTTGGCCGGTTCATTGGTATTAGTACTTGCTCATTGGCTGGTTCATAAGTATTGGTATATGTTTCCATGTAGGAAACTACTTGGCTTTTACTTCTGTGTGGTCACATCTCCTTTGCATAACACTTGGCTTATGATAGCATACCCTTCTTCACTGTTATGGCTGAGTCTATATATGACATATAGTTGAGACATATTGCTTTTGGTATAGCTGGATAATTGTTTCATGTATCACATTTACGTCTGAGAGGACACTTTATGTTGCCTTAACATATTTTACATTATGGAGACATACATAACCAATTAACTATCATTGACTGTTTATGTAAAGGAAGTACTTTGGTACATTGAAAGCATTGGGTTGTGTTGGCCTTTACATCAGCATTGGACTTTTTTATTTAATCTAGTATGTATCTATTGCATATTGAGAGGGAGTTTTTCTATATGCAGATGTGGCAACTTACATAGTTATCTATCTATTTGGTATACATTATACTAGTTGTTGTGTGAGTTATGCTTGAAAGAACTGCAGCATACTTTATTGGCCTTAGCATATATACCTTCTTTGGCTCGTATTCATGGTTATTTGAGAACATATTTCTGTTATGACACATGTTATAACTTACGCTGTTATGGGAAAATACACAGCTGATTGTTAGTATAACTGATTAACTATTCTCTTTATTGATGCATGGGTGCATACATTATTTGTAAATGAATGTTGGAACATACTTACATTGGCACATGTTGTGTATGTTGCATTTTACAAGTGGCATTTTGAGGTCATACATTATGATGCTTAGAGATAATGTTGTTGTATGCTTGGGAGCATACTTTATATGGCTATATGTTATCCATTATATATGCTTTTCTATTAATCATATATATGGGTGGATACATCTCTTTTAGAAGGATCTATATTGCATTACATCCAGTTATATGTTGGACAAATTTTGGTTACCCTTATGTGATGAGACTTATGTGATTATGCTTATGACTTGACTAAGACTTGTCTATGGATTATGCTTGTTCTATGAGAGAACTGCATTTGATTTGGCTACTTATTGTGTATGTATGGATCATACTTTCTTTTATAGCTGAGTCTATATTACATGTTGTTCTATGTGTGAACACATTTTCTTTACATTGAACTTAAATCTTATGATCATATTGGTTACTCTTATACTTATGTGGATTCATGAGATGATATTTTGATTATGAGACACATTTGGTTGTGTCTGATTCATTTGATTACATCAATGCAAATGGCTAAGTTGTTTCTTATGAATTGCATACTTAGAGAATATCATGGACTTGATATTCTTCTCATGGATCAGGGATCCATTGTTAATCATATGGTGACATCATGGACTTGATGTCGGAAGACCATTACTCCGAGCATTTGGTGAATATCATGGACTTGATATTCGTTAGACCAATGCTCGAGGATATCATGGATTTGATATCTTGTGGATCAGGGATCCACATCCGAGCACTTGGCCAATATCATGGACTTGATATTCGTTAAGCCAATGCTCGAGGATATCATGGATTTGATATCTCGTGGATCAGGGATCCATTTTTTAGCATATGGTGGACATCGTGGACTTGATGTCTGGAGGCCATTGCTCCAAGCACTTGGTGAATATCATGGATTTGATATTCATAGACCAATGCTCGAGGATATCATGGATTTGATATCTCGTGGATCAGGGATCCACATCTGAGTAATTGGTAGACATCATGGACTTGATGTCGATAGGCCATTACTTCGAGCACTTGGTGAATATCATGGACTTGATATTCGTTAGACCAATGCTCATAACATCATGGACTTGATGTTGTTTTGATGTAATGGACTTGAAATTTCTTGAGTCTTGGTGACTCGTGGATTTAGTTATCCACAGATTGGTTGGTATACATCATGGACTTGATGATACCATGAATTGAAAAACGAACAATACTCAGAGGGGGAGGGGGTGAATCAGTACTTAGAAAACTTTAAATAAAACTTAAAGCACACAAATATGAGAAGACATGACACAGAGATTTTCTCACGTGGAAAACCCAAATGTTTTAAAAAACCATGCCTCTACTAATTCAATGGGCTTCAACCCTTTTACAAACAGAGCTACAACTCTTCAGGCTCCAACCTGACTCTGAAGGCTACAACCTTAACTTCAAGAGATTATGATGAGTCAAAACATAAGTTCGTTCTGTGTCCTCACTGAAACATGAAGACGCTGTTATTTGCAGACTTCATCAAAAATTTCGCAAAATAAACTCCCCCATATGGTTTCAAATCCTCTTTGTATTAAATCCAGTAGCAGTCTAACGATGAGCTGAAGCTCACAATGAACATCCTCTTTTACACCGTATGTCTCCTCCGTTTATTACTCTCTCTCTATATCCTCCCACTCGCTTTTGTCACAGCCTTCTCTCTCAATCTGGCTGCCTCTGCCAGTCTCAAAAAGGACTCGGCTACGAAAAAAACGTCTATCCTTTTCTTCGTTCTCAGCTACAATTGATTACACTCAACTCCTTTGTACAACTTGTACATCCTTTTTCATTCACCTATTGCAGATCTTCAAAAAAAACTTCAAACTGATACACATACTGCCATGTCGAAGAACAACGTTCTACTGCCCTGTTTTTTACGCACGTTGCATGTTTTTATTTTTTATCACTATCTTGTAATTAAGAAATGCATTTTTTATTTGCCAACAGTCTCTTCTCTACTCTAACAGTCACGATGAGGCATTTTTGTTGTATATCCAAAAATAGCCAAAAAACGAATTTGAGTATATTCCTTATGTTGAATGCTGGAATCGTTTTTAAACAGCCTTTCTTATTCTCCCTTTTAAACACAATCACGTTTTGTATTTTCTAACTCTTTGTTACATACTCCTATCGTCTATATACTGGACTGCTCGTTTTTCTGCGCTGCATCAAAACAAGCTGTTACTTACTGTCGTCTGGATACGACTCACGCATTTGGAGCATTTTTCTGAAAACGCTTTCTTCATTCACGCTGCATACATCATAGTTTCGCAGCATGCTTATTACCAAAAATAAAACCTGTCACTCTAAAATGACAGTCGGGACAACAACCAATAGTGTCCAACAACCGTTTCTGGCCTAGTTTCGCAGCATGCTTATTTGTGTAACGTTTTCTGGCCTGTCGGGACAACAACCATGTCCACCTATTGAAACGTTTAATAGTGTTGCCAGTTCTCTGCACGCCCAATTGAAAGAGGAACACTTCAACGTCAGGTGCTACCAGTGACGTTACTCTTCTACAACCGCATAAGTGAATTCCTGAAGGCATATTGTATCCTTATGGGACTCGACAAATGGGAGAGAACAGCGACGGTTAAAGCCAGGAAATAGTATATGAGACAATATCCAAATCATATGCACTGTAAACACGCTGCAACACATGTCAAAAGCAAATCCCATTTTGGCGGCACAAGAGGAAAGACTTATCACTACTAGACAAGTTGAGATTTAGCCATGAACACATCAAATGACAAAAACAACACAACAATCTCCCCCTTTTTGTCGTTGATGGCAAAAACTAATAACCACAAAATTACCGAACCAAGCTGAACAATTTCCAAATCTGAAACAACTCCCCCCCAAAACTGAACCAAATGAGAACAACTGAACTTGATCTGAACCATACTCCCCCTGAGAGTCTACTCCCTCTTTGTCATCAATGACCAGCAGTTCAAAAGATGTAACAACGAAGAGCATCCGCTAAAGACAAACCTTCTAGTGAGGTGAAACAACACCAAGCTTGCTTCGAAGATACTCAAAGCGATCCTAGGGTAGAGGTTTAGGGAACACGTCAGCAACTTGCTCATTGGAACACACATAGTTCAGCTTTACCGTATTATTTGCAACTTGTTCCTTCAAATAGTGATATTTGATTGGAATGTGCTTGGTGCGAGAATACATCACTGGATTCTTCGAGATATCAATGGCGCTTGTGTTGTCACAAAAAATACAAGTAGGATTAGTAAATTCAAACTTGTAGTCACTTAAAGTGTTCTTCATCCAAATTACCTGAGTGCAACATGAAACTACTACAACATATTCAACTTCAGCAGTGGATAATGAAGTGCAAGATTGTTTCTTGCTTAGCCACAATATCAAACAGCCACCTAAAAAGAAAGCACACCCACTAGTGCTTTTCTTATCATCCACGGAACCTCCCCAATCTACATCTGTATAGGCTATATGAAGAAAATCAGAACTCTTTGGAAACCAAAGACCAAGATCAACAGTGTCTTTCAAATACTTAAAAATTCTCTTAACAGCTTGAACATGTATTTGCTTTGGAGAAGCTTGAAATCTAGCAACATAACCAACAGCTTGCATAATATCCGGTCTAGTGGTTGTAACAAACAGCAGACTCCCTACCATAGATCTATAAAAAGTCTGATCAACAGAAGGAGAGACACATCATCCTTACTTAGCTTACATCCGGTTTCCATAGGAGTGCTAACCGTATTGCAATCTTCCATTCTGAATCTCTTAAGTAACTCTCTAACATACTTAGCATGGGAAATGAAAACACCTTTAGAAGATTGATTGATTTGCAGCCCAAGAAAGTAAGTTAACTCACCCATCATAGACATTTCGAATTCATCTTTCATACACGCAACAAATGTCTTGGACATTTTGACATTGTCACTCCCAAAAATCAGATCATCAACATAAACAACAACAATGAGAATGATGTTACCTTCCTCTTTGACATACAAGCCATTGTCTACATATCCCTTTTTGAAGCCCTGCTATTGCAAATAATTATCCAGCCTGTCATACCAAGCTCTAGGAGCTTGTTTGAGTCCGTATAGTGCCTTTTTTAGCTTGCACACATAATTTACATTGTTAGAAATCAGGCCATCTAGTTGTTCAACATAAATTTCTTCAACTAAATCTCCATTTAAGAAGGCAGATTTAACATCCATTTGAAAGACTTTAAAACCTTTAAAGGAAGCATAAGCAAGAAAAATTTTGATTGCTTCTAGTCTTGCAACCGGTACAAAGGTTTCACTAAAGTCCACACCTTCAATTTGAGAATAACCCTTGCAAACTAAACGAGCTTTGTTTCTAATGATCTTACCATCTTCATTTATCTTGTTCCGGAATACCCACTTTGTACCTATCACATTTTTGTTGATGGGTCTTGGTACAAGCTCCCAAGTATTGCTCTTTTTAATTTGCTTTAACTCCTCTTTCATAGCAGCCACCCAATGCTCATCTGCAGCTGCCTCTTCAAAACACTTAGGCTCAATCATAGAAATAAACGAGAAGTCATCATCCTCAAAATAGCTAACATTTTTCCTAGAATTCCTAGTCTTTCTTTCACCTATAACCGGATCAATAGGATGATTCTTTTGCACAAACTTAGAAGGAGTTTTGAAATTAGAAGCATCATGATCACCTTGAGAATCATACCCGGAAGTATCATGTAAGCTTTCAACATCATTAGAAGTAAAAACTATTTCTTCATGAGTAGATTGTACTTTACCTTTGTCATTATCACCACTTTTGCTAGCTGTTACAGCTTGAGTATGTGGAGGAGAAGAAGGTACATCGGTCCTGGTTTGAGTTTTAGATGATACCACAATGCTGGTTTGAGTTTTACCTTCTTCAGGGCTGTCATCATTCTCACCAAATTGATTAGTAACCTCATGAATCTTAACATTTGCACTCTCTACTAATTTATGCAGTCTTTTTTTGTAGCATTTGAATGCTTTACTTTTAGAGGAATAGCCAAGAAAAATTCCCTCATTAGATCTAAATTCAAACTTACCCAAATTATTTTTATCTCTTCTAATGTAGCATGGACTCCCAAAAATTTTAAAGTACTTAACAGTAGCTGGTTTACCTTTCCAAAGTTCATATGGAGTCTTATTGAGCTTGGGTCTCAACAATGTTCTATTCTGAATATAAACTGTTGTGTGGACAGCCTCTCTCCAAAATATATCTTTCACCTTTTTTTCATTCATCATGCGACGTGCCATTTCTTGAACGGTTCTGTTTTTTCTTTCCACAACACCATTTTGTTGTGGTGTTCTTGGGGCTAAAACTTGTTTCTTGATACCATGTTGCTCACAAAACTTGACAAACTCATTAGAAGTGAATTCTCCCCCATTATTAGAACGCAAGCATTTGATTTTCATATCCATTTCATTTTCAACTAGATTTTTAAAAATCTTGAACTTCTCTAAAGCCTCTGATTTTTCTTTTAGAAAAGTAACCCATGTCATGCAAGTAAAGTCATCAATAAGGAGCATAAAGTATTTCTCACCTTGAAGACTTGCTGTCCTAATTGGTCCACAAAGTTCCGTGTGAACAAGCTCAAGTGGCCTACTGCTGAAATCATCTTTTGGTTTGAAGGAAGCTCTAGTTTGTTTGCCCTCTTGACAATTTTTGCAAACAACATCAGCTGGTTTTTCTAACATTGGCATATCTCTAACAACCTCATTTTTACTGATCTTGATAAGATTATCAAAGTTTACATGCCCAAAACACTTGTGCCAAAGCCAAGCATCCTCTACCTTTCTCAAACAACAAGTCTCATCATTAGAATCATCAAGAATATAGAGATTATTTGCTGCTCTAGTTGCTTTAGCTATGACATCAATTCCCTTTTCAATAGTGCAAAAATTTGAGTTAAAACTGAGATCATACCCTTGATCACATAGTTGGCTTACACTTAACAGATTGTGTTTCAACCCTTCTACATAGAGAACATTCTCAACAATGGTTTCATCATTATTAATTAGGACTATACCTATACCAGTAACCTTTGCAGAAGAGCTACCACCAAATCTAACGTTACCACCTTTCATTTTCTTGAGAGAATGAAACTTACTTAAGTCACCTGTCATATGTCGGGAGCAACCACTGTCAACATACTATATATCCTTCTCACTACTAGCTAGAAGGG
The DNA here is from genome assembly GCA_027943335.1 of Chamaecyparis obtusa. Lineage (NCBI taxonomy): Eukaryota > Viridiplantae > Streptophyta > Pinopsida > Cupressales > Cupressaceae > Chamaecyparis > Chamaecyparis obtusa. The sequence continues at coordinate 89,207 of BSBK01005460.1, read as the reverse complement.
TTGTTTGAACAACAATAGCTTTAAGAGGAGTCTCTTGAACTTTTTTTCTCCAAACCTTGGTCACTTTAGTCCTTTTAGGTACAACATTGTAGAACAAATCTGCACTATAGCTGTTGCAAAATCTTGAAGTATGGCCAAACTTATTATAGCTCTAGCAAATCAAGTTGTACTTCCTAAAAACATTTTTTTCATGCTGAAAATAATTCTTGTAGGGAGCAGCTCTACAATTAGCAGCTCTATGTCCAAAGTAATTACATGCAAAACAGTAGCCATAGACAAAAAGTTTATTTACCTTGTTAGAAGTTAGCCTGACTACTTTCTGGTGGTGAGGAATTTTGATCAAGTTGCATGCCAACTCTCTTATTTTTGGTGGGTCTTTGAGAATCAAGAACGTCATCTAATGTGACTTTACCACTATTGAAAGACAGTTCTTCACTGGAGAGCATAGAAGTTTTACCAATGTTTCTGAGAGCAACAATTTCAACTTCCAGCTTGGCAATGTTTTCTTCCTTTATCTGAATCTGATTTTCCAAATCCTCACGAATCTTTTTGGCCTCCTCATTCAGAATTCTAGAATCAGCAAGCTGAGTTTCAACCTCTTTAAGAGATGTAGCAATCTTCAGCTTTTCAGCACTCTCAACTTGTAGAAGATCCACAAGACTTAGATTTTTCTTTTTTAGTTTCTTAATCTCACAAAGAGCTGAAATCAATTCAAGTTCAAGGTATACTTCATCATCTTCATCTTCTTCAGAACTCACATCATCAATAGCCATGAACATGACTTCATTTATCCGAGAATCGCTTTCGCAGCTTGAAGAATCGTCACTGTCATTTTTTTAAAACAGCACCTTGCCCTTTTCAAATTTCTAATTCTTCTTGGCAAACCTCCTAGATTTCCGGTATTTGAATTCTTTTTCCTCATCGTTGTCCTCTTCTTTATCAAACGGACACTTACAGGCAAAGTGACCAAGCTTCCCACAGTTGAAGCATTTCAAACTAGATTTGTCTTTACTTTTGTTAAAGCCCTTTTTCAGCCTTCTAATGAGGTAAGCTATTTCCTCATTGGAGTCCTCATCCGAGCCTTCACTTGGATTATTTTCTGTCCTTGCTTCTTTTAGAAGCCTTGAATGCAGATTCAGTTTAGAAGGCCCTTCAACGGTAGTCCTCATCTCATAGGTAGTCAAGATACCATGTAATTTGTCAACAGTTAGAGTGTCCAAATCTGACATTTCTTCAACAGCAAAGACTTTAGCATCAAGCCTCATGGGAAGAGAACGAAGAATTTTCTGAACCACAGTTTTCTCTTCAACATTTTCACCTAGACCTCTTAAAGCATTGTGAAATGACCCTAATCGGCCATTTACTAATTTTCACCAATAAATCTTAAGCAGATTTGAAATAAACACCAACATGCAAAGAACCAACAGATACTCTCGAATAACTAGTAGATTTATTCAAAACCAGCAAATAAAATCTCATGAAATAATTCAGAAAATGGTATGTATTTTACAACAGCAATACAAATAGATTATTACATTCCAATCTGAACTATAGGAAAATAACAGTAAGATTGGATGATAAAGAACTTGGTAAAGCAATGGCGAACTCTGAGTGAATTCGCACCGGGATGAATCAGGTTTCCGTCCAATCCACCAAGAAATGCTAAAGGTTTCCGTCCTCAGATTTCTGATTCGATAGCTGAAGCTTCTCGAATTCTCAAGGAGAAATAATATTCATAAACTGAAGCATGTTAAATGAGACTCCAAAACATCCTCTTATGGTTGCAGCTATGACTCTTCAATTTCCATACTGTGACTCTTTGTATGCCCATTTCGTCTCTTTATAATTTCACTTTAAGATACTTTTAAATAAAATGACCGTTGAGTTATAAAGTAAAATAATAAATAAAGTGAGGGAAACTTTCGGCATTAAAATGGGGGCCCAAACAAGCTCGGATGCCTGTGTGATAGCTCGCCGAAAAGTTCTTGACGAGATGCTCCAAGTCCACTACTAAAAAGCCAAGAATTCTGAACCCTACTGACTTACTAAAAATAGTAAGTACCTTGGAACCCTGTGAAAACTGCTCTGATTGGCCTGGAACTGAAACCACCTAGGCCAATTATCTCACGATGCACTGCCACGCCACGGTTAGCCCTCCGAACTAGGGTGAAAAGGCTAACAACACGATACAATATAATGTACCCCAAAAAGGGGACATTACAATCATCCCTTCCCGGAGATTGCTTGCCCTCAAGCAATCGGTATCTGCATGCTGAGATCAAGTATACCTAGATCCTAGACCAACCTCAAGGAAGTGGCTCCCCCAACCTGTCATGTGAAACTAGCCCAGTCATTAAGCTCTGATCTGTGAAGCCACTCATACAAAAACCAAACAACAGCCCATATAATGTCGAGGTCCCAAATCACTGCAGGATCTGACCAACTAATCTGCCCTGTGCTGCTAACATATGCAAGGAGGGTCTCAACCCAATTGAGAACCTCACTCCAACTGGGCTCTCCTGCGCCTCTACGGCCATATGCTAGAGAAAACCAAATCTCTAGCCGATTGGCTTCAAAACTGAAAACCAACCTCAAGTATGCCCCTCTGATTTGTAGCCTGAACCAGAAACTACGCTGAAGAGGCAAACTGTCAGAACTGTTGGATAACGCTTCCACCCGTGATGCATTGAAAAGCTCTGCTAGAAACCCCAAATCAGCATAAGAACTCCATGATTGTCTCTCAATACCCGGAGTCATACAATGTATACCATTGTGTGAGAAATTCACACTAGCCAGTATAACTAGCATGCCAAACTCGATAACCCTGTACTGAAGAAGTCTTACATGATCATAATCCTCATTGGGTGGTAGTGTAAGAAAAGACATATCTCTCATCATGCCACCAGGCATAGCTACCACTCCTAGACTGCGGGTACACAAACCACACTACTCATCAACTGAGTTCATCTCGCTACTCCAACCTAATGACCAAGGCTCACCTCTGACGACTACACCTGGGTCCCAAACCCTGTGACTAACATCGTCCTCATCCTAGGGCTAGGAAGTATCTCCCTCGTCTAACTCAAAGAGGGGATTATCAATAGTCAACTCCGCACCCATATCAAACAAGGAGTTATCCATCTTCTGAAAGTGGTTTGACTCACCAAGAAACTCTCGATGACCCAAAGATCTCCTCGGACAATTGTCCAAGTCATAGGTCTGTTGTATGCTGTCAAGCTCCTGAATCACCTCCTGATAGAATTCAGACCTATCCCTGTCATCCTGCTCCCTGTACTGGCCAGAGATCACGATCTAGTTCCTCGCCTCCTGTAGAGCGATACGAGTATGCTCCAAAGTGCCCTGAGTAGCACTAAGCTCCCTATTGAGCTTATCAATCTCAACCTCCTTATTTCTCAACTGCTCAGCATAATTCTTGGCAACCTGTAACAGGTGGTCACGGTTTGTAAGTAGTCTCAAATACTCTGACTTCCAATCCTCAAAAGTTGTCCTGACTCTCTGTAAACCTGCAATATAGGATCCAATCCCTCTGCCATCTTGCCCTTGATCTCTCTGAGTTGTCCTATACAAATCATCAATGATCTGGTGAGTACTATCGTGGTGAACTAGCGTTACAATAATGGCTTCATCACTAACCTTCAGCTGACTCTTTAAGGCACACTTCTCATAGTGTTATCTTGAGATGTACTACCAAATGGGTCATCCATATCAGTGTGATGTAAGAGTGAAGTGCTACTAAAGAAGTCACACAATTCCTCATTACCGGAATCGATGAAGGTCTCCAACTGGTTACCACAACCTATAACCATAGAGTTATCAAACCCCACCACCAAGTCTCCAAAGTAGAGTGCCGAACACTCACCACCCTGTCCCGAAAGCAAGGACGTCTCAACTGTAACGTCTCTATCACTAGGCTACAATTTATCTTTCCCTTGATCAATCATGCAAACATGCCCCTGTGACCAGCTCCCCTAGCATAAGAAACAAATCTACCCTGCAATCACTAAGTCCTGGCCTATCACCGAAGATTCTGCAACCTGTAAGCCTAATGATGCTCGTTCATTTTCAAATAATGAACTCATGAAACTTTCAGCCTAAAGCTTAATTAATTCAGCTAAGAGTTCATATGTCATGGATATTTTCCTTATTCCTCCTCTCCATAATGCCAACAATTCAGATCGCAATTGTTTGCATATGTCGCAGTCCTCATCTAAAGTTGAGGATAAGATAGTCATAATGCATGTCTTCACCTCATTTGAATGACGCTCCCTGTAATTATTTAGGAGACACTGAAATAATTGCTGAATCATTTCATCATAACCAAGATTCATCATGTGACTAAAAACTTTAGTGCTAGCCACTAACTCCAAGATTTTTACCTGTGTACCAAAGGTAGAATCTCTGTCATATTTCAATCCATCTAAGCAGTCTACAATCAACTGTAACACCTGTCTCCAAATGTGCTCGGTGTTGATATTGGACTCTTTTATTTATTTAATTATTTATTAATTGAGTTGTGTGGATGAATTTTTATTAATGTATCATCACTTTTTTTTTATAACATAAATTGTTGAATTAATTATCCCTTATAAATTAACGTGCTATTAATTCTAGTGGCCTTTAGTTCTTTTATTAGGGAGGTGATTAAACTTATAATCCCTAGGTGGGACCTAGGTAAGATGGTAAACCCTCTAATAATTATTATTGAATTTTAATAGTGGCATTATTTTAATTTTTTAAATAACTACGTGTAACACTTTATTCTTTTATAAATTAAACTAGGGAAATTTAATATTAATTTATTTAATTTAGTATTATTGTTTTAATTTTGTTGAGTGATTTGATTTAGGGATTTCTCCCTAGCAGTATCTTTATGATTAACCCTAGTTAGGGGTTTTATCGGACTAGTGCACCTAACGTATAGGGTAGATCTCTCTACGATACATTAGCCCTTGACTTTTCAAGGAGTTGCAGTGAATCAGTAACCTGGGTTAAAGATTAAATGATTATGAAATTTGATCAACTTCAGCCAGAATAATCAAAGTTACTAGCGCTGTGGTAACATTTCATAGTTTTAGATAATTAATGGTTGAACATTGTAGCATACAAACCAACACAACAATAACTCCAAAAACTAGAACTTACAATATTTTATACTGGTATCCCGTCTGTGATTTCTAGCAGTATTGAAAACACTGTTATTTTGTATTAAATCTGATGCCACTGTAATAACCTGAATCAGCCTCTGCTCAAAATTTTGTGATTGGTTTGGGTGTAGGATTTTAGTGTCTTAGATTTAAAGTTCAGTCTTGTATTTCCACACTAAATTGCAGTCTTCCCTCACAATATGAACACCCGGATATACAGCCACAAATACCGTATTCAAGAACACTTAACTATTTTCAGAGAACTAAATCATTTGCACAATACATTCTCCAAGTATTTACTTAACATAAAATTCAATCTCATAACATAAACTAAGAATGATACTGATATCTCAAAAGAATGAACGAGTCCAAGAATCAAGAGCTTAATTTCTTTAAGACTGGAACAATTTAAAGTTGCAATAAACTAGACCGGCAACCAAAATGACCGACCTGTGATGTGTTGTGTATGGGAGCTTGTACCCATGGGTATCGACACCACTGAGAGTGTTGGTCTGAGTATGCGGACTGGGCGGGTCTGAGAAACATACAACTAAACCACATGCTGGTGCAGACGGATTGTGACTGCAATCGCACCATTTCCTAATTCTGAGTATCAATCCTGCAGGTGACGTGACTCCTTACCCTCTGACACCAGTGTGTTCTTGTGTGGGACGCACAATCCCCTATAATCTCTGCTCGCATTCAAGTCTTTCCTGTCACCTGCGACACTGGTGTTTAGCACATCTGGGCTGATGCTGCTCGTTTTTTGCTGCCTGAGCGTGACCGGTGTTTCCTTGGTGTCACTGCGACTGCTCCCTAACATACGACCTATGGCAATCCGATGGTAATGAACAGGCCTATCCAACTCTCCTATCACGACCTATCTGTTAGCAACGAGGCTCCTACCAGCTTCGGCTTCTTGTTACTGCCGTAAGGATCAGGATCCCGTTTTATTTTGCTGAACAGCTGAAACGTAAGTGCTAACCTTGCAGAATGTGATTCCCATGATTTAAAGGCTCAACCAACACTTCTACTTGCATCATTGTATTACATTCAACAACTCATCTTAAATACTCATAAACTGGAGTGTGCACGAGTAGAGAGTAGCGTAGTCGCTCACGTGGGTGCCGCAAATTCAAAACGCAACTGATGTGTCCAATGCTTCACTTGCTCCCCACGTCGGTAGGAGTTTGTTCTCACTAACATGTATGCTCCCGACAATCCCAATGTCTCCTCACTATGCGTTAGAATGCACCTGTATGCATAGCCCACGTTTGGGAGCTCCTTCACAGTGCATTGTTAACAACTTCCAACGTTAATGTCCAACATACGGCATACACACAAATTCAGTATCGTCGATGAGCTTCCAGAAATCATGGTGCTGTTGCTGCTAGCCCAAGTCGTGGACTGTGAGTTCTCCAATCACATTTGAGTGGAAGAGTCTGCCCGCACCCATAATAGCCTATAGATATTACTACGACATCAGGACATAGTCCGTTTGAGCTAGCTCGATTCCATGTTAATAGAAAAGTAATCCCTTTAAACAAATACTTTGTTTCCAATATTTAGCAAATATATTGAACTCGCTAATGATAACCTTCGCTCCACATTCAATATTCAGAAATGAATCCGACTTCCCTATTAATCCGGATGATATAACTCAGTCGACTTGAGTAATTTTCTCGAAAATATAAATTAGCACCCACTGGTAACAAACCCTTGCAAACTGATAAATTTTTGAAAATCTGATCCTGGTAAATAACGCTGGTAACAGAAAGCTTCACAAAATCTCTGCAAATAAGTTACTGAAAAGAACCTCACAAGCTGGCAGGAAAACCAGCTCTGATACCACTGAAATGACCCTAAGCGGCCATTTACTAATTTTCACCAATAAATCTTAAGCAGATTTGAAATAAACACCAACATGCAAATAACCAGCAGATACTCTCGAATAACCAGTAGATTTATTCATAAAACCAGCAAATACAGTCTCATGAAATAATTCAAAAAATGGTATGTATTTTACAACATCAATACAAAAGCATAGATTATTACATTCCAATCTGAACTACAGGCAAATAACAGTAAGACTGGATGATAAAGAACCTGGTAAAGCAATGGCGAACTCTGAGTGAATCCGCACCGGGATGAATCGGGTTTCCGTCCAATCCACCAAGAAATGCTAAAGGTTTCCGTCCTCATATTTCTGATTCGATAGCTGAAGCTTCTCGAATTCTCAAGGAGAAATAATATTCATAAACTAAAGCATGTTGAATGAGACTCCAAAACCTCCTCTTATGGCTGCAGCTATGACTCTTCAGTTTCCCTACTGTGACTCTTCATATGCCCATTTTGTCTCTTTATAATTTCACTTTAAGTTACTTTCAAATAAACTGACCATTGAGTTATAAAGTAAAATAATAAATAAAGTGAGAGAAACTTCCGGCATTAAAATGGGGGCCCAAACGAGCTCGGATGCTGACGTGTGATAGCTCGTCGGAAAGCTCTCAACGAGACGCTCTAAGTCCACTACTGAAAAGCCAAGAATTCTGAACCCTGCAGACTTACTAAAAATAGTAAGTACCCTAGAAACCTACGGAAACTACTCCGATTGGCCTGGAACTGAAACCATCTAGGCCAATTATCTCCTAGTGCACTGCCACGCCACGGTTAGCCCTCCGGACCGGGGTGAAAAGGCTAACAACACGGTACAATATAATGTACCCCAAAAAGGGGACATTACACGTTGACAACCTCATCAACACAAAGAAAATATGCAACAATGTTCTCACTGTCCTTCATTCGAAGACCTTCAAAGACAACCTGGTGAGTCTAACCTTTAGCCTTCCTGACTTTGTCATCACCTTGATATGCATTGTGCAATTTATCCCAAATATCTTTTGTGGTAGCACAGTGCATGACCTTTACAAATTCAGCTTCAGTTAGACCACACAAAATTGCATTCATGGCCTTGGCATTATTCTCAAATTCCTTTTTACCATCAACGTCTGCAGGAGTAGCAGGAATATTATAACCATTTACAAGACTGAGATAGACATCACAGCCACGAGACATGATGTAAGTCTTCATGCGAACACTCCAAAAAGCAAAGTTGTTCCCATCGAAGAGAGGTGCATGATTCGTAGCAAGGCCCTCTAATGCACTCATGATGGGCAAAAGGATCGAACTCTCAAAATTTTAAGCACGGGAAGAGAGTGACTTGCTCTGATACCAATTGAAAAATGAACAATACTGAGAGGGGGAGGGGGTGAATCAGTATTTAGAAAACTTTAAATAAAACTTAAAGCACACAAATATGAGAAGATATGACAGAGATTTTCTCACGTGGAAAACCCAAATGGGTTAAAAAACCACGCCTCTACTAATTCAATGGGCTTCAACCCTTTTACAAACAGAGCTACAACTCCTCAGGCTCCAACCTAACTCCGAAGGCTACAACCTTCACTTCAAGAGATTATGATGAGTCAAAACATAAGTTCGTTCTGTGTCTTCACTGAAACATGAAGATGTTGTTATTTGCAAACTTCATCCAAAATTTCGCAAAATAAACTCCCCCATACGGTTTCGAATCCTCTCTGTATTAAATCCAGCAGCAGTCTAAAGATGAGCTGAAGCTCACAATGAACATCCTCTTTTACATCGTATGTCTCCTCCATTTATTACTCTCTCTATATCCTCCCACTCGCTTTTGTCACAGCCTTCTCTCTCAATCTGGCTGCCTCTGCCAGTCTCAAAAAGGACTCGGCTATGAAAAAAACGTCTCTATCATTTTCTTCGTTCTCAGCTACAATTGATTACACTCAACTCTTTTGTACACCTTGTACATCCTTTTTCATTCAGCTATTGCAAATCTTCAAAAAAAACTTCAAACTAATACACATACGGCCATGTCGAAGAACGTTCTACTACCCCGTTTTTTACGCACACTGTATGTTTTTATTTTTTATCACTATCTTGTAATTAAGAAATGCGTTTTTTTATTTCCCAACAGTCTCTTCTCTACTCTAACAACCGCGATGAGGCATTTTTGTTGTATATCCGAAAATAGAAAAAAAACAAATTTGAGTATATTCCTTACGTTGAATGCTGGAATCATTTTTAAACAGCCTTCCTTATTTTCCCTTTTAAACGCAGTCACATTTTGTATTTTCTGACTCTTCGTTACATACTACTCCTGTCATCTATATCGTGGACTGCTCGTTTTTCCATGCTGCATCAAAACAAGTTGTTACTTACTGTCGTTTGGATACGACTCACGCATTTGGAGCATTTTTCTGAAAACACTTTGCTCATTCACGCTGCATACATCATAGTTTCGCAACATGCTTATTACCAAAACTAAAACTTGTCACTCTAAAATGACAGTCGAGACAACAACCAATAGTGTCCAACAACAGTTTCTGGCTTAGTTTCGCAGCATGCTTATTTGTGTAACGTTTTCTGGTCTGTCGAGACAACAACCGTGTCCATGTATTGAAACATTTAATAGTGCTACTAGTTCTCTGCACGCCTAAACGAAAGAGGAACACTTCAACATCAGGTGCTGCCACTGACGTTACTCTTCTACAACTGCATAAGTGAATTCCTGAAGGCATATTGTATCCTTATGGGACTCGACAGCTGGGAGAGAACAGCGACGGTTAAAGCCAGGAAATAGTATATGAGACAATATTCAAATCGCATGCACCGCAAACATGCTGCAACACATGTCAAAAGTAAATCCCGTTTTGGCAGCACAAGAGGAAAGACTTATCACTGCTAGACAACTTGAGATTTAGCCACGAAGGCATCAGATGACAAAAACAACACAACATTAATATCATGGACTTGATATTCTATTGGCTGAGTCAAGGTGACTCGTGGATTTAGTTATCCACAAATTAGATAGAAAACATCATGTATTTGATGATAACTTGTGTTTGTAAAGTATCATTGACTTGATACTACCTTGAATATCATGGACTTGATATTCAAAAGAGTCAAGGTGACTAGCGGATCTAGGAGATCCACATTTGGATGGTAAGCATCATATGATATGATGTTTCTCATATGAATATGAGATGGATGGTTGAGGAATAATGAAGAACAATTGTGTTCTCAGTATATCTTGTAGATAGAGATCTACTATCATAGATGAGAGATCTATGGCATCATTGGATAAGGAATCCATTTTTGTTATTTTTTATACTTTGAGTCTCGGAGACTCGTGGATTTAGGAAATCGTAAATCCACATCCGGTTGATAAACATCTTGTGATTTGATGTTACCATGATTTTCATATGGATATGTAATCTATGGTTGGAAATGATAATGAACATGTGTGTTCTTATCAAAATTGGTAGAATGGAGATCTACCTTCATAGATGAGAGATCTATGAAATCCATTTTGGTTATGTTTTGTGGTGAAAAATCCATGAGTGGATCTTTGCCTCAAGTCCAAGAGTGAGTGTTGATATTTTGGCCTTTAAGGCAAATATCCAATGGCTTGAGAATTTCGATAGGGATAAATAATAATATTAAATATTAGAGAATATTTAATATTCATTGTTTATAATATAAATCAATTTGAGGGCCCCTCTTGGTTAAATGATTTATTAATGCATATATATGATAATAAATAATTGGTTATTTATTATTTACTTGGAGGGCCCAAGTCAGCCACCTTGGTAAGATGGAGTTTAGCATTTGGAACCATATATATGCATGGTCGAATCTTGGAGGTGAAGACACCAAACACATAATGTGCCTTCTCTCCTTCAAGATTCAATCACCCTTGAGTCTTCAAATGCAGCGAGGTTAGTCTGGATACATCCTAGAAAAGCGAATGCATTATGTAGTGTTGGAGCAAATGCATGCTGGCGAGAATTATGTTGGATCAAGGGCAGATCGTACATATCAAATGGAGAGAACTTACTCAGCTCAGTAGCGATTTGCTTGGTGCAATTTAAGTCTGCTAGATATAGCAGAATTAATGGAATCTATGATTATATTGAGGCATGACAGCACATCATTAGGGTGCGAAATCATCAGCATTGTTTATGCGAACTGTGCTGGAGTAATGTATCAGTGATATTCTAGATCTAATGCAATATATTGCAAAGACTTACAATACATTGCATATATGATACATTGAGGAATCTATCTTAAATTAGTACAGATCGGATTGCATGTAGGGCAGATTGGAGTATTCTTACAGTGCAGATCTGGATGTTGTTTTCACTCTGATTTGTGTGCTAAATCAGATCCAAGGAACAAGATCTTAAGAGGACAGACTTTGAAGGCATCATAAGTTCTCCATATCCGGGTAACATCTCACCTTGCTTGTGTATATTATATTTTATCCTGTGCTTAGTTTTGTTAGATCTCTATAGATTGTCATATTCCTTGCTAGAATCTGAAATATACTAACACAAAATACATGAAACATATCCATGAATACAATAAATAAAATGTCATGTAAATATGAGCAATAAATTATTGGCTCTGGAAGACTTAGACCCCAGAACCATATCTTACTCACATGGTATTAGTGTCCAACTTAGAAATATCTATTGGAGCAACCTCCGAACCATAAAGACAATCTGCAATATAACCTTCACAAATGAGAGAAGAAAAGCTATTTAACCAAATTATGAATTGGAATTGAGATACAAATAATGTACAAATGCCTTGCTTATAAAGGCAAGGACGGAGTCGATAAAGATAGTCGACACGCAACTACCAAGAACAATTATTAAAGAATAATTACTAATTATGTTTCCTGCCTAGTAGAACTTAAGCATAGGTAAATGATAAAAACTCATTTTACTCAAAGACCCCAACTTAAGTGCAACTTAGGCAATGAAATTATTATGCAATATGAGATGCATTACTAGTCATGGCAACAATGCCATGTTAGGTATCCATGTACAATACAAATGGAAACAATTAAATGAAGTCTCTCACAATGGAGAAAAGGAGAAAACGCTATGTGACAAAACTCCTCTTCAAAAGAGGGAAAAGAAATGCACAAGATGATGGATGGAGGACTCACTAGTACCCCCCCAAAGACTACATACATCATGTATATACAATCAAAAATCCCCCCATAGGAAGCAAAGAGAGAAAGAGAGACATGATATACCCCTCATAATGAAGTAGCTCCAATGCCGATGAAGTATGCTTAAAAACAAAAGATGATCCAATGCCTACAGGCAACACACCTTCCTTGAAGAAGAAACAAGTTGCCCAAATGATGAAGAAGCAACTCCATGTCCAACTAAATAGAAGGAAACCTCCAAATGGAAATCTCTAAAAACTAAGTAGGGGTCTCCAAGCTTCAATAAGCCACCGCATAATCATGATCTAGAAATGTGACAAATCAAGTGAAGGAGCAAACTCGTCAATGTCAATCTCCAAAGAAGATGTAGATGAATCAATAGTCATGTTGAGACTGTCATCAAAAAGGATAGAAATCCCCTCAAGTATGTCTTCCAAGTCTGCAAGATGACACTCCACAAACAAGTCCAAAATACTTGGCAAATATTCATCCCACAAAGCAAGATGTGGAACACTATGATAAAATTGCTCAAAAGTAGAAATCAAAACTGAAGAAGCAAGTGTAGGAGGAAGCTCAACACTAGGCTCAAGAACACCAAGGTTCAAATGAGAAAACTTCTACCCACAAACATGATTCATCCTGGATGGAAGGGTGTGAACATCCACCAAAAGGAACATCATTAGGAGCACAATGAAAAATAAAATACAATCATGATGCATGATCGACCTTACCTGTAGAAATGATATCTCAAGTCTCCATATCTCTAATGAATACATAATTAGGAGTGAACTCAACTATCTTACCTAGTGCACCATGAGTAATTTGATAAACTAAAAGGAGATTAGTGGTCAAAGAGGGTACACAAAAAACATCATTGAAAGATCCATCACCCATATCAACAAAACCCTTCCTGCAAACCTTCATGCATGTATTATTGCCCATCAAAATGTAATGTGAATTACAAGGTTGAAAAGAAGAAAACCTATCCAAAGAAGATGCCATATGATGAGATGCATCTAAATCTAGAAGCCATCTCCCATTATCAAGAATAGTAGAGGCTAAGAGTGTTTTATCTTTCATCCTATTAACAAGTCATGTGGTCCCTGATTGTTTGGATGAAGATGTTTGATTGTCATGCTAAAGAAGGAGACATTGATTAGAGCAACGGGATGTTCTTCTAAAGTTGTGTAAGTTCATCAATCTTCTTATTGTAATACCTATGTTCATTAATCCTGATCTCTTGCAGTAAGAACATTTCATCTTCTTCTTTTGTGATAATTCCTCTTTAGGAGAGGCCTTAGACAAAAGGGTATTTTGTGAAGGAGAATTCTTAACTCTCTCATTAGAATTAGAATCCTTATGTCATATCTTGTCCTTGCCCCTTGAAACCTTTGGGTGTGGATCTCGTGCAAGTGCTTGAGACCTCGAAAGCATCAATGTTCCCATCTATGGAAACTTTGCTTGTTCCCTTGTGAGCTAAGCAACAAAACCATCAAGACAAGGCATTTTGTGTGCACTACCTAGAGCATCCATTCTAGCATAAAATGCAAAAACAACTGCTGATAATCAGAACCTAGCTTAGAGAGAATAGATAGAATCAGTTGTTTATCCTTTTTAGTAACCATATATTCTATAACTACAATCTAAAAGAATTGAGATTTGTGAAGAAATCCTTGATATTGTCAAAATGTATAGGATCATGACTCATTAGTTCATTCTCTAATTGAAATTTTCTCATCTTATCTATCTTACCAAAGAGACACTCTCTAAGGTAGTCCAAATTTCATTAGAACTTTTACATGATACAATGTGGTATCTCAAATCAAGAGAAATAGACATAATGAGTGTACCAAGAGCTTCAACTCTTCAATCAAACCATTTCCTCTTTTCTACAGATCCTAAGGGATCTTGGCTAAAAGTGATTTGCTTCAATTGTTATTTCAACAAAAAATCTCCCTGTCGGATTTCCACTTATGATAATTGTATGGAGTTAGAAGTTCTACTTTAGTAAATCAATGATCAACAACGGAATGTAGAAAAATATCCCTCACAATATAAACAATCAACCCCTTTGTTCTCAAGAAACTAAAAAAAACCAAAATCTGACTTCAATGAAGAAAGAACATCAAAAAACAAAACATCTGAAAAATACCTTGTCCACTATGAAGTTGATGAAAAAGCTTTATGTCAATATCTAGTTTGCTAAAAAATGGTCTCTGTTTGCAGAAGTTATGCAAAAATGAAAAAAAAAAATGCTTGTAATAGGCACATTTGTGGCACCAGGGGGATTAATACACAACACTTGCTCACTCCATATGACCATGTCTCAGCACTAGGGTAAAAAATAAAACCTTTTGGGCTTTGAGATTCGAGATAACACAATTATGTGGTAGGTGGCCCATGCCTCAGAGTCTCCACAATCCATTTCCAACAACCTCAAGCCTTGTTCCATGTTTAGTGCCAAGCAACTCACACTACAACCAATGAATGCCACCACATATGAGGTGTATAAAACCAAGGTCGAATTCAATGTGGGATAAAAATCCCAAGCACCACACACACGATGGCTCACCAAGAAACACTTCCTGGAAAACTAGAGAGCCCTAATTGCAGTATCATGAAATATTTGGGCATAAAACTTTAGTGTTGTATAAAGTTCGATGCAAATCAATCCAATCAAAAATGTGCGCAGGGACAATGAATCGGCTTGAGAGGAATGCACCCTCAATCATGAAGAATACAGTCTCCTATGAAGATATAGGAGCAAACAATGAACCTTTGTGTGCAAATAATATCCAACAAAGCCACAAGCCAACATGAGATTAGGTTGTCGGCAATAGAGTTGTTGCAAATAGTTATGAACATCATTGTCAATCATACATGACAAATTGCCCACCAGAGAGAATGCTCATAAAGTGAATAGCGTAAACAACTGAGAGGATGTAAACCTCCAATCACTAAACTGCTTGTCATGCCATTTTCTACGATGAAAAAATGTAGGTGATCATACAATAAGTAATGCGTTGGGTAATATGTAGAAACTGTCGGTTGAGAGTTCAGAAAGCAGCGAGAATGCTCATAAAGTGAATAGCGTAAACAACTGAGAGGATGTAAACCTCCAATCACTAAACTGCTTGTCATGCCATTTTCTACGATGAAAAAATGTAGGTGATCATACAATAAGTAATGTGTTGGGTAATATGTAGAAACTGTCGGTTGAGAGTTCAGAAAGCAGCGAATTGCAAGGATAGCGGACCGATAAAATCTATCTTGACTTCCAATATAAATTGATTGATCACTAAAAATTAAAGCATGCAGGCCGAAGTATCGCCAATACTTGATCCAAGCTCTGCACCTTGTCAGACATAGGAAAGACAAGCTCACCAATAACAATACGGCTCCCCATAATATGAAACCGCCTACCAAAGTGCAAGTGCTCCAATCAATGAAATAGAAGAACACCCAATCACTAGCAATGCTTCCCAAATAAACCACAAAAAGGCTGATGAAGCAACCAAACCAAATTGCCCGCAGAAAATTGCTCCAACCAAAAAACACAGACAAAAATTGAATCCATCACCCAAGCAGAAATCTAATAGTTTGAACAACTGATTGGAATGAATGAAAACATGAAACGAGAAAAGATGGACAAAATGCAACGGCGCATACATCACCAAGCTAGAGCTCTTGGGACCTCAACAACTCAAGCTGATGACAACTCTCAATGAAAGATGATGCAAATTGAAGGCTCTGATACCATGTTGGAGCAACCTCCGAGCCAGAAACATAATCTACAATTAAACCTTCACAAATGAGAGAAACAAAGTTACTTCACCAAATGATAAATTGGAATTGAGATTACAAATAATGTACAAATGCCTCGCTTATAAAGGCAAGGAGAGAGCTGGTAGAGATAACTGACAACAGTTATTAACAACAGTCAACAACAGTTATTAAATACTAAGAACTAATTATGTTGGCTGCCTAAATAAAACTTAAGCATAGATAAATGATAAAAACTCATCTACTCCAACAGTACCCGCCCACACAAACAAGAATTCCTCAGTTCTATGGTCTAAAGTCTAATGTTGTAATAAACGTACCAAAATATTTATTTCCAGAGATGAAATTTCACAATTTCAGAACATAGACATTTCATCAAATATTTGGTGGACAGCTGAGTATTGTGCAGTTCAACCAATTTTTGTGTCTTCCAAATGTTTGGTAATTAAAATAACAATATTCCAAACAATATTGCATATTGAAGGTATTACAATGTTTAACTATGAACCAGAAATTAATTCACAGTGAAAACAAACTCAGTTCGATCTCACAAGTATATTATTTGTTATATGCAGATTGACAATACATTGCAGATTTCCAGCACTGAAATGATATGAATCCTGACCTTCGTTTGCTGAAGTTATTTCTGACAGTAAATTCACATTATGAACACAGTTACAGCTGGTGTATTCAATTATTACTTTGAATATCTGAACAGCACTTGGGCATGCAGTCTCTTCTAGAATTCTGAGAAACCTGTTACAACAATAAAAATTCCATACAGCTCGCCTGCTCCTTAAACAACAAAACTACTCCCAAATCAAATGTGGTTAAAAAACTAAGGAGAGGCAGCAGCTCTCTCCAATGTTTCCATGGTCCTCCTCTTACACCTCATCACTTTCCCTAAAATTCTAAGTACTAATCTCCAAGGCACCGCTGAATGATTTCAAAACTACCAAAATACCTTTCACATTTAACAGCATCCCTACCTGTTAGAAACCCAACAGCCCTACTATTCTAAAGGTATCCAGTTGAATCTTCACTTGGTTCTGCTTAGATACCTCAAATAGTTATGATCTTCCCACCTCACCGCTTAGCCTATCAATTGATAATCCTACTGTTTCGAAGAAGTTTTTGGTGTAGTGAGCTCTGGGGATATTTCCTCAAGACCCATGAGGGCTGTTGACTTTGATAGCGCACTTTAAATTAGGCACCAAAATGGGACAAAGATGATCCTCAGGAAGATTTCCCAAGCTTCCAAACAACTCCAAATGTGCTCCAGCTAATTTGAATGTCAATCGGCAATGTTAGGCGACTCCAATAGGTGCTTTCAGACCTCCGTACATTGTAGATTTCAAAACCAATTAAAAACCAAAGGTCAATGGAGAAGCGACAGCCTTTTAGGAAGGGTTGTTTGCCTTAATAATAAATATTTCACCAAAAATCACAATTAAGTTGTCAACGTGTAGTGCCCAACCAATACCCAAAATGAAATCCTCCCACTAAGTTAAGAGCAGAACTATGGTAACCTGTAACTCTGAAAAAGCACACCAACACACTGAAAAAGCACCAAACCAGAACAACATTCAAAGAAAGTCTACCGCACACTAAAAACTCAATACCCATATTAGAAAACTTCATAAATCCTCAACATCTTCAAACCCGTATTGATTCCCAGTATCTCTGAAAAAGCACACTAGCATACTGAAAAAGCAACAAACCAACACAAAACTTAAACAACACTCTAAGAAAGCTTACCACACACCAAAAAACTCAATACCCATATCAAAAAACTTCATTTAAGCTCAACATCTTAAAACCCATATGTCCAAAACAAGCCAGAATCTTTGTAAACTGAAACTAAGCACAACAACCAACTACGGTGAATGTTTCACAACTGAAACCAGCAACTGAGAAGAGAATTTCTGTTCCCAACCAGGAAAAGAACGCTCAGAGCTCATTCTGACAGCATCTCCTTAAGTTGTCAAATCCAATATATGCAAATGAGAGCTCAAACTCGCATTTATAAGAAGACGGAAGAATTAGGGCAACACACATTTGAATTTGAAATTATTTCCCTCTCATTTCACAATTTGAAATAACATGAAATTACCCCTTTGAGTTCGACCCCTTTTGAGCTCACAAACAAATCGAAGTCTTAGCATTACCTATTGAGGATACAAATAAACCTTTTAAATTATTGAAAACCTCATCTTTGCCTTGGTGTCACTTTTTTTATTTATTTTTTTTGGTGGGGGGGGGGAAGCAACATGTTTCTTAAAACAACTTAAAGTGACCATCTTCCTTAGGTCAAGGTATAGGGGGGCACTTTATGAACACTTAAGTTATAAACGGACTTTTTTTATATATTATAGAAGATTATCAACTGAATACAGAAACTTTAAAAGTATCAAGGATCGCAGCAGTCAAAAGTGTATGATGTTGTCGACTAGTTTATCCTTGGATAAACTAGAAAATGTCCTTTATAGTCTATTACATATCAGTGATTTAGTATAATCAGGATCTATACAATTATATCAAAGCATATAGAAACAAAGACTATCAAAAAGCTTTCCAAAAACTATTAAAGTGTCTGTCTTCAAGATTGTTCCCATCCATCATTACTGCAGTTTTTGTAATCAACATTGACCCATCCATCATTCTGGATTTCAGCATTCCTTAAACTCTCGTCACTGTCTTCAACAACTCTGGTTACAGTGTTCTGATGTTCTATATTAGTTTGAGTATCTCTGAGGTCTTGAGTCAGGTTTTCATTATCATTATTTGCAATCAATCCTGGATTGTCCTCCAGGTATGTGGAAGCTTGAATGTCTTTTTGGAATATGATCATAGCTCCTTCTTTGACAAGAGAATGAAATCTGTCCCTTGGAACCTCGATAATGGTTGTAACCTGTGACACAATATAGAAATGTATGAGTTTAACATTAAACTCAGTTAGGTCCCGCTGCCTGTCTTGGAAAATTTCCTCATTCCTCTGCTTCTAGATGATCCACAAGATTACAGAAGTTTGAGCAAACCAGAATTTATTCATCTTGAGATCAAACTCCTCCACATAACCAGCAAGAATTTCATGCCAAGAAGGAACAAAATTGCTATTCCAAATAATACGGTGACCAAAAAACAAAGACCAAATTTTACTATCAAATTTGCAATCAAAAAATAGGTGTTCAAAGGTTTCAAGACAATTACAAATAGAACACATGACAGGTTGTTTACCAAAAGAGGAGAGAAAAGACCCAACAGCAAGTTTCTTAAGAAGAAGGATCCATCTAAAACACACTTTTTTGGGCTCAACAGGAGAGTGCCAAAATAAATCAAAGACAGTGCCATCTAGTGCTTGCCCAGTTAAAGCCCCAGACTTCATTAATTCTACTGATAATACCCACATCTTCTTTAAGCATATTGTAGATTTGCTTAATAGAAAACTCAAACAGTTTCTTACCATCTAACCACTTTAACTGCTCAAGCACTTGATGAGAATTCATAATTTTACCAAGAAAAAAACTGCCCACTGCTTTAGAAATAAGAGTATAAATTTTCTTCTGAGAATTAGGGATGTTAAATTTAGTACTGATCTCATCCCAAGAGCCCAATCGCTTGTCTAACACAATATCCTGAATGACAGAGATGCCTTTTGTTGGTAAACAGATTTGTCTTTCTTTACAAATACCTTTTGCTTACGAACTAACTCTATTGCCCACAAATGAAAGACAAATAATCACATCTATTGGGTAAGCATACGATGATGGCTTCCCTCTGAATTTTCTCTTAGGTACAGCTCCCTATTGGATTTCCAATGAATATCCTAATTTACAACTTACATTTAGCTTTTAACCCGAAAGCTTCTAAGGCTGCCACAATCGCTCTTAGGCGATGAGCTCAAACAATAAATGAATCTGAATCAACAAAGATTTTAAAAGAAAGGAAAGCACAATTCCTTCAGCAGAATTTCCCAAGAACTTTAAAACAAAACTGAAATTAACATTAAACTAAAGCAAGATCATCAGAGAACCATTTGATAAAACGTACAAAATGAATTAACACTCACATAGTAATGTATCATCCATTCATTCCAAATAACACAGATTCAGAAGAGCTCCGTGAGTTTATATCATATTTTTGCAACACAGACAAAAAATTACAATTCTATAGATAATCCAAGCATCTAACACTAAGAACTTTGCAGGGAAAAATAAAATTATATTCTATATCTATTTTAATTCTAACTTTCCTAACCCCTTTTTACCGTTTACTTAGTAGCATACACAGTTTTAGGCAACTGAGAGGTCTCCCTGAAAACCCAGCCTCTCGATTCCATCAGTTATTAAAGATGTAACAGTTTTTGGACACATGTCCTCATGAGTTCAACATAAAAAGAAAGCACAAGAAACGGTTAAATTTCTAGGTCGGATTCCTTGCCAGCGGCAGAATCATTCTCATCAGCATCGTCGTCCTCTTCTTCCGTGGTGACACATGCATCTTTCCATCCTTTGTACGCTTCTACGAATTCTTTTACTGCTAGGAGATGTGGGACTTTGAAATTCAAGACCCGAGCCTTCAATGCCTCTTTTTCCCACTTGAGCCTTTTAACCTTGTTAGCTTGGCTAGGTAGTTGGTCCACGCAGAGGTATAGTAGTCATTCAATCCTCGCTACTTGGGTGAGATCTGTTGTCTTCAGATCCGACTTCTCTTTGATGGCGTACATGGTTTTCTCAAATGCCTTCAAGGCACTGTCTAACCCCTTATCATTGAGGTTCATTTAATACGGGTGAGAGAAAATAATCACCTTGAGTTCATTGATCATGGACCTCTATATCTCTTTGGCTTCATTTTCCCATTGCTTCATGTCCTTTGCGACGGCCCTCAGGGTAGAGATTCACCAGCTGACGTTCCTCCTCGTAATAAAGAAAATGGACTCATCAAACAATTTCAAAGCTTTCTCGGAACAGAACTTGGAGAATCCATATTTGTCAATGTGTAAGAATTGGGTCATGGTTGTGACCCATTTGTGCTCTTCTTTTTCCCAGACCTGAAGTTGGGTCTGTAACTCTCCAATGAGGACTTCTGCATCCTGATACAACACCTGGGAATCCTTGATGTATTTGCCGCCAGCCTTTATTATATTATCGATATATTCATCAGTAGTGGAGATTAGGGCCTTGCCCCTCTGTATCTAGTTCAACAAGCCTTTGCCTTCAGGTGAATTCAGATCAAAGGATTGAGGAGATTGATCTATAGGAAGGGTGTCGAAGCTGCAGACAGAGTTGATGAAGCATGCCATGTCGAGGATAGTTTGCTTCATTTCCTTCTTCTCCTTGCTGTCTTTCCAGGAATTAAACAACATTTGTTGGGCAGACTCTTTGAACAAATGATTATGACCTGTGCGATCCATTGTTCCCAATTTAATCTTTGTCACTTAGAAATCCTCTATTGCTACATCCTACTCCCCTTCTCTTGGCTTGTATGTGGCTACCTCTGCAGACCATTTCCCGGTTTTGGCATCTGCGAACACTCAAAGATTTAGTCTTGGCTTTCTTGGCCTTGGGAACTTTTTGCACATACTACATTCTGGATAGGCACTGAGACCAGAACCAAGCTACGTTTTCGGTTCACTGAAGAAGTTAGCCATCTTAAGGTGATTTTGGTTGTGGGTAGAACCTCAGGCGTCTTTTTAGGAGTCTCCATAATCTCCAGAGTAACATCTTCAATCTCAAAGAGGTCATTCCCCAGTCGTTCATCCTCTTCTACACTGAGGTCCACTTCTCCTGTCTCATCTCCTTCAAGGTCCACAATCTCTGAGTTAGGAGAAGCCATCTGGTTCGATTTCTTAGATTTTGTCCTCGACCTGGTATGTCGAGGGATGGGAACAGCGGCAACAGGCCCAACCTTGCTTCTTCTGTGGGGTTTCCTGATACTCTGTTTCTGCTTTGAACCTGCATCATCCACGAGATTAGACATATTAGAACCAGAAGCGGAGGGTAAAAGAGGAGTCACTACAGACTCATCTACTACTGCTCTAGGATGTTCAAATCCCCTTTTCACCTTCAACCATCTCTCAATGATCTGGAACACTTTCTTAGTCCTTGATTGTAAACTCTCCTCCTCAGTGTTTGCCCAATCGACAATGTATATGAACGCTTCAGTGAATTTCTCGAATTCTGGTTCAATTAAATCTGAACCATCTTCTTCTATCCCTTCGACATTCATTTTCAGACTCATGGAGATAATTTGAGGGACTCGTAACCTACTGTGTTCTCTTCTTAACACCCCGTGCTCGTCTAAACAATCCTACCAAAGATCTTCGAGATGAGGTGGGGGAAAAATGAGGTTTTTTAGACCCAGGAAACCACAGGCGAAACCTTTGTTATCAAAGCCTTTTCTCTGTACATAATTTTCAAAACCGAAACCACGGAGATCGCTCCCAATGCTCAGAGCATCATCCAAAGATTTACATGTAAATCTGCCCAATTTAATGGGGAAGGGGAGCTCCCATTTCACTTCAGGGAGGAATCTTTTGGTCTTCATTTATCACTGATACAACATTTCCAGCCATCTTTCAAATGAGCAACAAGATTAGGCAGTGGAGATCTGCCTTATCTTTCACTACTGGATCACCTTTTCAGATCAACATTGAGTGTTCCAACCTTGGGGGAGGGGTTAACATCAGTTTAGACAAGTTTCACCAGCATTTATTGCTGATTGCAGGCATTTTATGAGTTGTTACCAGCAGCTTGAAGGATTTTGGTTCCT
Organism: Chamaecyparis obtusa; assembly: GCA_027943335.1. Taxonomy (NCBI): domain Eukaryota; kingdom Viridiplantae; phylum Streptophyta; class Pinopsida; order Cupressales; family Cupressaceae; genus Chamaecyparis; species Chamaecyparis obtusa. The sequence continues at coordinate 66,428 of BSBK01005460.1, read as the reverse complement.
AACCCCTAATTGATTGTTTTGAGTTGCCACATGACCTCCCCAAGTCACTTACCATGCCTTTGTTGCTACTGTGGCAGTCCTACAGTCAGATCCAACCATCAAACTTGCCTAATAGGGTCTCCTCTATACAGCATGTGGTAGCTGTACATTCATTTTTTCAGGCCAAACCTCAAAGATTGTAAATCTGAAGTTGTGCATATCAGTCACTGTAAGCTGCTCCAGCGAGTTGCAAATCCAACAAAGACATTTTATATGTGATAAATTGGTATTTAATTCAGATGTAATAAAGTTTATTACACCCAGGGTTGCATTCTTGGATGTTTGTTGATATTTGAAGCTTTAATTCACTCTTAGCAGCATTGATATTCAATTTAAGAGAGTTTTGACCACTCAGATCTAATTGTAGTAGCATGGGAAAGAGTGATTAGTTGGCTGTCCATTTCAATCAGACTTTAACCAGCATCTTCACTTGTTTTCTAGATAGGGTAAAATTAAAGATGTTTTCCAACTATAAAGGGTACCAAAGTGAAGTTTCCAGCAATTAGTTTCATTTTGTTTAATTATTCCAGTTTGTGTTTTGCATCACAAATCAGAAAATTATATGAAGTTGAGAAAATATAGAAAACTTCCTAGTTGGGCACATTACATGTGTTACAGAAATATGCTATGTATGAATAAAAAATAAGCATCTTTGCTATAAAAGGATAATATAACCCCATAGGAACTTATTACAAGAGTGGAATTCTAAGTTGCGACTCTTGGTTTTCCATAGTGGCTTCTAATATGGAGGTGGTTTCTAAACAAAAATGGATTTCTAAGTTGTGACTCTTGGTCTTCCATAGGTGATTTCTAGTGTCTTTGCTCATAAGGAGCTTGTGTTGGTTTCATGTTGATGCTCAAATAAGAAAGATATTTGTAATCAATATGCAATTCAGAAAACATGTGTTTATATCCTAAATTCAGAAATGCTTTAAAATGAACAAAAAGTATTACTTTGAAACATTTAGTAGAATATTGTAGTCTTATCATAGGTCAGCTAGTAAAGCTCAATATACTCCCAAGCTTGGTCATGTGATTGAGATCCAAGGAGTACTATATTTGAACAACAAATAAGGTATAGCAAAGTAGTTTCATATACCAAACTTTGTGAGGCCTTAACCAAGAAAACTACATTTCCATTACTTCCTATCTTCAGAAATATCCATAAATATTTTCTCTAGGAACCATGCATACACAAGACACCTTTTCAAACATGTCATTTTATAAATCCATTCAAAATCAAAAGTAATGGTTATTTTCTAAGAAGCCCAGTTCACCCAGACTGGACACCGGACCAAGCCAAGTTTGAACTGGTTCGTGGTTCGGGTCCGGTCCGAACAGGGTCCAATCCATGATGGGCAAGTTTGAACCAGCCAACAGGCCATTCAGACCGGGGCGGACCAGCCGGAAAATTTCGAACCACGATCGAAATTCACCGAACTTGGGCCCGCGAACGAAATCTACGTGATTTTTTTTTGCAAATTTTATAATATTTTGACATCCACAACCCTAAAAAGTGGATTTGAAAGGCTTATGTTGACTTCTCATTCTCATTTGCGGACTTGGATGCTTCCACTTCTCGGCTTGCACTTGATATCAATAAATTTTTAATCTATTAGTTGAACTTCAAACAATGATACTTGAACTTATGTTATAACTTATTTTTAATGGTTTAAATCTTTGATGTTGAACTTGAAGTATATGATGGTATGATCATGATTCATGATGCTATGATAACGAGTGTTTTTGTTGTTTAAATGTTTTTTATGATACTATGTGACAGTCTAATCTTAACTTATGCTTCTAGGCTGCATAAATATATATATATATATATATATATATATAATTTTTACATGTTTTTGTACTAACAAACCCAAATGAACCCAAACCCCTTTTCAAAATTTTGAAGTACCGGCGAACCGGTGCTTCGTACTCGAACTTGAATCTGAACTCGAACCGGCATCCTAGATTATTTTATACACTATATAATATCAATTTTAGTATTCATAAGAGAAAATTGATGTGGAGCAATAAAGCACTAAGATCTCTTTTGTGAGGTGCATAATGATATCATATTCGAGCATATGTTACTCTACTAATTCAAAACTCAATTAGACACCTAGACAAATATCAATAGTAAAAAAATGTGTTATGTGGCTTACAACAATCATGTAGATTTGAAAATCAACGAATTATACTATTTTATGTAAAATGTTATATGTAATGTCCCCGTTTTTAGACTTATGGGATTAGCTTAGTTTGGCAACCCTCACAGGCTAATCAGGCAATCAGAGGGGGTCAGATGGTGGAGCCAGCGTTGGGATTCCATTCTGGAGGTTCAAATTATCAAGTCTGCTCTTCGTTCGGATTATTTTGGTCAACTTACTATTTTTAGTAAGTGGTATTTTGGGTTTGGCTAGGATTAGTAGGGTGTCTGCATGAAGCATCAGATATCTCAGGATCGAGTTTCAGAGAATCTCCAATTTGAGAGACTTACTATTTATAGTAAGTCTATTTTTAGCAGTGGCTATTTCTGGCAGGGCAGTGCCTATTCCTAGCTGGGTAGTTGGACTTGGTGCTTTGTCAGAAGTTCGTTGATTGCAGTCAAACAGTTTAGTGGCTTATATTTTAAATGTGTTATTAAATTAAATTATTTTGATTTAATTTAATAACTTACGACTTTATAACTTAATGTTATAAAGTGAGTTTATTTTTAAAGCCAATTAAGTGAAAATATTAAAAAGTGTTTTTTCCAAAAAGCCTATATATTCTACTCGAAAAAACACTTTTCTCATCTTATGCAATCATTATTTTTCTCGGAATTTGGGAAGAAGACAAATCCTAGCTAGGGTTTTGAGGACTGATTCCTCATTTCGTAATTTGAGCCATTATCTGATGATGGTGAATTTTACATGCTGATTATCTCTAAGATCACAATTTGGTGCTGTTGTATATCGGATGTGTGAGAGTTCTAATCTGGAGTTTGGAGTTTAACTGTGGAATTGTGTTATTGAATTCAACAATTGAATTCTGTTATTATTTTGTGGATGCTATTGATTTATTTTCTGGTTATCGAAAGAGCTGAGAGAGGGAAGGTTTTTCGCAATTCATATGTGGTTCTGTATTTGAGAGCTGCGATTCATATTTATTAGGAGATGCCATTGTTTATAGCGAATCAATATTGCAAATCTGTCCACATTAATACAGAAGTGTTGGCACGTGTGGTGAAGACCATTTGCGGCTGCAGATTTCTGGACATGATTCATATCCAGCAGGTCCGTGAGTATATTTCTTTGGAGGCGGCATATGTTGCAGGTCTTACACGCCCCTCTAGTGCATTCACGTGAGGTATTTGATAAGGTGGCGGCCAATGCCAAAAGGGTCGTGACAGCATATGGGAAATCTGCAGTAGTACAGGTGCTTGAACTTTTAATGCAATGTGTTATTTTGTAAACTTGTTTGAGAAGTAATTTCAAAATAGTGATTATTATTATACCGAATATATATTCTGTCATAATCAAATAGTTAAATATTGGTGGAAATATCATCAGAATTTGCTTGGTTTAGATATTATTGAAAATAGTTGCAGTTGCATTCAAATTATCAATATATATTCAAAAAGAGCCAAGTTGGGTTCTTTACATTATAAATTAAGAGAGAACAATTTGAGACGATTACAAACCTTTGCAAAAACGAAATAGGTTCAGGAGTTTTATATGGGTCCAGAATTATTCCGGGACTTACAAGAGACAACTGCAAACCTACCTGCAAACACACATAATTAACAAGTTATTATCTCAATGGAAAGAATAGAAATGGCATATAATTTGCAATCAAAAAGATAGTAAATACAAAATCCCCCTATCAATGCATGATATTATCACCTTATATCAACATGTTAATCAATAATCAACAGTGTTCTATGGAACTTTGTAATGGGGGGACGGATTCTGGGGACGAGGGGACTAGGGGACCAGGGGCCTAGGTTCAAGGATGGCGGCAAGTGGACGACACTAATATACATATAGTACTGGAAAATCTAATTATAAAAAGATGTATAAGAATTACATTTCAAATGAAACTTTGGCAAATTACTAAAATTGCAAATGCTAAACACTAAAATTTAAAATGATTCAATACTATATAAAAATTGACAGATGAAAATGTCAAATTGGAGATTTCTATTATATCAAAAATATCTTAAAGATGATTACAATGAGTAGCATGGTATCAAAATAAGCACAAAACATGAAAATATAGTGAAGGGAGGCCTCTAATCATCCCCAAAATCCTCACCACTAGAACCACTTGACTCCTCATGGTCACGCTGCTCCGAACTAACACCAACCAGCCCTGCATCTGCAATCGTAGCACCCTCATCACTCTTAATGGCTCCTTTGGCTCTACATCTTATCATGTTGTTGGACTCTCTTTGTACAGAAATGTCTTGTGATCAATGAGAGGCAAAGCACTATATATAGTCCTAAGCTTCTCTCCTCTCCTAGAAGTAAGTCTATTCCTCTTAAGAGATTGGATGAAGCTATAGGTAGACCAATTCCTCTCAATGACCGAAGAACTAGAAAACTAAGATAGCAACTAAATGGCTACAACGGTAGTCAAAGATTTTGGTCCATGGAAATTCTACCACAAAATTGGGTCCTCTTGTGCCATAGTTTCCATATACATCTTGGCCGCCTCAAAATAACCGCTAAGAGTGGCAAATTTGGTCCACGCAATCTGAATTGTGTTAGGATCAAAGGGATCATATATCTCAATGGACCTAAAAAACCTGCCTCCACCTCAACATCCTATATCAGTATAACTCTACCAATCCTAGTCCATGTGCAAGGAAATTTTGAGCTTATCCCATCTCCACTAATGATTGGCTGAATATGATCATTGTAGAAAGCTAATGTGGGATCCTCTCACATGGCAGCCCTCATCTAGTCAAGTATAGAATAAATGCACTCATACACCTCTCCAAGTTTAGGTGCATCCACATCCCGGTATTTGATGACCTAGAAAAATGGAGCAATATAGAGACTATATATTTGGCATCACTCCAAAATACATCACTTTGCATTGTATCCTTCACATTCCTCTTCTTTGTCCTCGATCCAGCCCACATATTCCAATCTACTATCATAACCATGAGTCGCAATGACTCGTGCAACTCAAGCATTCTCTCCAACTAAATGAAATACGATGCATATATGGTCCCAACAATTTTCAATAACTCCTTAGAGAAGCTCCTAAATAGTGCATGTAAAGTGTGGTGGTTGCATATAAACATCTGCACATCTCTAGCATCACTAACCACTTTTGTGATCCACTCAATCTTCACCATGTCCTTGAGCGCATCATTCATGGCATGCACATGACATGGAGTTCACCAGATATGTCTGTAAGCTGTCTCAATAAGTTTCCCTATAGCTTTACACAAATGTGCTACATCTTTCACTACATGAATAACATTTTGTGACCCAGCCTCCTCAATAACCTCTTTGAGGATTTGGAACTGAAAATCAACAACTTTGCAATGTCCTATACAATCAACTGCCTTAAGAAAGTATTGGCCCTCTCGCCATGTAACCATGATATTGATGAGTGGATGATGGCTAATGTTTGTCCACCCATCTATGACTATACTACATCCAATCTCCACACAACATTCCTTCATCTTCTCCCTCAACACATTGATCTTAGACGAGTTCTTATCCAAGATCGTGGTCCTCGATTTGGACTCACGTAGTGGCACATATGATGGTCCTCCCCTTGCCAAGATCGATATCATCTCTTTATAATAATGAGATAGAGCCACATGAAATGGGATGCCATTGGATAAGAACTTGGTAGTGTCATCATTGTAATATGAAGCCCTGTTTGTGGTCTTAAATTTCTGATATGGAGTAGCAAACTGAGATATTGAAGCGCTGTCAAAACCTATACCCCGTAAAAAAGAATGCCAACAATGCACTTTCGGTCTAGTAGGGATGAAGTCCACAGTCTCTATGAACAACAGCTTCTCCTCTAATGTCCCCCAGTCTCAGTATGCCAACCAATATACAGATCCCCAAAATGCAGCAAATGTAAATGTCTTTAATTGCAGCCCTGAATTCTTTCAGATGCAGCCTATATCTACCTCTAGCAAATGTACGCACATATACAGATCCCCAAAATGCAGCAAATGTAAATGTCTTTAATTGCAGCCCTGAATTCTTTCAGATGCAGCCTATATCTACCTCTAGCAATAACAAATATATCCAAACTCCTAAACTTCTCACAACTTCTGATATAAAAAATTAAAGTTCTTTACCGGAAAATAAACACTTGACGAATGATTTAATACCCAGTTACAAAACTAGCCAAATCCCTTGACTCTGTCTTCCAACAACAAAGAGATTGTTATTCGCAAAGGATTTCGTCCTCGCAAACCCTTCAAGAAAGACTCTCCAATATTTCATTAATTCTTTTATTTCATCCAACGTGCTGAAAAAGAGTTCTTCAATCTCTTTCTATAATGCTCTCATATGAGCTCATTCACTCACTTGCCAATGTTGGATAAACAAAATCACTTTTTATCTTTTCCTATTTTTTCGGGATTTTGTTTTCCCCTATTTTCTCGCAATTGCTTTTTTCCCCCACTTTATTGCAATTCATATTTGTTCGCAATGCTTTTTACTTTAATCTTAAGTTACCCAAACATTTTATCTCCCCAATGTGTTATTAAATAAAGAGACTTTAAATATTTTCCTCTTGACTATAGCCCCGCATTAATAAAGTTTAATATTTATATTTAACTTTATAAACTAACTTTATTAATGCATAAATAAATCATATCAACGTTATTAAAATCCTTCTATCGATATTAAACATTTATCATCACTATGTCATCATCACTCAAGGTCCTGACCATGCCCAAATGACTTACTATAAATAGTAAGTATGCCAAAACTGCATCCAAACACCTCAGATTGACCTACAACGAAAACTATCTAGTCCAAATGGTTTGAAAGTCCCTTAAGTGTCCTAGTTAGCCTATGGGACCATGGACAAAAAGGTTAACCACAAACTCATACCACGAGTGCTAGAAAGGGGATATTACATATATTTTCTTAAAAAACTTAACAACATTTTTAATCCTCAATGTAAAAGTAGCTAATTAGATGTATAACTATTTTGGTTAAAACCATTCCATGGGGTTGTAAAAGAATAAACAAAAATAGGTCCTCCAAAGGGAAACATGGGGTGTTGTAGACAAAGATTACCTTTTCAATTCACCCAACTACTCCCTTAGCCTTGGTCTAAGTATTATGTGGTGCAAGAGATAGGTTTTGGGTAGACCCTAGCTCACTAGTGAGGATCTAGTAAATATCGTTGTTGAAATAGAATCACAAACCTGCTTCATATATGAGGCAAGACTCTAGTAAACTTACTAAAAACTAAAAACTCAAACTCAATCAAAAAAACTAGATAGATTGTGAATGTCATCCATGGATGTAAGGTGGATTGAAGGCAGCATGGTTTGTAGAAAACTTACTAAAACTGTAACTTCTCTCACAATAAAATTGTGTCTAACATATGAAATAAGGATAAAACAAAATGTAGGTGCAAACAAATATTCTTGTGAGTCAGGAGATCAAAACTGCATTTTTAACATTAAAATTAATATATCTAAATCGCCATATTTGTAAGAACCCCAACAGGTTCCAACTTCACCACTGTAATATCCCTTGTGTTTCTACTTTTATATTTTCAATTTTGTATCAAATGCATTTTGTCAAACAGTTGATGTGCAAAGTCTGAACTGAATTTTCTAATCTTTCTTGTGCCAAATCTTGTTATAAAACATAAGCACTTTGCAAAGTAATCTCGTTAAACACTTAACATACAAAATTAAGAACATTACTACATTTTGCTGCCATAAGGAACATACTGGCAACATATATAAAGTTTGAAATTGTTAAACAGGAGTCATAGGCATTAAACCAAATAGTTGGCATGCAAAACTTTATTTAATCAAAGTATTAATAATGCACAGAAATGCCAATCCTGATATATTGAAAATTTATTACAGAATTAAAGAGAACCTGATAATGTCAACGCAACAGTCCCTTTACAACCCTTTTCAAAAATTAACCTCTGCAAATTGCATATATATCTCCAACGCCAAAGCTGGATAATTGATAAGACCCCCCATGGTGATTGATTTCCATTTTAAACCCTAACACGGCTTCTAAATACCACACATGGGGACCAAGGAAGGCTGCAGCTGGTGTTATTCAGGTACGGCAGCCACTAAAGATGTATAATTTCTGCCCTTTGCGCCATGTTCCCTAGACTGGCATCAATTTAATTATTTCTACGGATAACCTTCACAAATCTAAAACTATCATCCACCAAATTCAATAATTTGTAACACAATGATGATTCCAAGTTGAAGCCATTCCTCAGTTGCACAATTCATTGGGTCTCTCACCAATTCAAAGTGTTGAAACTGTGAGAATTTACAATTCTCCAAGCTCAAAACTGAAACCCTTGTTTCAAATTCTCCTTCACAAACAAAACTAATGCACAAGTCATAGAATGAATTCCATTTCTCTCCAAGGCTGACTAATGCACAAGTCCTTCTCTAACATCCACAGACTTACTATAAATAGTGAGTCCATCAAAACATAACCAGAAACCTTTGAATATTAATGCCTCAGAACAAATGAAGGATCTGGTGAGGTAATGGCTGACAACGGCCACCTGAAGAGCTCCAAAACTCCCAAATTGGACTCTCTAATCCACCATACTAACCTACGAGGGTCAATTAATAGGCTAATCCCTCAGATTCTGATGCTCACAAAAATGGGGATATTACAATATTACTGCGAGCCACTCATGTTCTCCACAAGTCAGTTTCATTCTCTACTTCAGCATTTATGAAAATTGTAAAGAAGATAAAATATTTGTTTAGGATATCCTAGGACTAAAATGAACTGTGAAAAGTAAAAATCAAACCCTAATCTACATAAAATCCTAATCTTGGCAATATGCATCGCAAAATTATTGCATCTATATATTTAAATGAGAATTTTTGCCCTAAACTGGTTTGTAAATGCAATCTATTAAGTTATTAACCATAAATAGCTTCAACATAATATGTGGGCAGGAAATCCTTCGTAAAATGTTCATGAACAACAGGAAGCCAACCTAAAAAATTTACAATGGTACAGCTTTGCAAAGCCTTCACTTTCTTCATTATGGATAAGTGTTGTTAAAAAAAAAACCACCAGACTATCAATGCCTTTTATATTTACTGGTCTACTGTACAATTTTACACCCTTGACCTGTTACATAGATATACAGACTGATTGGATGCTTTTGTAAATAACAAGGACAACATCATAATAAGGTTGCCATCTATTGGAACTTTCAAATAATAAAACATCACGATAGTTTTAGCATTGACAGACACTTCTCAAGCAAATATTGGTGCAATAATTAGTAATTGGTAACTCAAAATGTGTCCTTAATACATAATTGAGAAAGGAAAAAGATATCTTTCACTCACTCAGCCATCTTGTTAAGAAATTTGTTATAATGAATTAAAGATTATGTACAATACAGGCACCTTAAGGACCTTCCCTAAGCTCTAATAAAACCAAGAAGCATATTTTCAGTTCCTCTACATTATCTTCCACAATATTGAATACAAAAAAAGTTATCGATAGTGTTAAATTTTATAGAGAGTAACCAAAAAGAATGCCTAGTTAATATGCATTCGTACTTCTCCTTTATCAGCCATGCCCTGAGAGTACAACTTCAGCAATTTGCAATAGTGATAACTAACAGGAGCTTTCTTTACAATAGCCTCGCTATAGAGAGCCACAGGAAAACAAAATACTTCTCTCAGCAACACATATGTGATAACGATAACCTGTAAGTATTCTAAGGAAAGATCATAAATTAAAAATAGAAGAGCAGATAAAAAAATCAGCATTTGGGAAGAATTTAGCGGAACAATACCAGGTACTTACCTTCTGCCCTACTTGGTGTGGTGCTCTTGCTTGCATTGTAAAATTTCTTTCTCCTTTTACTGAATGCAGTGAATCATACACCTGTAAGGCTGTACCACTTAGTTTTGAATTTCAAAGTATAGTAACAATCAATCAATCAATCAATACACACACACACAGATTGAAAATGAGCTTAGATAGCCCTAAATGAATAACAAATCAACTAACAGATAACCCTAAATGAATAACGAATCAACTAAGAATTGGTACAAGTAGAGAATTTAAAGTCCGTTTCAGCAGTAATCATTGACCCATCTCCTCATCCCACAATGGACTATAACTTTAGTTCAAATACTGCAGTCAAAGAAGCTAACTTGACTTGTTTTCCCATTTGGCAGAGGCTCAAAACTTATGGACAGAATAGTCAATGGCTAGCCTAATGACTGTGTCTTCTCTAGAACTATCACTTGGGATGATTTTAGTTTATCTTCAAATAATATCATAGTATTTATTGCCTATTCATTAAATCTCTGTGAATAACTCTTAGGAATCTATCCTTTTTTGGGGTAAACCTTAGGCCTTAGATGTCTTAGTTCTTTTCCTTTCCTGGGGTTTTCCTTCTTTAAAATAAGTGCATATTATTTACTTTTAGCTACACATTAATGGGAATTGATGATGATTTTTCTCCTACAATTCCCTTGTCTTCGTAAAGACAAATTTCTGATGAAGGAAAAGTCGACTTACAAGCAACTCCTTCCACATGTTCAATCCTTGTGAAGGAATGTAGGAGTTACAAAAGTTACTCTTGTTGTTCAACTTGTAAATAATGAGGGAACTAAGACATGTCCACATACTTTTGAATGTGGCATTTCTTCCCTCTCTCTTATTCAATCTCTCATTTTCTCTCTCATGTATTCACTTATGATTATTTAGAAAGCGGAGAACTTTCGTTTCTTTACTTTTTTACTACTGCTGTTGACAAGATTATGTAATGGTTACCATCGTTTTACATTTATACACCTAAGAAAGGTTTTTCCCCTTGCTATATACATCCTAAATTGTGTAATGTGTCTTCACAGTACCTTATGCTTTGTTAATGTTCTAATTTAATTGTGATTCAATGTTTTACAATGATCTAAGAGTTTCAAATTATTGCTAGTAACTTTGATATCTAAGTGTGGGTAGGTACTTTGCTGGATGCACAAGAGTGAGAACTTTGTTTTGGAGCCATCAATGAGTGCTTTATCTAGGCCTTTTAAACTTATTTCATCTGTGCATGTTACAATCTTGTAAGATTTACCCTTGTATGGATTTAGATTGCTTGGAAACTTCATTAACTCCTGACATTAAAGAGTTTTACTAGCATCCCCTTTTCTCATTGTCAAAAGAAAGAAAACCAATTTGTTTAGGAAAAATAGCTAATTTATTTTTTTATAAATACTAAAATGACGTACATAAAAAAATCCAAGCTTAAACTTCGATTCATAGAAGAGCTTAAAAGAACCTCTTTTATTTTGCTGTTAAATTAATTTTAAAAGCAAACAAAAAAACATTTCTATTGAGATCAAGAATTTTGAAATTTCCTGTTAAGCCCAATCCTCTCTATTTTCCTTTAAAAGGTTTTATCACAGGATTGATTTGTCTACAAACAATGTATTGTCACATTTTGGCCCCTTTTCCTTTTTTCTCTTCAAATCATTTTTTTTCCATTGCCAATAGCTGTTAACATTTATAGCCTGTCAGCTTTGATCAAACAGGACAGCCGAATTAATAATTAATTCATACCCTAAACTTTGTCAGGTCGGCCCTCATTTATTATATAATAATTGGTTTTAAGACTGAGGTCGGCCCTCCTTAAGGATTTCATATGCACATATGTATTGGTATAGATTGGAGAGCAAGAGACAATCAAAAACATAACATTTTCTCTGCTCTTCTAATCTAACACATGCGAAATTATCTCTGCACCTTGGAGCGAACTTAATTAGTTTTGGGAGCAGCATCTCAGGAGAAGAACACAGCAGATTGGATTATGACCTAGGACTGATTTCGGACCTGCTGTAGCATCATCCTTTCAAGGCAGAATTATATCGAAGCTCAATCAACTTGGAGTGTAAATCGGGTACATTCTTTCCAGCTTGGTCTTTGATATATTGTTTCATATTTAGGTTTTCTCTAGGTTGTTAATTTCCTTTGTTCAATCTGAATATCTCAACAATATCTTTATCCCTCCTTGAGAGGATCTTTGAGTTTGACTGATCCTCCCTTTCAGCAGAAACTTTTTTATTTTTTTGCATAGAAGCACTTGGAATGTTTTCATAATGTGAGACACATGTTTGAAAGTTCACCTTTCCCTGGTGCTCTCACTATTTAATTCACTGCACTTTCAACTACTTTTTTTCCGCAATGGCACTCTTGTTATGTGTTCTCTTTCAGCAAAGCTTACCCTATCAATGCCAATTCTTTGTTCAGTTCCTTTTTGAGCAAAATCTTTTCTTCAAGACCCCTCCTAGTTGCTCTTTGGGCTATCAATCTATTTGCAATACTTGTCTTACTCCTTTGGACCTTTGGAGATTCAAAACAGTATCTTTTTTGGTGCAGAAATCTGCACTGGGTCTTGTTGCCACAAGTTTGCTACTAGAATAGCCACTTTATTCTATCACATTTCCCTTCTTGGCCCTCTGTTGTTTTAGGTTAATGTGAAGCCTGCTCCAGTTAGTATTTATTCCCCATCTTTTCATCTGTATTCATTCCACATCTTTTCTTCTTTTGAGAGACCCTCTGTAATGTCCCCTCTTCAAGTGTTAAGTCTTGTTAGCTCCTCGATGAGTAGACCAGCACACATGTTGGTACTTTCCATACAATATATATATATATAGACACACACACACACACACACACACACATAAATAAATAAAGAGAAAAGAATATCTAATCCCCATACTAACGCCTTCCTAATCCTTACAGGAGAGTTTGTGATCAGGTTCTTAGCCCCTGTGGGAGGACTTCCTGGGGCTCCAGTTGTCTCATGATCAACATAGAACAGCCCTCCAGGTATGTCACCCTCTCCTCACAACTCCTCTCCCCTTAAGGCCTTATGGATAACCAATACTTGGTGTATCCATCCCTGTAATCCTAGGAGAGAGATCTAACTCTCCCAGGCCTTATGGATACCCGCTCTGGGTGAATCCATCCTCAATATGCATATGTCCATAATTCTAACACTATATACTGGCTCCTTCAGAGAATACCTGATTCCCTGCCTTGCTTCCTTAATTACATTCAATTTTTAGAATGTCTTGTTTAGTCCTTCAGAAAGGTTTAGCTCCCTACCTTATTCCTTCAAGAAATTTAATTACAGTGAATTTCACTGTCCTCTTATTGCCGGTAATGGTTGAGGCCAATAATATTAGTTCCTCTGCAACAGAGCCTCTCCTCCACAGTAAAAATGTATGTATATAAGGTGCTGGTTGTACAGTTTATAAGTGCTGATGGGGACTGTATTTCCTTATCTTTATTCTCCTTATATAACTGCAATAGAGTGTGCGTTGAACTCAAACTTATATATTTCTGACTGTGATCATGGCATATATATGCTCTCTTATTCACTGTCTAAAGAGAATAATTCTATATGCTCGATGTCTTTCTTTCTCATTCACCTCCCATATGCTGGTTGTATTTTGTCTTCTCGTTTTCTAGGTCGAATGTCTCCTGATTGGATGTTTAATGCTGATTGGATCTCATTTCCCTATGCTGACTCAGTTATATCTTTTTTTGTTACTGCCGAAGTGGTTTTATACTTTTCATATAATGGACTCCTTGTCTTTTTGTATGTATTATGGCCGACTGTAATTTCCCACATTTTCTGATTGGATGCCTCTTCTTTTGGCTTTTTGTTCGATGCTTTTTCTATCATTACCCTCCTGTCCCCTCTACTTGATCATGCCTCTCCCTTATATACCCGTGTGGGTTGGGAGAGGTCATGTCTCTCCCATTGGGTACGATTTAAGTCACTGTTTATCATTTGATTTGTTTATATCTTTGCTGTTTAGTTAGCTTCATGTTACATTAGTGACGTGTTTGACTTTGATAATATTGCGTATTTATTTAAGAAGTTTCAGATTAATATACTAATGTCATGATATTTATTTGTATATAATATTTGGTATTCATTTAATAAGTTTCAGATTAATATATTAATGTTATGATATTTATTTGTGTGCGTATATACATACATATAATAATATAATCTATGATGAAATTATGTTTATATATATCAGATATATATATATATATATACAATATCTATATTATAATTATTTATCAACTATATATACATGTATATATAATCTTGATATATTAGATCAATTTATGAAATCATGTGAATCCTTAGCAATCATATGGTTCTGATGTTAATATCGTAGTCATTTGAATTTACTTGGCATACTTTTGGATTATATATTGCTAATCTTACCCCTTAGTCGAGGGTCACCACAGTCCCCCCCGTCCCGAATTCGCTTGTCCTCAAGCATTTTAATGGTTTCTTCTTTCTCCCAAGTGGCATCTTCCTCTGGTAGACCTTTCCATTCGATTAGAAATTCAATGATAGTTCTATTTCTCAACTTCTTTTCTTGAATATCAAGGATAATCTCTGGTTCCAAGGTAAGTTGTCCTTCATCATCCAAGGGTGGTAATTCCACACACGACACCACTTGCTGTCCAAGAGCTTTCTTGAGTCTGGAAACATGGAATGCATTGTGGATCTTTCTATTCTCGGGAAGTTCTAGATCATAAGCCACCTTGCCAATTTTCTTTAACACCTTATATGGTCCATAGAAACGAGGCTTGAGTTTTTCCGCCCCACACTTCTTAATAGAAGATTGTTTATATGGTTGCAACCGTAGGAATACTAGATCTCCAACTACAAATGTCCTTTCTATGTGGTTTCTGTCAACATAGATCTTCTATTGATTCTAAGCATGGTGTAGGTTCTCTTTTAGGGTTTGTATAATATCAACATTTCGTTGTATGAAATCTTGTGTGCCTGGTACTCTACTCTCTTGGGTGATCAAACTCCCTAAGGAAGTAGCCTCATACCCATATAGGGCTTTGAAGGGACTCATCTTAATCGACATATGATAGGTGGTATTGTAACAATAGTCTACTAAGTGCAACCATTTAATCCAGACAGTCAGCTAACCAATGACATTGTTTCTCAGATATATTTCTATCCATTTATTTACTATTTATGTTTGTCCATCAGTTTGAGGATGATAGCTTGTGCTAGGGGTAAGAACTGTTCCTGCTAGTCAAAATCGTTCCTGTGAGAATTGGCTAAGTAATTTGCTATCTCTATCACTAATAATGTTACAGGCAAGATCATGGAGTCAAAAAACCTCTTTCAAGAATAGTTCTACTATTTGGTGTGTTGTCTATTCTATGGAGACCACAAAGAAGTGGGCATACTTTGTGAGTCTATCCACTACCACAAAAATGTTATTTTTTCGATGAATCCTAGGTAGTCTAGTTATGAAGTCCATTTAGATGCTTTCCCATTTTTGGTTGGGAATAGGTATTGGTTGTAGTAAACCTGCAGGGTGTGCTTGCTCTGTTTTATTTTCTTGACATGTCATACATTCTTGTACTTAATTCTGGACATCTTTCTTCAATCCTTTGCATGAATATTTTTTCTAATCTATTTGTATGTTTGGTAGTACCCTTGATGGTTAGATAGGGGGTTATCATGGTACTCCTTTGTTGGCATTTCCGGTATGGATGCAACCGGTACATGGTAAAGAGGTGTTGTCATTGATGTCATTACATGTCTAAACTAACATTGTCCAAATACTAGGGACAAGTGACAATAGTAGTGAACAGTTGACAAGAGAAACAGTTTAGGAAACCGGTAATCGGTGACATATATTGAGCAAAGGTGTACTTATTGCTCTAAGAAGCAATCGGTGAAGACTGTGACTGGTCAAGTCACTAACCGGAGCAGTGATCGTAAGTATATGACCGGAGCAGTAACTGGTATAGACAGAGAAAAGAAAAGTGACAGATGAAGACAAAGACTTGTACACTGCATAAGGAAGGGTGTAAACCGATCATCTCTGATCGGTGAGATTGTAATGTCCACGTCATTAAATGAATAATAAAAAATATATATTATTTTTGGGTCCCAATCGATTTAGTTTATCTCGGGCCCATATTTTATTTGTTGGCGTAGGTGTAGTTGTCGTCATCGGCTTTATTTGTGCACCCTCGAGAGTTTTTCCCAACGGGTATTTATGCCCGACACGTAGGATGAAATTAATATGTTGAGATTTGATATTTTATTTGCATTTGCAAATTCCTGTTGGGATTCTACTTTCCACCATTTCGGAGGTGAAAGATCCTCCCTATTTGGTTTGTTGCAGTTTCGGTGGGATTCAACCCTCACCCTATTCTGTTTGTTCTCTTGTTGGTTCTGGCAAATCTGGAATGCTATATAATCATACTATTATTTCCATTTGCAAATACTAGTTCCCACACTGTGTGGAGCATTGAAATTCGTTTGCAAAACAACTTGGTTCGGAAACCGGGAGTAAAAGGATTTGTGTGTATCTGAACACTTCCCTACAACTTACCGTACAACCTCAGGCATTCCCACCGTACGGCCTCGGGCAACCATCACACCACACGGCCTCAGGCATTCATCACACCGTATGACCTCATACATTCCAACCGTACGGCCTCAGGCATTCCCACCGTACCGCCTCAGGCAACCATCACACCGTAAAGCCTCAAGAATTCCAACCGTACGACCTCAGGCATCCATCACACCATTCGGCCTCAGGCATTCCCACTGTACGGCCTCAGGCAACCATCATATCGTATGGCCTTAGGCATCCATCACACCATACGGCCTCAAGCATCTTCACAGTGTACGACATTCCAACTGTACGGCCTCAATCATCTCTCCACCGTATGGCATTCCTACCGTACGGCCTGCGTTTGGTCTTCCCTCTGTACTACCTTTCACCATACGCCATTGTCGTCAGCACTCCAGGAACCAACGTTGCGGCACACTGCACAATACACCTCCGGGTAGGAAAGTCCTCGGGATTCGAGAACTACAGAGATATCATTGACACTGGTGAACCGGTGAAAGTCACAGTTGACGGACACTTAAGAGACTCTTCTACCGAGATTTATTGCACAAATCACGCAAGATTTTGTGTTACGGAGAAGACCAGTGAAAGGCACAGTTGAAGGATTTAATACCGAGATTTATGGCACAAATCATGGCAGAATTTAGTGCAAGGGAAAGTATGTGACATGCATCTGATGTTTCCTTTACAACACAGAAACACGACTGCATGGCGGATCTCTTGTTGGCAAAAAGCTTGTGTCATGCATCTAATGTTTCCTCTCATAACTGAGACTCGACTAGATGATGGATCCAAAGGAGATCTTCACGGAGATTGCATCATGCAATAGCGGGAAGGGTGGGAAGTTTATTTAGTCTTCAGCCAGCGAAGAATATCATTTGCCTTCATTCTACTAAAGAGAAAAAGTGAACCTGTACGCTGAGTAAAGCTACGATAAGAAGCACAACCTGAAGAGAGCATACCTGTGGTGCCTGGTGATGACTCTCAGTGGATGATACAGCGATCTTATCAGGCTTAGCAAAGCCATTTTAAAGGATCAACCCCTCTATTGCTCTCTGACAATCGCAATAATAAAATCTTAGTATTTGGGTGGACATTAACAGGTCCCTTGTATTAAATCCCTTAACCGGGTGACATCTAGCAGATGTTCTAAAGTCCTCCAACAAGGCAAGCTTTAACAAGCCTTATTTCTTAAATCCCTTATCGCATCGCATCTAATAGTGTGTTTGTACAAGGAAGGTTTTTCACAGGGCGCACTTCAAAAGATTGCAAAATTTGTGAGTTCTACTCACATCGTGGTTTTCTCCCGCTTTGGGTTTCCCCGTGATACATCTGGTGTTCTATACTGCTTTGATCTTGTGTTATTTATTTCTTTTATAGGATTTGTTCTGCATGCAGTACTAGTTAAGTAATATCAGATTGTTTTAAAGTTTTAGTGGGTGTTGATTCACCCCTCCCCTCTCAGCACCGATTGGGACCATCAATTGGTATCAGAGTCATGTCCTTTTTTGTGTTGCTTAACCGCAACAAGGAAAAGATCAAATGATGAGAAAGGAAGGACCCAAGTTTTCTAAGGAAAACTTCAGTCTGTGGTGCAGCAGAATGAAGTTGTACATGAAAACCACAGGAGATCAGTTTTGGAACCATGTGATCACAGATTACAACAAACTCACCGGTACCTTGACGGCTAATCAACTGAAGATCAGAAGTGAACACACGGCTACCATGGATATGATAGCCAGTACACTGCCTGACGTGTATGCAGAAATTGAAAATATGACTACAGTTTGTCAAATGTGGGCAAAGCTACAAATTGTGTATGGAGCCGACCCACATGTTCAAAGAGAAAAAGTAGAAAGGATCCTGGATCTCAAAATGCATCACTGGCCATCTCCCAATCTCCTTAAAAATAAGGATCCTCAATAGGAGACTGCCTCAAAATGTCTCAAATGGCTCGTAAAGCCACCGACAAAGCTCCACAAGCTCCGAGTGGTCAATAGGCGAACTCCCAATCTCCTAAAAAATAGGAAACTGGTTCAGAGCTCCTGAAACGCCACACAAATCTCCCGAAAGGGCCACAAGACACCTAGATCAGCTCCCTATCCACTATGTTAGCCTACAGGAACCCTGTTGATAGGCTAATCCTGCTAGAAAACACTAACACTAAGGCACATAAATGGGGACATTACACTATAAGTCCCATCAATGTTTAATTCAAGCTTCCACTACATATATATAAAGTTTCAAATCCTTAAGAAATGAACAAACATATGTGACCTATGATCTGCCCTTGGAAATGGAAGAGACATAGTGTTAACCTTCATCTCCCTTTTGTGACTTTTCACCTCTTCTGCAAGGAAAAGACAAAGGGGGGTGTTCCTCTCCTTTTAGAAAAAGACAAACTCGGAAAAGGCAAAGCGAGTATCCACTTCTCTTGGATGCTCTTCTTGTCCTACATCTTTTGGAAGAAATAAGTTTTGCATGCAAGCTCAAAGTGATATGCTGTTTTCCATATTTGCATAAATTTTCAAGAGGAATCCAAATATACATACATATTAAAGTTATTCCACAAAATACAAAAGCCTTATCCATTTTTTAGGTCAACGCTGCTTTTGTTTAATTTTTAAGCCTTTCCTTGATACGGATTTTGAGCAGGGACACCAAAGTCAATCCCCACTAATTTGGGGGAAAATAAAATCAAAACAAATGAAGTAAATGTGAACAATTTTATGAGTAAAATTAATCTTTCTAATCAAAAAAGTCAAGATCACCTTACATGACATGTATTATATCGTAACAGATTGGCAGAGATTTCCTGATCCATCACATTGATTCGATGAGTATATCCTGGCACAAAATCATAAAGAATAAAGAATGAAAACAAAATAAGAATTCTCATGCCAAATGTTTTTACAATGAAAATGAATAAAAAACATCTAGATTTTCAATTGCCCATACCCACTCAGATATCAATTACAACACTAATTACCCATTAATAATAATACTAAACCTCAGTTCTACAAAGATACCATTCCCTTTAAGATTAAAAGCCTCAATACAAATAGTTGAGACTCCGACAAAGGTCCATCCAGGTCACTATTTGACATTTGTCCTTTCCAACCTAAAATTTTCTAGTAACATGCAAAACCAGTCCTAGATATTAAAAGACAGTTACTAGCCCTTATTCTTTTCCATTAATAATCAATTTATACAATGCTGATTTATAGCAATAGCCAGTCATTTTATGGTTGGAAAATGCTCTCATTATATAAGATATACCTAAAGAAAAAAATAATAATTCGAACCATTTATACAAATCTAACTATGAATGAGAGAACAGTTCTTGAAAACAAAATCAAAGATGTATTTTTGATTCAGATCTATACCTGAATGATTCAATTAGAAGCATACAACCATAGAGCTAAACAACAACCTTCCATTTTTAGGAATACTGAAATAAATAGATAAATACATACATTCTTGGGATTTCACAGTGAAAATGTAGAGCATTTTAAAGTTTCAAATATCTTAATGCATTCACCATCCAAGCTAGTCATTAAGCTGCAACAAGGTAGCTACTGAAGCAGATGTTTGTAATCATGTGTCTCCTTGGACAGTTGTTGGCAATTTTTAAGATTTTATGACATAAAAATGGTAACTTTTAAAATACATGAAAGTGTAGAGTATTCTAAGGTTTCAAATTTGTTATTGCATTCACTATCCAAGCTGTTCATTAAGCTGGAAAGAGATATAGCTACTAAAGCATATAACTGTAATTGTGTGTCTCTTTGCCAAGTGGCATTTTAGAAGATTTTTTAACATGGTTATATTAATTTTTAACAAACATATAATACTGAATCAAGAGAGGCATTGTGTGATATCCCTAATTTCAAACTATTTACAGTCTACTGATAAGCAGGAGATATTTTCCACAAAAAGTCAAATTGTGATATTGCTATTAGGATTCAACTGTGTAGTTTTTTGGGTCAAACTCATTGACCCATTTTTCATGAGTAGTGGTTCACATAAACCCATCTCGCATGAGAATGAATAGAACACTTAGCACTCATTGGATCTAGGTGATGCTCACAGAGGTTCCAATGAGTGCTAAGTGTTCCATTCATTCTCATGAGAGATGGGTTCGTGTGAACCACTACTCATGAAAAATGGATCAATGAGTTTGACCCAAAAAACTACACAGTTGGATCTTGATAGCAATATCACAATTTGACTTACTCTGGAAAATATCTCCTACTTATCAATTGATGAGCTTAAGGGGCTTTCTAATGAATGGTTCATAAGGCACAACACTTGGTGAAGGTTTTTCACCTCTGTGAGCATCACCTAGATCCAATGAGTGCTAAGTGTTCCATTCATTCTCATGAGAGATGGGTTCGTGTGAACCACTACTCATGAATAATGGGTCAATGAGTTTGACCCAAAAAACTACACAGTTGATTCCTGATAGCAATATCACTATTTACAGTCTACATAAATAAATAAAGGCTGTGACAAGGAGTGGCAGACCTTGTCTCTTGAACATAAGTTGTATGTCAAATTTAGAAATAAATGAGCCATGGTAAGGTTTCTAATTATACAATGATCGATGTACTTAGTCAATCACCAGGACATCGATACTCCATGCAGCCAGTATTGTTATGATACTATCTAATAGTGATCAATAATCGATCACTCTTAAACAGTACCACAACCATGCTAACTTCATGAAGGACCAATGACATGATGGTCGGCTAGACCCACCTATCATCATGTAACCAGCTTCATGTTTGCATCTAGTAGCCATAAATTGCATTCATATTTCATCCCTTTCACATATCGGCAGTGCATTTCCATGCCTCAATCGTACTCTAATTACCGATTAGCCATAGCAATTACCAAGAAACCGTGAAGTCTTATAAATAAGACAGTTTCCTTAATAATTGGATAGAGATAATCAACGATACCTCAAAATCGGTATCAATCCCAAGACTTCATTGACCAGCCATTACACTGTTATGCCTCAATTGCATTATTCCTCCATATGGCATCTTTGTTAGAAATAGGGAATACTGAGAGGGGGGGGTGAATCAGTATTCTACAAACTTTTACTTTTGCCCAATTATGGATATAACAGATTATCTTAGTACATGCATAACATAGGAAACTAAACAACATGCATAGCAATAAAACAAAAAAACTCATAACACATTATTTGTTCTCGAGGAAACTCTGGCCAAGGGAAAACCCCGGTGGGGATGGCACCCACAAAGATCCACTAATCAAAAGTATCCTGTTAAGGATGTTGACCTTGTTAGGAGTCCATTACATGTCTATAGTGTCTCAGTCCTGATTAAGGGACTATAGGCCTAGTTAGAAGCCTCAACCCTGTTAGGAGTTGGTAGTACAAAATATGATTACCAAATGAGCCCACTGCCCAAACAAGTAATATATAGTATTCACTGATTACAAAAATAGGTCAAGGTACATAACCTTATATTGCTTGCAACTTCGCATCAATATCTCTTTGCTGCTCTTTCACTATCGCTATTACATACATATCATATCATATATCTCTCTCTTCTTCTACATTACATCATTACATCTTTATACAAGTTATTAAGATTAATAACTCTTCCAGTCGGTTTACATAATACAAAATATCTTTACCCAAGGGTTAACATCTAGGATGTCATCCCTTTATATTGTTAAGTCATTATTTTGATAAATAAAATAATCCCTTAACTCTTTACCAATTCTGTCTTCATAATCTGTCCTATCGGCTTAACACTGTCTTTAGTAAAACTGTCATAACTTCTTCCATACATGCCCTACTGACTTGCGCTCACAGGTGAGTCTTCAATAGTCACCATAGTATCTATGTTCAAGTGCGCAAGCACTGAACATACTCCAATCAACATCGCTAAACAAAACTGTCATCGGATATACTAGCAAAAACACATTGTCTCATACTTAGACAATTTTGCATTGCGCTCTGTCATACTTGCTCTCTGACCTGTGCGATCTTCATATAGAACATATGTTGCCATAATGACAACATCTATGTATCCAACTCAGCCAAATTGCCTCAATTGCATTATTCCTCCATATGGCATCTCATCATGCACAACCATATCTGATATGCCACGTTCTTATTTGCATCCTTAGCCGATCGGCTATTAATAAAGTCACATTGGAATCAATGACTTAAATGTCTTGATTAATCGACTAAGTAAGTCAACATATAAACCCAAATTACAATTAACAAATACATTGGTTATGAATTTACAAACATAACCGAAGAGTCACATGATCGAAGGATGACACGTGTCTCATCCTCATGTCTTTTCCTTTAATCCAATGCTTGTATATAAAGTGTATCAACTTATCTTTGGAAGGAATGGAAGACATTATATCTTATTTATTTATATTCCAAGATCTGCTCTGTTTAGAGCAATTTGCCTTAACGGCATACCTGGTGCAAGCACAAAAAGAACCAATCAGAGATGGCATCCATTCCATCACATATAATTATTGAAAGATTAAGCACAGCAATAATATTGTTGCAAGAACAAACACATATATCAGAGACGGCAACCCAGACCTCTTTAAACGATAGTTCTATAACACTACATATAATATAGTGGCATATTTAGAGATCACACCCTCAGTTATAGATTGCATATTTATATATTATATCAGAAACAGCATTATTGATCTTTTACTATCAGTAACAGAATACAATTTCAGATTGTATAAATTCATTGCCATTATCATATCATATATTGGGAACTTTATAATATCAATTCAATCATTATTGGATCACTGTTATTGCATTTATTATTAGGATATACATAGTGTTTACATTATCTTCCATTACCTGCTTCATATATTGTCAATTGACATAGTAAGGAAAGGCAATTGGTCTAATAATCTCGACATTCTTGTTATAGCCAAAAAGGGGACATTACAATTGCTATCAGAACCATCGTTTCCTGCCACCCTATGAAGTGAATGAGAAAAAAGGAACTCAAGACATACAGTACGCAGAAAACAGGACAGAACTCCGGAGATAAACAAATGGGTGAAGGAGAGATTACCAAAAAGATGGATCAGTTTTTGGCTGAGCAAAAGGAAAGTCAAAATCAGTTGGCCCAACTAATAGATGTCTTGACACACACAGTCTTAGACAAGGACCCTGAAAACAATGGACAAGGCAGGCATTCACAAAATGAGAGCCTGAAAAGAAAATCTACAACTCCCAACTCAAGACCAGGAATGCCCACATTCTCCCAAACCAAGCAATCTGAAAGGATTGAACCTTCATTCACGCAACTACAAGAGCAATTTAAGCAAGATTGGATAGATGGTGATTTACAAACCGAAATGTCATTAAGAGAGTATCTAGAATTAAGAATGAAATAGTTACCACAAAAAGGGAAATGAAAAAGGGTATTCAGAATTACAACAAAAAGAGGGGGCATTGAGGATTCCCTACTTCAACAAATCAACAAAGGTTACAACTAGGATGCAAAAAATTGACACCTGTCCCCAGTTAAATCCAAGGAAGGAAAATGAGGCTATTGGTTCTTCACGTTCCACAAACTAGTTAAGAACATGGCTCCTTAAGAACACGGAGGACGCCCTCAAATCGTCGGAAAGGTCATGCACAAAGGATAGCAGAATAAAAGACGAACCCGCCAACCATGATACACAAATGGCTGGATCTATAAAAAATCAAATATTTTTTTTACCTCCCAAAAGAAACTTAATAGCCGCATTTAACAAACAAATGAGAAAACCAAAGGAAAATAATAAGGAAGGACATCTAGAAGGAGCATCACACCGCATAAAACTTGGGGATAATGAGGAAAATTTTGACACAAAAACAAAGCTTGGATTTAGAAGCCAGGATAAAGTTCGATTCACCCACGATCCCTTGTTTGACGTTGAAATGGTCAAAATTTACGATAACTTACTCTTTCAAGTAAATGAAGATGTTAGTTTGAAATCTGAAAGAAAACCACCTTAAGAGCCCAAGAAAGGAGGATTCCTAGCTACATTGGAAGGATCTTTTCAAAACACCTTTCAAGTCAAAGGAAACCTTGAAGGAAAGGACATAAATATCTTATTGGATAGTGGCTCAACCCATAACTTTATCAACCATATCTTGGTTACTACACATAGAATACCAAGTTATGAACAAGAGGATATTGAGATCACACTGGCTAATGGATCAACCATAAACTGCAACACTCTAACTCCCAAACTTGTAATCACCGTTGGAGATTATACTTATACGGATCACTTCAATATCATTAAACTTGGGAATATTGATATGATTCACAGTGTTCAGTGGATGAAACAAATTGGCAGTTTCAAACAAAACTTCCAGCATCAGACCTTCAAATTCAATGTACAGGGGCAGAAGTACACCCTATATGGATCATTAAACAATGCTACTCCAAACAATCGCTGCTAACTTACAGTAAAACAGAGAACCAAGCCACTTTCATTCCTTACAAATCTCATAATCAAAACAGTATCCAATGCTTTCTCCAAACTCAAGGAAGGCATAATAAGGTGAAGGAACAGCCACTTACTCGGGAAAACTAGGCCCCATCAACCAGCAGTTAAAGTCTTCAAGAAGAAAAATGGAGGGATTCGATACTGCCTTAATTAAAAAAACAAACAGCAAGAGAACAATGATCAAATGTTTGTTGGCAAGCATTTTGAAGGAGGGGAGACTGTGATATCCCTAATTTTAAAGTATTTGCAGTCTACGTAAATAAATAAAGGCTGTGACAAGGACTGGCAGAGCTTGTCTCTTGTACATGAGTTGTATGTCATATTTAGAAATAAATGAACCATAGTAAGGTTCCTGATTATACAATGATCGATGTACTTAGTCAATCACCCGGACATCGATACTCCATGCAACCAGCATTGTTATGATACTATCTAACAGCCATCAACAATTTCATCACTCTTAAACGGTACCGCAGCCATGCTGACTTCACGAAGGACCGGTGACATGATGGTCGGCTAGACCCACCTGTCACCAGGTAACCAGCTTCATGTTTGCATCTAGTAGCCATAAATTGCATTCATATTCCATCCCTTTCACATATCGGCAGTGCATTTCCATGCCTCAGTCATACTCCAATTACTGGTTAGCCATAGCAATTACCAGGAAACCGTGAAGTCTTATAAATAAGATGATTTCCTTAATAATTGAATAGAGATAATCAGCGATACCTCAAAATTGGTATCAATCTTAATACTTCATTACCCAACCATTACACCATTATGCCTCAATTGCATTATTCATCCATATCACATCTCATCATGCACATCCATATCTCATATTCCATGTTCTTATTTGCATCCTTAGTCGATCGGCTAATAGCAGTTATTAATAAAGTTAGATAGGGAGGGATGACTTAAATGTCTTGATTAATCAACTAAGTCAAACAATATCTAAACTCAGATTACAATTAACAAATGCATTGGTTATGAATTAACAAACATAACCAAAGAGGCACATGATCGAAGGATGAGACGTGTCTCATCCTCACATCTTTTCCTTTAATCCAATGCAAGTATATAAAGTATATCAACTTATCTTCGGAAGGAATGGAAGACATATCTTATTTATTTATATTCCAATATTTGCTCTATTTAGAGCATTTGCCTTTATGGCATACCTGGTGCAAGCACAAAAAGAACCAATCAGAGACAGCATCCATTCCATTGCATATAATTATTTAAAGATAAGGCACAGCAATAATATTGTTACATGAACAAGCACATATCAGAGACGGCAACCCAGATCAATTTAAGTGATAGTTCTATAACACTGCATAGAATTGTTGTCAATCAGGATTGTGCCTTTAGCTTTGATATGAAATCTAGTTATCCTGTTGAAACATGGAAACTCTCTCGAGTGGTGGGTTGTCCTAAAACGAGAGAAGAATCTACGAAAGATAGGCCGGTTCCTAAACAGTGATCACCTAAAACTAAATGTGTATGTGGGGGTAAAGGGATGAGAAAAATATGAATACCTAAAAACTAAATGAGGTGATACACCAAATAATTTGTATGTAACTTTAAACGAATGAACACGAATCACAGAAGATACTGATGGCTCTCAATACTCAGACAAACATGCAATTACAAAAATGATTCTATGCAAGGACCTGGAATCTTTTGCTTTGAAAGGGAAACGCTTCACCAATTTTCTGCAAAAGAGTTAGGACACAAACAAAGACCTATAATAACAAGTATCAAGATTTGAATATGCAACAAGGAATATAGCTTGAATGAAGGATAACACAACATAAAAGAAAGAAAATCCACAATATTGCACCCAAATCAATAAGAAGGAACCGCTGTATCAATATAATCAATGCAGAAAAATCTCTACTACAAAATGCCCTTACAATGTTCTCACAAGTATGCAATCTCCCAAAACATGTGAGCCAAAAAGAAGATCCCTCAAATGAAGTCAAAATACAATAATATAGACCATTATCATTAGAAAAACCCATAAAATCAAGAGTTAAACTGCCAGAAACTAAAGTCTAAGTGCTCCTCTAACTCCACCAAGTCATGCCCAACTGAAAAACCACTCAAAACTGTCCCAAAATTGCTCTAAATCTTCAAAACCATGCAGAAACTCTGAGGGTCGGATATGAGGATAAATACCACCAAAATAGGGATAGAACTGCTGGAAATTGAAGTGTAAGTGCTGTAAAAGAGCTCTCAAATTGATGACAACTAATCAACAACTCCAAATAAACTCCAAGGAGCTGTAAACAGGCCTGAATTGTCCCATAACCAATTATGAACATAAATAACTCCATCCGAGTGAGCATAAGTAGAGCAGCCAACTGATAGTTCATCCCTAGACAATCATGACATAATCTAAGGTCAACTCCTAAACAAGACCTCCTAAATGCACTTACAATAATTAATAATATTTGCCTTATAATATTGATAAACTATTATTATTATTCACAACGAATGTGGAAAATGAAAGACCCTCCTCAAGCAAGAACAATGACTTATTAATTTATTTATTTACTATTATTTAATAATACTATAATATATCTAATTAAAAAGCAAATATAAATCCTATTTGTTTAAGAGCTACATACATTAGAATATTATTAAGTAATAATTAATAAATAAATATACACATTAACTTATTTATTTATTATTATAAAACGAATTTTAATATACTTTTTATTTAAAACAAATAGAATTTATATTTGTTTTAAATTAAGTACGTTAAGATTCGTATTTAAATAATAAATAAATAAGTTAATGAACTCTCAACAAAAATAAAACAAAAAACGAAATTATATTCATGATAAAAATAATAAGTATAAAATTAAAATAATGAAATAATAATTCAACAAAATAAATTATATTCCATTAATTTTAATAATATTTATTATTTTTAACATGAAAAATTTCATTGTTTATTTTATCAAATTAAAATTAAAAGAGAATATCTATTAACATTAGAGTTTAAAATTATAAATTAATGAATATAATAAAATATTCATTAATTTATAAACTTAAACATTAACTTTAATAGATATTAAAACTATGGCCATCCTAACCTAAGGCATCGAAATACTCCTAAGGGATACTAGACCATAAAATATACTAAGGCAAAGCACAGAATACATAGGGTAGATAACCCTAAATCATATTTCATTTGCTTGCTCTTATGCTGCCGACATGCTCTTGCCTCTCCTTTGGCCACCATTTGCTAGGGTTTGAAGTCGTATGGAAGCTCGACCTGTTGTTAGTTGTGCTCTTTTAGCCACCATGAAAGTTTGAAAGGGAAGCTTTATTCGGCTGTTGTTTTATGGTCGCCATTTGTTGTTGGATCTCACTACGTTTTTTGTAAAAAACGTTGTTGCTTTTTGTTATTTTGCTTTAAGGTGCTGCTCACTTAAGGGTTTGGTCTGAAGAGGAAAAACTGCCACTGCCATGAGGGTTCGAATTTCATTTGACTACTACAATTTTATGTTTGCCACGCTTTTCTGGATATCTTTGCATATTTACCTTCAGGGAGTTCGAATCTTTATAAACTGACGGTAGTTTTCTTGGGTATGGTCTTTGTGTCTTTTGTTTTCGCCTTAGTTGTGAGAATAATGGTGAAAGCTGAGGTCTCAGGAATTTTCAATATATTCTGCTAGAATCTTGGCTTCATTCGATAAAAAGAAAACTGAATATAAAAGAAATGAGAAGCTTTCCTGCATATTTGATGTGTCTTTTAATAGCATGATCTGGGTACCGCCATTTGCTTCTCTATTTGACTAGTCACGTTCTTGCTTGATTGTATCAAGGGTATTTTGCATGTATACATGTATCAGTTATTACTTCTATGACATTTTGTTAAAGGTGTTTAATTTTGCAAAAAACGGCATTGGATGTAGCTCTCATCTGAAAAAGATGAGGGTTTTCTTTTACCTCTAGTATCTTTAAAATCTTTTGCTCTTTTTGGCTTGAGACTTTGAGTACTTGATACAATATCTCTATTAAATTCAAATATGAGAACCTCTGATTGAATACGGGCTTTAGACAACAACATCAAGGATTGTTACATTACTGTAATTATGTATCCTTATAAAGGTCATGGGCTGCCCTTGTGTATGCCATTGGGTGTTTAAAAACAAAACAGCAAAATTCTGGTGAGCGTATGAGGATTTAATAACAGAAACAAACTACTTGCTTTAAGGAACATGAAACCCTCTCTGTTTTGTTGCTCACGGCTTTGGGTGCAAAACATTCATTTCTTCAACTATAAAAAACCTACCACTATCTTTACATGAATTATCACTCCATTCAAAGATACAATCCACTTAATGTTAAAACACAGCTACAGATTTTCTTTACACCTCTTTGTATTTCTTCAATGAGAATTTACATTGTACCTGTTATCATTGATATTATGAACAATCATAACGGTCTCTTGAAGAAATGCATTTGACAGACAAAACGTTATTTACTGTAGAAATATTAGTTGTTTTACTTGAAGCATCTCTGATGCTAAAATAAACCTGGAACTTAATTCTCATTCACAAATAACCCATTGTTGCTATGGCATGAAACTTTTTATGTCTGTTTCTTCATGATTTGATCTGCACTCTTAAATCTAAAAAGTGATGACTGAACAAGCCTAACCGAAGTAGTTGTCTTTCACTTGCTGATACTCTATATTTAGTGACTGACACTCAACCTTAATTGTATATCTGCATGCCCCTTAAATGGCTGTGATTTTCTATTATGGTGCCTTGTGTCTTTATATCAAAAATCCTTGATCTTGTTGTCACATATTATGACTTACGTTGCTTAAATGCTTCTCACTGAGGATCATGTGATGGTTCATGTCACCTATTTTATTTTGATTAGGATCACCATCAGGACATTTCAATAAGTGGTATGCAATTATAAGGCCTTGTTTGTTGATCCTTTCCACTGCTCTTCTCCATCATGTAGCATTAAAACTGAACCTACACATACATGATAATATTTTGATAACATGAACAGCTGAAGATGAATTTTCACATAAGAGACTACATCATAAAAGACCTTGAATGTCATTGCTGAATCTCGATTAATAATGGTTGCATTTGGTATTTTGTATTCTTGACTTTACATTTGATACCATTTCTTTGTATCCCATAATGGCTGCTTGCTTCATTGTCCATTTTGACATAACATACATCCTTGAATACAAATCTGATTTATTTTTACAGTCAATGCTTTGCAAAACAACTACCTGTAGAAGAGTAGGATAATTACCTCCTGAAACAATCTGTGATATATGTAGAATATGATAAGTCCTTGTAACAATTGATGACTGATTTTATTGAGCTGAAAGGTCTCATCACGAAATGTCATGTACCTTCAGCAGCTAATCTTTGACAGCTCCATGATTTGATTGAAAGGTTTCATACCTGCAGTTAATGTATGTCCCTTTAACAATCTCCTCAAGTCTTCAACCAGCTACCTTGGTTCAACTAGAAGGTACCATACTTGTAACTTATGTATGCCCCCTCAATAGTCTCCCCAAAATCTTCGCCTCTGCATGTAATGCCCCTTTTTCGGGGTACATTATATTGTGTCATGTTGTTAGCCTTGTCACCTTGGTCCGGAGGGCTAGCCGTAGCGTAGGAGTGCACCAGGAGATAATTGGCCTAGGTGGTTTCATTTCCAGGCCAATCGGAGCAGTTTCCGCAAGTTTTTGGGGTACTTACTATTTATAGCAAGTCAACAGGGTTCAGAATTATCGGCTTCTCAATAGTGGACTTGGAACGTCTCATCGAGAGCTTTTCGGCGAGCTATCACACGTCAGCATCCGAGCTCGTTTGGGCCCCTGTTTTAATGCCGGAAGTTTCCCTCACTTTATTTATTATTTTACTTTATAACTCAACGGTCATTTTATTTATAAGTGACTTAAAGTGAAATTATAAAAAGATGAAATGGGCATATGAAGAGTCACAGTGGGGAAACTGAAGAGTCATAGCTACAGCCATAAGAGGAGGTTTTGGAGTCTCATTCAACATACTTCAGTTTATGGATATTACTTCTCTTTGAGAATTCGAGAAGCTTCATCTATCGAATCAGAAATTTGACGACAGAAACCTTTAGCATTTCTTGGTGGATTGGACGGAAACCCGATTCATCCCGGTGCGGATTCATTCAGAGTTTGCCATTGTTATACCAGGTTCTTTATCATCAAGTCTTACTATTCTTTGTTGTATTTCGGATTGGATTGGATATTGTAATGTTTGGTTGTTTGTATTGTTGATGTATAATACAAAACCATATTTCTGAGAAATTTAATAAATTTTTATCTACTGGTTATTCGAATATATCTGTTGGATATTTGTATGTTTTATTGGTTTTCGAATCTACATGTGATTTGGTTGAGAAAATTAATAAATGGCCGATTAGGGTCATTTTAGTGGTATTAGAGCCTAGCATTCTGCCAACCTGTGAGGTTACTTGAAAACTAGAAAATTAATTTGTGTACGGTTCTGGAGAAGTTTTGTAACTGGAGTAATAAGAAGAAATCACCATTCTCAGGACTGTGTCTTATTGTTTACGTTTATTTTCTGGTACGTGAGCGTCAATGTGACGAGATATATTTCACGGCTATTCTCGTTGTTAATAAAGAGTTGAGTGTGGGCAGGAAACATACTAATTTTCCTACCAGGATTGTAGTGTCTTCACACACATCTTCGATATTGCAGTCAAGCACAAGAAATCTGGAAACAACAACATTAGAGTTTTCGTTATGGAAAGGGCACTCCTTTTACGTCTCGCATTATAATACACAAGGGATTATTTATCTAATCCGCGTGAGGAAGTGCGTCCAGCAGTGGTGTGTTATTCACGTGATTTGATTACAAGTCGACACTTCAGTGTGGTTTTAATATTTCATAGTAATTTATACCAGTGAGCCATTATTACGGCGGCTTTAACAATATTATCGGTGCACCTCTTATAATATGCACGAAGGATTAATATCCCAAGATATTATTAAAATCGGGGCCCAAGATTTGAGTTGTTTGTCGCTTTCCTTTGGTTTACAGTCAGTCGTCTATTTGTGACATGAAGCAGGTTAGCTGGTAGGGGATTAAAGAAAACTTTACCTTGGCTTTCGCGTGAGGGGCGTGTGCACAAGACCGTCCGAAAATCATATATCATGAGACTTCCTCATGAATGCAGTCTCCTTGGATGTATGAGTTTGAACCAAATATCACATACGTCAGAATAGTGGGAATTTTAATATTTAACGGAGGCAAGGCTTGGGATTAAAATTTTATAATCTCGTGAATGAAGCTATCTTCGTATAAGTGGAGGAATTATTATAACCAACAAAAGACGTTGCTGGAAGACCTGAGAGTTGCGACTGGAACGTATTGAGGTTGCAGGGATCGAGAGATAGTCTCACTTAAACTGCCAAGCACCTAGTGAATCCCGTGACTGGCAGAGCCAATATCAGTCGGGACCAGAGTTGACAACCGGCATTGAAGCATAGCTCGACCCGTGAGGTTCCCTTACGGCAAGGCGTACACAAGTTGTTATCACAATGGTGGGAAGAAGATCCAACAGTCTTTCTTTGCGGCACTGTGAAGCCGTGTGATCAGTAAGGCACATTATTGAGGCCTTCAGCAAGGAACGGAGGTCACAGTGGTAACGTGACCAGGAATAGTTCGGGTCTGCCTCAAGAATAACCGTGACAGGAGGTGGTCGAAATCTAATTTTCAAATAATAGGGGGGGGGGTTTCTTTCATAACCGTTGAATCTGCTACAGTAGTTACACTCTAACCTGCCATGAACGAGTGTTAATCACTATTACCCGCACTCCACACCCCTAGTCCGAATGGTTCATAGAACTATTGAATCTGCTACAGTAGTTACACTCTAACCTGCCATGAACGAGTGTTAATCACTATTACCCGCACTCCACACGCCTGGTCCAAATGATTCATAGAAGGTCTAGCAGTCGTGCATGAGAGGAGACAGTCGCATAACCCAGCATGATTCTCGTCACCCTGGAATTACTAAGTAATCAGGTGCATACACTGTTCTGTACATCCTCTATGCTGCTCACAATTGCTATTGTGTGTTTATATGAAATTCTGAAGTTTCAATAATATTGTTGGACTGTGGTTAACTACTGTTAGTCTTTTTTTTTTTTCACATACATTGCTTGTACCGATTTGTTGGAGTCTTTATATGTTATCAGGCAACACATTATGACTGTTTAAATTCTCCATAGCAAGACATAGCCTTCAGACCAGATTAAACTTTATCTGCGAACAAAGGTTGGACCAAAACAAGTCCCGAGTAAATAGTCAATCTTGGGCTAGAGTCTTCAAAAAAAAAAAAAGTTGTTATTTATCAGTGAGAACAAACGTTGTTGCAACAAGCAAATTCATTAAGAATATCTTTAGCTTGAACAAAGTCATGGGCAGTTGAACAGTAGTTTGCCCAAAGTCAATCCTAGATGAATGGTGGAGAGACTTTTAGACCTGGTTTGGCCATTTGGCTGAATAAACACTTTCTGTCGTTGCTGGAATGAAAGGTATCTATAGCCGGGTGTTCTATTGTTGTCTTCAACAGTTGAAAAGGGATCTAATTGTAAACAAGGTACTTTATACTACATGCATGCAAACTGCTGACAGATTTACATAAATGGAAAAAATCTGAAGGGCAACCGAAAATCTGATCAGAACAAGCAGGGAATATTACCATAGAACGGGAAGCTCAGAAAATCAATAAAACACACTGAGGATTTTCAGCAGGCATCATCACAGTTTACTGTTTGAATAAAATTCTATACGTTTGGGTATTTATATATGATATTAGACAAGTCAGTGCACAACTTGTTTCAATTATTTACAGCCAGCACAAATCAGAATTATTACTGCAGTGACAGCATTTCGTAGTCACAAAAGCAATTCAGTCCTTGGAGTAAGGCTTGGAGAAAATTAAATCATGGAATCATTAGAAAGCCCAGTGTTCTCGCATGAATTCAATGGCACATTTTACGGTGTGCAACTCAAAGATATTCGAAAGGAAATGGAGATAGGAAATGAATTGTGTTGCCTTGGATGGCAATTAGAGGAGCAGAAAATTGCAAGCAGCATGTTGGCCAAGCTCAATGAAATAAATTCATATTTATCCAAGATTGATCAGGCTGATTGTAGGCTTTTTAATTGAGTCATGCATCCCACAATGGTTGCCTTAGTGCAATGCAGATTTTTGAGTCATCCACTTCGAGATGTTAGGGTTGGAGTCGCCTCATGTCTCAGTGAGATCACTCGCATCACAGCTCCCATTATTCCTAACACGGAGCATATTTGAAGACAAGTGTTACAGCTGATTGTAGACAGCTTAGGTGGATTGAAATATGACAGAGATTCTACCTTTGGTACACAGGTAAAAATCTTGGAGTTAGTGACCAGCACTAAAGTTTTCCGTCACATGCTGAATCTTGGTTACGATGAAATGATTCAGCAATTATTTCAGTGTCTCCTAGACAATTACAGGGAGCGTCATTCAAATGAGGTGAAGAAATGCATAATGACTATCTTATCCTCGATCTTAGATGAGGACTATGACATATACAAACAATTGCGATCTGAATTGTTCGCATTATGGAGAGGAGGAATAAGGAACACGTCCATGACATACGAACTCTCAGCTGAATTGATTAAGCTTCAGACTGAAAGATTCATGAGTTCGTTATCTGAAAATGAACGAGCATCATTAGGCTTATAGGTTGCAGGATCTCCGGTGATAGACCAGGACTCAGTGATTGCAAGGCAGATTTGTTTCTTATGCCAGGGGAGCTGGTCACAAGGGCATGTTTGCACGATTGATCAAGGGAAAAATAAATTGCAGCCTAGTGATAGAGACGTTCGGGACACAGTGGTCAGAGTTCAGAACTCTACTTTGGTGATTTCATGGCGGAGTTTGATAACTCCATGTTGGGGACCTTCAGCGATTCCGGTAATGAGGGATCATGTGACTTCTTTAGCAGCACTTCACTTTTGCATCACACTGATATGGATGATCCACTTGGCAGTACATCTCGGGTTAACACTCATGAGAAGTGTATCTTAAAGAGTCGGTTGAAAGTTAGCGATGACGCCATTATTGCAGTACTAGTTCACCATGATAGCACTCACGGGATCATTGATGATATATACAGGACAACTCAGAGAGATCAAGGGCAAGACGACAGAGGGATTGGATCCTATACTGCAGGCTTATAGGGAGTCAAGACAGCTTTTGAGGATTGGAAATCAAAGTACTTGAGATTACTTACAGACCGTGACCACCTGTTACAGGTTGTCGGGAATTATGCTGAGCAGTTGAGGGAGAAGGAGGTTGAGATCGATAAGCTCAATAAGGAGCTTAGTGCTACTCGAGGCACTTTGAAGCATACTCGGATCGCTCTACGGGAGGTGAGAAATCAAATTGTGGTCTCTAGCCAGTACAAGGAGCAGGATGACAAGGATAGGTCTGAATTCTATTAGGAGGTTATTCAGGAGCTCGACAACATACGGCAAACCTATGACTTGGACAATTGTCTGAGGAGATCTTTGGGTCATCGAGAGTTTCTTGGTGAGTCAGACCACTTTCAGAAGATGGATAACTCCTTATTTGATATGGGTGCGGAGTTGACTATTGATAATCCCCTCTTTGAGTTAGATGAGGGAGATACTTCCTATCCCCAGGATGAGGACAATGTTGGTCGCAGGGTCTGGGACCCAGGTGTAGTCGTCAGAGGTGAGCCTTGGTCATCGGGTTGGAGTAGCAAGATGAGCTCAGTTGATGAACAATATGGTTTGTGTACTTGCAGTCCAAAAGTGGTAGCTATGTCTGGTGGCATGATGAGAGCTATGTCTTTCCTTACACCACCACCCGATGAGGATGTTGATCAGGTAGGACTTCTTGAGTACAGGATTATCGAGTTTGGCATGCTGGCTATGCTGACTGGTGTGAATTTTTCACACAATGGTATACTTTGTATGACTCCGAGTATTGAGAGGCAATCATGGAGTCCTTATGTTGATTTGGGGTTTCCAGCAGAGCTATTCAGTGCATCACGAGTGGGAGCCTTATCCAACAGTTTTGACAGTTTGCCTCTTCAGCGCAGTTTCTGGCTTAGGCAAATCAGAGAGGTATACTCGAGGTCGGTTTTCATTTTTGGAGCCGATCAGTATGAGATTTGGTTTTCTCCGGCATATGGCCGTAGAGGCGCGAGAGAGCCCGGTTGGAGTGAGGTTCTCAATTGGGTTGAGACCTTCTTTACAGATGATAGCAACATAGGGCAGACTAGTTCGACAGATCCTACAGAGGTTTGGGATCCCAACATTATATGGGTTGTTGTTTGGTTTTTGTATGAGTGGCTTCACAGATCGGAGCTTAATGACTGAACCAGTTTCACACAACAGGATGGGGGAGCCACTTCCCTGAGGTTGGTTTGGGATTCAGGTATACTTGATCTCAGCATGCAAATACCGATTGCTTGAGGGCAAGCAATCTCCGAGAAGGGATGATTGTAATGTCCCCTTTTCGGGGTACATTATATTGTGCCGTGTTTTTAGCCTTGTCACCTTGGTCCGGAGGGCTAGTCGTGGCGTAGCAGTGCACCAGGAGATAATTGGCCTAAGTGGTTTCAATTCCAGGCCAATCAGAGTAGTTTCCGCAGGTTTCCAGAATACTTACTATTTATAGTAAGTCAGCAGGGTTCAGAATTCTCGGCTTCTCGGTAGTAGACTTGGAGCCTCTCGTCGAGAGCTTTCCGACGAGCTATAACACGTCGGCATCCGAGCTCGTTTGGGCCCCCGTTTTAATGCCGGAAGTTTCCCTCACTTTATTTATTATTTTACTTTATAATTCAACGGTCATTTTATTTAAAAATGACTTAAAGTGAAATTATAAAGAGACAAAATG
This sequence comes from Chamaecyparis obtusa, assembly GCA_027943335.1. Lineage (NCBI taxonomy): Eukaryota > Viridiplantae > Streptophyta > Pinopsida > Cupressales > Cupressaceae > Chamaecyparis > Chamaecyparis obtusa. The sequence goes on along the minus strand of BSBK01005460.1, from coordinate 29,236 downwards.
GGCATATGAAGAGTCACAACTGCAGCCATAAGAGGAGGTTTTGGAGTCTCATTCAGCATGCTTCAGTTTATGGATATTACTTCTCTTTGAGAATTCGAGAAGCTTCAGCTATCGAATCAGAAATCTGAGGACGGAAACCTTCAGCATTTTTTGGTGGATTGGACAGAAACCCGATTCATCTCGGTGTGGATTCATTCAGAGTTCGCCATTGTTATACTAGGTTCTTTATCATCCAGTCTTACTGTTTTTTGCTATATTTCGGATTGGATTGGATATTGTAATGTTTGGTTGTTTGTATTGCTGATGTATAATACAAAACCATATTTCTGAGAAATTTAATAAAGTTGTATCTGCTGGTTATTCGAATATATCTGTTGGATATTTGCATATTTTATTGGTTTTCGAATCTGCATGTGATTTGGTTGAGAAAATTAGTAAATGGCCGGTTAGGGTCATTTCACTGCATGACTCAGCTGAAAGGCTTCATGCTTGTAACTTATGCATGATCCTTCAACAACCTCGTATCTTCAAATAACTCCATCTGTATCTGCACATAACGCAAACATTGTTCAGAAATAAAGTAGTTCCAGTGATATAGTCATTCCTTCCAGCAGCTCCTCAATATTGCATTCTAATTTTACATTCTTGTAAGTGTATGGAAGTAGATGACATAGGTTGATAAGTTTAGTTCATTTCTCAGTTCACATGAATTGACCCCGCCTCTTTCTCTCTCTTTTTTGCAGGACAACTTCGGATGTGGACACCAGATTGAAGCAAATGACAACCTTCAACGAAAATACCAGGCAATGGGGGGCCTAACCCTATCCTCCTCTTTCCTGTATTTCTTCCATTTATAAGAATGTAAAATAGCTTTAATTTCTGCATTTAAAATTCAGATGCATGCTTGCATTAGCCTAAGCCACGGGTTGTGTGGCTGCATGATAAATGCATTTTTTCATAATTGTACATCTTTTTATAAAAAGAGTTTTTGTATATCTTAAAAATGCACTTCCAATTCATAGTTTTGATAGCAACCACTGCTTGTGTGGATGTTTTCACTGTTGTACTTCTCTTGTCTAAAATGAACAAATATTTCCTTTCTGATTGAACTTCAGCATTTATATTTGAAAGAAATCTAATTACTTGATAGTTAGGACAGCAAAGAAACTTCTGAAACTCTTTTAATATGAAACCAAAAAATGAACCAGCAATTTAGGAAATAATCTGATAATTGAAAATAAAATAATCAATTATAAAAGCAATTCAATGAATCAAAATGAACCCCTTTCACCAGAAAATAAGGGCTGGTAACAGCCCTGCCAATTAGAACAAATTGGGTGAAAATTGGTAACAAGAATATAGTGGCATATTCAGAGATCGCAGCCTCACTTATAGATTGCATATTTATATTATAAATCAGAAACAGATTATTGATCTGTTACTATCAGTAATAGAATACGATTTCAGATTGTATAAATTCATTGCCATTATCATATCATAAATTGGGAACTTTATAATATCAGTTCAGTCATTATTGGGTCACTGCTATTGCATTTATTATAAGGAAATACGTAGTGTTTACATTATCTTCCATTACTTGCTTCATATATTGTCAATTAACATAGTAAGAAAAGGCAATTGGTGTAACAATCTCTGCATTCTCGTTATAGCCAAAAAGGGGACATTACACATTGTAATTAGCGTTGACAAGAACACTAAAGCAAAGTTCCCAGACTCGGGCTCGGCTCGGACTCGGTGAGAATAACTCAACTCGTGAATCGACAAAATGAAAAAACCCTTGAAATTCAAAGATTTTTAAGGATTTAAAACTTGTTCATGCACCCATTATTGAATAAAGCTTAAAGACACAATAACATCATCAAATAGAAGCTAATTTGATAAAATACATAAATATACATTGATCACATAAGTACAAACGCAAATTAATACATTGACAACAATTAATACACTGATAGATAACCAATATTATCAAACAAAACATAGGCATTTTATGCCGACTACATCATCCCCCCAAAAAGAAAAAGTCGTCTTCCTAACGACAAGTATACATCAAGTAATATCCAGGAAGATTAATGACAAGAGTATAGATAGTGACTTGTACTACACAAACTCAAAGTTGCAGTGTACTTCAAAAATAAAATGGGGGTTCGGGGGCAAAACCCCCAGTGAGGTCAAGGGGCAACACCCTTTGCGGGGGTTGAGGGGCAGCACCCCTCGTGGGGCCCAAGGGCAACGCCCCAGCCGCGCTCCCAAAGCCAAATTAGCACCTTGAGAACCACATAAAACTCCATAACGTGCATTATTTTCTTGAATTTTTAAGATGCCAAAAACAGTACTGATGAAGCCCAAAAATGCAATTTCTAGACATGACTTTTGCATCTCAAATTGAATGTTTTAAGGGGAAATAAGTCAAAAAAAAGTTTTTTTATGTTTACATTGATGTCGGCCGAGTCAAGAGGCACGGACTCGGCGAGTCAGCCCCTGACTCGGTGAGCCACGCAGGTCAGAGGGTCATACGTGGCGAGTCACGAGTCAGGGTCTTCCTGACCCACCGAGAATGGTTCGGCTCAGTGACTCGCTTGACTTGCGGCGAGTCAAGAAACTCTACACTAAAGTCTTTAAGAGGGCAATCCTAATTATTTCCAATATCAAACTTAATGTCAGTCCAGTTACAAGTCAATTTACCCAAAAGCAACCTAATTTCCTTCCTGTCTATTATGCTTCAAGTTATAAACTTAACAAAATTGAAACCACAAATGAGGATGTTAATGTCTTTCTTGCATTGTTCAGTTGTCAATAGGGAGTAACAGGAAGATTGAATTGATCAATCAAGATTTGAAATGTCATACATACATATATACAATCACAAATACACTTACATATATTTGTGTGTACATGTATTTATATTATTTAATTAAAAAGGGTAATATTATTTAATTAATTTAATAAATGATAGGGGTAATATTATTTAATTAATTTAATAAAGTATTAAAGTGACTTTAATGGTGAGTTAAGTGAATATTTAATAAAGTCACTTTACTATCATTTTCCTAAGTCCAAATTAAATTCCAAGAGGGGAAATAAAAAGACAGAGAAAAATAAAAATAAAGAGGCAAAGCAAAGACAAGGTTAAGAGTCTTTGCAATGGGCTATAAAAGAACAATAAGAGGTTCGGTGCAATTATGCTTGGTTTATTAATTTCTTTTGAAGAGCTGATAGCTTCTCGATTTCAGTTTCCTAAGGACGGGAACCCTTGGGACTACTCTCCAATTGGAAGAAAACCCAATTCAAGTTGGAGATATCATCCACGTATCTCACGCTGTTTTATAGGTTCAGCGTGCCCTCAGACAAAAACCCTTGGTGAGTCGGTTGTGTGGACGAAAACACATTCAGCCTGTTGGATGGATTTATTTCAAAATTCACATTGTGCTTATTTGATCAGTTGGTAAAGATTTGACAAAATTTTGTCAAGATTTGAAGGTTATAAATTTTGGAAGCGTGCTAAAGTTATCTGTACCATTGCTACAGTACCCTTACTTGCTACAGTGACTGCTGGTTGGAAATGTCTGTCAAAATTATGAGACTTATGAGAGCACTAAATTGAAGGTTTGAAGTTTCTTTAAGAGATGATTATTGCTTAAAGTGGACTACTTATATTCTGTTACAGGATTGTTTGCACAGTATTGATTGAGATTTGAAATTCTAAGCAAGAAATAAGGTCAATATTGATTGGTTTTTACAAATAAGCTTGATGTAATAAGTCAAGCTATTCTTAATTCTGGTTGCTGCAAGTAATGTCACTTCCTAGTTATGCACAAAAAGCCTGTAATGAAGATTACTTGAGAATTACACTCTTCGTTGTGTACCAGTATTGCTGCAATAAATAAGATCTTAGCTTCATTCTGGCAAAGGAAGCAGGAACTAAGCTTGTTTTAAAGGATGTCCTTGTTTATATGGTGAGTATCCAAGGCTCACTGTTACATTGATGTGGAAGTTTGGAGATTTAAAAGCTATGTTACGTATCTGCTGATGTTGACAACGAGGAAACAAACAGTCAATAAAGATCAAGGTACTGTTACAAGACACAAATTTGTTGTGTGAGTTTTGCACCATAGAGAGTATAGCTTCAAGAATTCTCGGTTATTCCTAACAGCAGCAACAGTAATTGAAACCCGATCAATATGTAATGAATGCTATCCAAATGTATCTCAGACCATTGCATTATTAAATGAGGTCAGATTTTGAATTATTCGGCTCTGCTATATCTTTATATTAATTAAAGCTGCTATTTCTTATTCAATTTCAGATTTGGATTAAGGAGTTTTTGTCTCTATCATGTGACTTCAAAATGCACATTCATGAGGATAAAACTGAAGAAGATTGATATTAGTTCCAGTCATATAGTTCTGTGTTCTTGAGGACAGTTTGGTTAATGAGTTTTAGTGCAGCACTCTAAAACCATTCCATTTTGAGCAAGGCTGCCCCTGCTGTGTAAAGTTTGATTGCTGCTATAATTATCTATTGAAACACACTGAAAAGGAAAACATATAACTGTAAGCAGACTCCTTTATGCTATACACACACAAACTGTTTGACAAAATACCTCAGAATACAAGGCAAAAAATTTGGTACAAACAGGCTAGCTTATTACACATGGTGTTGATAATTGATGGGTGGCTTATGTTTTGTTAACTAGGATAAACAATATTTAGCATATATCTCATCTGCCAGCTTTGTCTTCTATAGGTATATGTTGCACTGCCATTACACTTTCTCAAAACAAAGAAATGAGTTGTTAATTGGATTGACCATGTTCTGAGGTATTACATTTGGCATCAATCACCATTTTCGCTTTCTCTTGATTGATCTTAAGCTATAGTATGCATAGGAAAAAGATTAAAGGAAGGTTTATTCAACACTAAACCAGGCGAGTTCATGGTTGTGCATGTTCCCATGGTCTTGAGCATAGCAGCAAAAATTGTTTGGAGAAAAAGCCAGCAAAACAAAAGTATAAGATTTTCTGAAAAATAGGGAAAATCAGGAAAAATCAGATTAAAAAAAGGTAAAACTTTGTAGGTACTTTTTTAAAAATTTGAAGGCATTTCCATAGCATAGAGATATAGAGAGCAAATAAAATAGTAAGTTTAACCCATGAGTTGTAGAAAATAGGATTTTGTGGCTTATATTCATATTGTTGATTATACTGCATTGCACAAAGCATACGTCATAGTGCATAAATAATAACTAGATGGTTACAGTTGACAAAATTTTAATTACAATAGTATAAACTAAGTACAAAGTTCCAAAAAAACAAACATAGCAATGGTTCTTGCTACTGCAAATAGAGCTATGCTAGAGGGCTGCAAATCCTGATGATGAAGCTCCAAGTTTAGAGCCTCTCCTAAGTTGTTCAACCTCATAACTATCCAAGTTGGCCTCCAGAATCTCAAAATCCTCCTTTTCCAAGCAGACATCATAGATTACAAAATGGGAATTAACTAATTCATATTTGTGATTTAATAGTACTTGCAAAGTTTAGATCAGTGTGAAAGAGAACTATATTAAGAGTGTAAGGAAAATTATATGACAAAGAAAGTGATTGCAAAGTTCAACTTAATAGGTTTTGAATCAAGTAGCTCAAGATAGAGAAATAGAAAATGCTTTTGAAACAGAATCTTACATCTCAAAAGACCATAAATTATATTGAAATGTTCTCATTGATAACTATTTTGTAGATTTATACAACAGTTAAGGGAGAGCCAAATATTTTTCCATTAAATAATAAAGACCTGCTAGTACAAAAGAAGAGAGCAACTATATGAGCCACAATTTTAGCGATTATTATTAAGCTAATTTTTCCTTGATTTCATGTATAATTGGACGGAGTTGAAAACATTGATGGACTGAGTTGAAAACTTGAGACATTATAGGTACAAGTTTCACTAAAAACTCAAAGCACAAGGAATATTCCTTTTCAATGGGATGAATCTATCCGGATCAATTAAGGGAAAATATATGAGGCCTGCTTCACGAGGGGATAAGATAATGTAAAGAACCCTGGCAGGCTCTTATTAACAAACTAGCTCTTTTCTCAAATGTAATAGCACCTTTAAATTACTTCCAGAATTTAAGAACAATAAATATGAAATTCAATGAACGCTTTCAGATTTTCATCATTTATTAAAATAACAAATCCAAACAAAAGAATATCCTTGATAACATTTATTATTTTTAATCCCATGTCAAACAAACCATATAAGCAATTTATTAATATAAAATCATGGCACCTAGCAAATTCTGCGAATTTTTGCAAATGTGATATCCTCCAAACTGTGATACAGCCCAGAATTAATTAACACCACTTCTCTTGCAATCACGTGGCAGCTAGTAATGATCACGTGGTTGTCCTGTAGCAATTTGCAGGCCCTAGCAGAATGAAACAGCCCCTTTAGCAGTCACATGGGCAATTAATGGAGGTGCCATAGCCTCCTAAACTCACGCACCCTGCTATAGCTGAAAATGGCACTCACGTGAGGTTTGAAGACAGCCTCAAATCCAAACGCAAGAGTCTTCTAATAAGGTACAGCCAAGAGATCAGTCACGCGCTTGATCTTTTGAATAATTTGAACACCAATTTCTTAATTGCAACACCAGCAATTAAGATACAGCACATTCCCCAATAAAATCGAACCTCAGCAAGAAGAATAATTAAACCCTTGGAATGCAATCATCTGTCTGTATATTAATACTTCTCAAAATTCCAGTATACCTCAGCATTGGATTATAATCTCAGATACAGCTGCAAAATTCACCATCAATCTGTAATGGCTCAAATTGCCAGAAGAGGAATCAGTCCTCAAAACCTTAGCTGGGTTGTCTCTCTCACAAACTTCAATAAAATCATAATTCAACAATGGATAATGAAAGTGCTTTTTCGAGTTGTATTTATAGTTTTTTCGGAAAAAGCACAATTTCACTTTTTTCATATAAAAGGCTTTTAAATGATAACTTCACTTTATAACATTAAAGTTATAAAGTAATAAAGTTATTAAATTAAAATAATTTAATTTAATAACGATAACCTTTAAAACCAAAGCCACTAACTCACACTGACTGTGACAAACTCATTTCCGACACCAGAGCCTCAAACGCCAACCGACCTGTCAAAAATAACCCACTGCCAAAAATAGCCAACTGCTAAAAATAGACTTACTAAAAATAGTAAGTCTCAAACTGGAGATTCCCTGAAACTCGATCCTGGCACATCTGACACTCCGTGCAGACACCCTGCTAATCTTGGCCGTACCCAAAATACCACTTACTAAAAATAGTAAGTTGACCAAATTGACCCGAACGAAGAGCAGACCTGATAAATTGAACCTCCAGAATGGAATCCCAACACTAGCTCTGCCATCTGACCCAAACTGATCACCTGATTAGCCTGCGAGGGTCGCCAAAACAAGCTAATCCCAAAGTCTGAAAAAACAGGGACATTACAAATAAGACCGCAAGACTAGGGCAAGACTTCTCTCAAGGCATGCATTAGTTTGCCTAATACCTATTTAACATGCATGGAATGCTATGCTACATGTCTAAAGCATTCATTTACTACTATTGTACTCCTTGCAGGCCTTTTGAACCTCCATGTATATGACGAACCTAAAAGGAATGTAGTTCCCTAACAATTGCAGGGCATGCATTTAAGCAGTAAGTTTCACCAACTAACAAAGCATTAAGCCTGCAGAATATATACAAGTTTTAAAAAATAACCAAAACAATCCTTCATTTCGATATAAAATATTACTACAGTTCATTTTTTCAGCACTACAAGCTGATTTTTATCTTTTTGATATGAACCATTCTACTTTCCGTTCCACAATGTCTACAAACTATTATGTATATACTTTTGCTTCCCTCTTAATTACACAACTTTCACTACCCTACCCATGTGTCATTAAAACTCGATGGCCAATCTCAAGGTGAAGCTCCAAATTATCAAACTTTGTTAGCATCTGAAAAGGAAATTTGTCCCAACCTAATCTTGATAATATAAAACCACCTCAGTATTTTTGTTGACAATTGAAATGTTAAAATTCTTTTGGATAGACAAGATCACAAGAATTCCAAGAAAGAAAACCTCTTTAGGTTGATATCAAGCCAATAGAGTTTTGTTTCAGTTCGGTCTGGCTCTCTTTATTTACTTTTGGCAAGTACTCTTATAAGGTTTAGATATGTTACAAAACTCAGAGAGGCTTTACTTAGTTTTAATGATATTGTCTACCATTTCCCACTAAATTGTGTCTTTGGATATATATAAATGGAAAGCATTACCACGAGCCTAAGGGAAATCACAATAATATGGAATACATAGGAAAAAACAGTACATTCCTTAGCCATTCCATCTTAATGTCCTTAACATCAAACATAGAAGCATACTAAAGAACATGTCTTTATTTTAATATCCTTAACATCTATTAGAAATATATGTCCATTCAAGGTCTCTTACATGCGATTTGCCTCAACAACCTGATGAAATATGGCAAATCTTTCATGGTGAACCGCTCAATTTCATGCTTAAAACCAATGAATACCCCAAGTTAAATAGCAATCTCGCATGGCTAGGTATCGTGACATGTTGGTGGATAGTAAATGTGTTTCCCAGACAATTTAAACCTTTAAAAATCGTTTCACATTGTTGAAAATCGCAGCTCATTAAATCAGAATTTTTGGGGGAAAAACTTGTTTCCACTGGGGATTTTTTAAAAATAGCAAAAATGGGAATTTTTTGAGGATTTATGCTTCTCTAGTCTTGAGAATTATCTATAAGTTGCTAATACATCAGAGAATAGAGGTTCTTTGAGGAATAACATCTGAAAATTGGTAAAAACTAAAATGTTCTCATAGGGTTGATTGTTCGTAAGTGAAATCATCGGAGTATCAAGCCGACCATCCTTCATCCGTAGAATCATGGGTTGAAAATCATCTTTGCCGACAATGAATTATTAATGTTGAGTTGTGGGAATATAGGACCATGAAATTCAAGAATACCCATTTGATCTTTGGTAGTAGGGTGATTGAGAAGGGCGCTCATGGATTTAGATTCCTTTCTTTCACTTTGAAGAAGAATTTGTTGCGACTAAAGGTGGTCAAGTTTTGAATGAAGTTGGTGCTTTGTACCTTAGTTTTGTGATAACTATGACAAAGTAAGAAATAATTTATTTTGAGTGGTATTATGAAGAGCTTAGGCATTGAAATTGTTGTATGCTTATGGGCAATATGAGCAACATTGATACCCACAAAAGTTTGGACGACGCTCTCCACTTCATCATTTTCAATTAGTGTTTCGATTCTTGTTCATGAGTAAAGTGGCTCATGTAAAGCAAGTGAAACATTTTGGTGCAAGTTAAGTTTGGTTTTATGTTTTCCATGTTGTACTTTGAGAAAAAAGAAATGGATATGGAGGGGAAAATTAAAAGGATTTATCAATGGATTGATTCAAGAATTGTTAAATTTGATGTAAAGAGAAAAAGTATAAGATTAAAGTTAAGTTGTATCATTTTGTTTAGAATGTTTTCACAAGTAATTATTCAAGTTATAGTCTAGAAGTCTTATAAAAATATTTTATGTAGTAAAAGTTTGTTAAGTGTCAAAAAATTATTTTAAAAAAAAATTGTTCCGATTGTAATTGGAGTGCACGATAGGTGGTATCTGAAACTCCTTGTAAGAAGTTTGCATCAGGGGGGGGACGGTGGGGAGGATATATCATTTCCTCGCAACTAATGAAATGAGCCTCAAAATACAAATTTGCTAGGTAGAAAATTAATTGGAGGATGAAGGCATAGGATGTTGGAGGATATTTGACTACTTCTCGTCAATCACTAGTGACAGGGTTCGTGAAACTGCATTAGTGACAAAACTATTTGTGCCAAAAAGACTAAAGCCAAGATCAGTCCCAAGTGACAGCAGCAACCATCTTATATAATTTGTGATCACAATGGCAATGATCTATAATAGTGGTTTTATATGCAACATCAAGGACTTGGTTTTCAAGCTTTTAATGTTATGGTTGGATGTGTACGTCTCCAATCACATTTTTTGGTTGTTTGGGAATGGATGTGTTTGTCCCCGTTCACAAGATGGTGTAAGTGATTGGAAGTGTTTGTCTTCAATCACAAAAGTTGGTGATTATGATTGGATGTGTTTGTCTCAATCATAATTGTTGTGAGCAAATATGTGTGTCCCTGTTCATAACTTTGATGTTGAATAGATTTGTCAGTCCCTATCCACACTTTATGTAAGACCTTGGATAGATGTGTTAGTCCCTATCCTTGGTTCCATCTGTAGAAGTGTTTGCCCCTATCCTTGGATGAAAGTATAATGAACACAGTGAGGCTACTTCCACTTATGCTTCTCATAGTAGATGTGTATGTCCCTAATTATACCTTATGATGAACTACAGCATATGGTTATCATGTATTGTCGGTCTATTTATCCCCATTTGGAGAATGATGCAATATTTGAGGGTGTTGTGAATATTAAATCATTCCTATTTCCATAGCTAGTATTTAGGAAGCATACAATAATGTTTGTTAAGATATTTTTGGTTTGTTTACTTGTTATCCATAATAAGTGGAGCTAATATAGAAGTTTTCTAAAATATAGGCAATGGGACTCATATAAATAAGTAATAGGATTGAATGAATAATGAGATTAGAGCAAAGCTGATCGAATGTATAAAATTTTCTATCTATAAACTCTCCTAAAATATATGATACAAAGTGTAATGTCCCCTTTATAGCTCTACTTGGGTTATAGTGTGCATTAGCCGATCAACGGCCCTCGTGGGGTAAGTCAAATGGTTAGAGGGTCTCAGTTGGCAGAACGAAAGGCCAATTCCCACTCCAAAGGACAGGGATGTTCAAGATTGCTCTTCGTTTGGTTCAGTTTGGCACACTTACTATTTATAGTAAGTGTCTATTTCACGAAAATTAGGGTTTCTATCTTTAGCAGGGTGCCTAACTAAACAACTTGGTGGCAATGTTGAGATTGGGTATCGTTGACTAGAGCAGTTATTCAGAGATTTACTATTTATAGTAAGTCAATGTTGGGGAGTTACTATATCTAGCAGGTCGCCCAAACTCATGGTATGCACAGTGATTAAGTCATTCGTCTGTTGGCTCAGTTTGAGGGACTTACTATTTATAGTAAGTCAATTATGCCCATGTTACTATTTTTGGCAGCACTCCTAGACTTGGTATTAGCAGACTTCATCAATTGATTAAGTGGAATAAGTTTATTGGCTCAAGTTCAAGGTATTAATTATTAATAAAGGATTCTTTATTTATTATTTTTATTATAAAGTTATGCTATAAAGTTATTAATTAAAAGGGGCCAATTGACTTTAAAAGTGCATTAAATGATTATAATATTAAAGGAGGCCAATTATTTAATGTTTTCCTAAGTCAACGTGAGCTCATGATAAAAGCAAATGTATTTAATGATTTAAATCAAAAGCAAGGGAATATCACGTGAGGGGCATTTAATGAATTGAGTTAAAAACAAAAGGAAGTATTTGGCATCAAATATTTAAAGGACTTCATGAAGTAAATGGATCATTATGCATATGCTTTTGTCTTGGATTTTGAGATGAGTTCTTTGGGAATTGGTGAGACTTTTTCCTAGGATTTTGCAGCTTGGAGAATGTGATCTTCTTCAAGGAATTTGGTATTTGTGAGCTTGTGGCCATTGCAATTATTACCAGCATTAAATATTCATTACCAGCAATTATCTACAGGTTCATACATCGCTCCCATACATTTCCAGATTTTATAATAAAAGCTTGAGGACCTCCGGGTATGAATGGTTAATGAAAAGCATTGTAAATATATATATTATGTTCAATAAGAATTATTGCAGCTCTATTGCATTTCTAGAATATTTTATATTTGCAATGTTATTATTTATTGCCTGGCAATCTTTTTAAAAAAATTCATATATTATCACAATTCCAAAACAAATATATCATTTGCATAGCAAATTAGTGGTTGGTAGAGTTGGAACCTGTTGGGGTTCTTACACAAAGTTGGTGATTGGGTCTCTGCAGTTAGCTTTTTGATAGGTTGTTGATTTTGGTCGATGGCTGTTGCTCAATTTTGTTTTGGATGGTTATACGTTTTGTTTTGTTTTTCAAGCTTTAGGTCATTGTTTTTGTAACCATCTTGTACTTTTTCTAGATGAAGTCCCCTGTTAATATCTCATAATAAACAAATAAAAGTGTATAGATATATACACATGTAGACACAACAGGCATATGACATATATGTGTACATATACATACATACATATATATGTGTGTGTGTGTGTGTATGTATAAATATGTATGCATATATGTATGTGTGTATACAAGTATATATGTATATAATTATATATACATATAGATAAAATATACAAATATACATATATATCTACATACATGTATACATAATGGCGATCAGCAACAAGCGACTCAAGACTGGAGAGAGTAGACTCAAGGAGTAGGAGCAGGAAAGGAGGGTGATCCAAGGAAGGCAAAGGCTATGACCAAGCACGACCCTGTAAGACTCGATGGTTCTTAGTGACCATTTTCATGACCGGATTTCAAAGATAAGTCCAAGAGGCGTGATAAGATCATTAACCAAATGTTTGTGGGTAATGTCAATGTGCAAATTTTGAAGAAGATTTCCTGCATACAAATCCCAAACAACTTCCTCAACTCTAAGGTGGAAAGATGGAAGAAGGTTGTTATTGCCAAATTCATCGGTATTTGGCCATCTTTGGAAAAGATCAAATCTTGGATCAGATAAAATTGGGCCTATGGTTTATGGGCAATGTCAAACTCTATATTCAAACTCATTTCATAGCAAAATGGAGGTCAAGGACACTTGATAAAGGAATAGTGTATTGTTAGGATTATTGCATTTCTTGGTGGATGTTTTTCCTTGTTGTGCATGGTGAATGCGGTTGTCTTTTTGTTTTGGTATTCCTTCCAATGGTGGCTTATCCTTTTGTTGTCTAAATGTGGTGATACAAAAATATAGTGGAAAGTGGTATATAGTAAACAAATTGGGTCTATGTTGGGGCACCAAGGCCTACGTATTTTGCCTCAACCCCAAATTGTTTAATTTTTTCTACTACTTTGATTTTCTGGGTGTGGTGGGTTGTATAGCTTATGGCTTCAGCTATTTTGCCAGTATGTTTGTTTGGGTAGAATTGTATAGTTTGTTGTTGACACATTGTCAACAGCTTTTGCTTCTTGGATTCAGTTTGAACTCTAGGTTAAGTGCAATGTCCCCATTGTGAAATAGGATTTAATAATGGTATTAAAATATAAATAAATAAATAGATAGATAAATAATAATAAATATAATATAATTACAAGTTAATTAAGTTAATTAGAGATCAAGAGATACATAATGAAGAGTTGTGACTCCCTCAACATAAGATATAAAGTGAGGAGAGTTCATTTGGAAGAGGATATGGAGGAAGGAAGAAAGAGGAGAGCATAGGAATTAAAGAAGAAAGGAATGTGAAGAAAATAAAGAAGTGACTCTTTCAAAGGGCAGCAATGATGAAGGGTTGTAACTCTTCAAAGCGTTATAATTATGAAGGGTTGTGACTCTTCGAAAGGGTTGTAATTATGAAAGGTTGTGACTCTTTCAAAAAGGGTTATAATTATGAAAGGTTGTGACTCTTTCAAAGAAGGACAATTATGAAAAGTTGTTACTCTTTCAAAGGGTAGAAATGTTGAAGGGTTGTGACTCTTTCAAAGGGTGGTAATTGTGAAAGGTTGTGACCATTGCAAAAGGGCAGACATGATGAAGAGGTGTGACTCTCCCCCACATTGGAAGATATAAAGGGGAAAGGTTTCGTTCGAGGAGAACATCCAAGAGAGATCAATTTGGGGAATAATATATTATTCCAAAGACAACAATGAAAAGTGATGACTCAATCCTTATGGAAGGTGGTGATGCTTCCACCAATAAAGTATAAAGGAGGATTCATTCCAAGCCTTGAAAGGGATACATTGTGCTGTGAATCAAAGGGTAAATAATCAGGACTCGATCAGCAATTGGTCCTCCTTAAGGGCAGATCAGAGAATAACAATAAGCAGATCTGAGTCTAGGGTGTTATATTATTCTATTATCGGTAATGCAGAAAAAATGATTAGCTTACTTATATAAATTTATAATGCTTATCTGTCTGATATTAATAAACACTAAAACATGAATGTAATCTTGAAATAGTCTGTCACAAGGGAGTGGGAAAACAGTCTGCAATTAAGGGAGAAAAAACCCTGTTGCAGTGTCACTTAAGGGAGAACAGCTATGAGAGCACCCTACTACATTGTGAGAGAGAGAACCACTGAGGGCACCCTACTCTAAGTCCCTTTCCAACTCCTACGTCAGTGGACAATTGGTGAATGATAGACAACTCCAACCATAGAAGAATGGAGGACTGTATGGAAGGAGAACCACTATCTTAGGGCAGCCTACCATGCCTCCTTACTCCAGATCTTCTATAATTAAAATTCACATACAAGTTAAGTGCTGCTTAATGGTGAAGATATATTCTCTTTAGTCTAACCCTTGATTTATTTATGAACAATGTTTACATTGTGATCTAATCCTAATATTAAATGTGTGTGTCTCATATATATACATGCATACATACCTGCATCTATGTTACCCCGAGTTTCTGGGATGGGGGGACGAGGAAATGGGTTTCTAGGATGTTCTTTTTTCCTGGAGCAGGGGACGACAGGTGATGGATATATATATATATATATATTTATTTATTTATTTATTTATTTATGGAAATCTGAAATTTCAAATATATTCATGAATTATATAACATTGTGACATTCATCATAGCAACATAATAACATTTATTAATCTAAAATCATTGAATCAATGATCAATGTCATTCATTGAATCTAAAATCATCATAGAACATAGCATCAAATGAATCAAATGAGAGTTCAAATTTCAATTTCATACATTCATAGATATTCATATAATTCATTCAAACAATAAAAAGTATCATATCATATATCAAAATGCACAAAGGCTGCAATTTTTAACAAAATGAAAAGTTAAAGACTTAAAGTATCAAATCATGACTCATAAATCAAGATTTAATTATCAATGTACATGCATACATACATATATCATTTTGGCATTTGTGTTCACGTGGTGAATTCGGGATTCTAGTTATGGATCACATGATTAAAGAAACCATTTAATCGGTAAACCCTAACCCTAATCTATTGCAATTGTCATTTAGGGCAACTTCTAGGACAAATTAGGAAAGTGACATCACATTAAGTCCTATTCTTTATTTTTGGTTCTTGGACCTCAACCAAGTAATATTAGCATATCTATGTGTGTATTTATTTATGTGTATGTATGTATCAATATGGATATATACATATACATAGATTTATACACATAAAAGATATATATGTGCGTGTATATATATGTATATGCATACACACATATACACATATATACACATGTACATGTACACATACATACATACATGGAGAGTTTATGAAAAAAAGGTCACAGCCAAAATTCTCCAATTATGAGTACATAGACAAGTGATATGTGACAAGTGGGGTTTTTGCCCTTGTATCCGAATTAGTATTTTATTACACTTCTGTTCAAACAAATTAAATAATTTCTTCTCTTTCTTTTTTATGTTATTTAGATCAATTTCATATCAGCCATATTTGACATGTCTCCAAAAGATACTAGGGCTATATCCCAAGATGGGTATGATTTTGGACGCGTGTCAAACAGATACAGTATATGCATATGTATTGGAGACAAGATTGGTGAAACTAGATGAGGAGGGTGTAGCTGTACAGGAAAAAAAAGGCAGCCCACAGAGAGACTGCATGTCCTGATCTATAATATTTCACTAATCCATAAATATGCAACTTGTGTACCTCCAGTTGGGTCACAAGCAAGAAACGCCTGTTCAAACAAACTGTCACGTCTGGAATCAAGATTTATCATGCAATGCATGGACAACATAAACATTTTAAAGCATTGAATTTACCAATCCATTCAGCATCAAGTCAATATAGTGTATTTAGTCTTCCTGAGTAAGTTCATTATTTAGCTCTTTGTCAACTATATTTAGTCTCAAAGGAATCATTTATGCATCTATTTAAAACGTGAATAAAAAAGAAAAAGAAAAACATCTTTCGCAATTGTCATTTTAAGTTAACTAGGCGAACTTTCATGGCTGTTCATTGAAAAACCAAATACGTGTTTTTGGCACTCGTGCTTGTATTGACGACTACCTAGACCTAATCCCATCTTTCTTCCTACCAATGCATTGCAATAAATAATAAAGACTGTTACTTGAGTGAAGTTGAAGAACCCCGCGAAGCACATAATGTCGATGTCGATTCAATAAGCATGAAAATGCCATAGATACTATGCTCTTCTCTGCCCTCAAAATCAAATAACAATTACTATGTTCCTCTGCGTTCCCCGCTTAAACTTCTTTTCCGCTTGCTCTTAGTCTCCAAGGATTTCAGTATCGCCGAATTTCCAAAAAATAAGTTTGACTGCAACTTCGTCGTACTATTTCGAATGTATTTAATTTATAAACTTTCAACCTGATTAGGTTTTTAAAAAATAAACATACTAAGGGAAAAATTATATTAAAGCAACATCAACCTATTTTTAAAAATATAAATAAACTGAAATTAGACAATAGCAATAAAGAAAGAACTTTCCAAATTTTATAGATACGACAGTACTAAATAGCACTTGTTCTCTTGAAGATTGTAAATCATCTAAGTGTGTTTATCTTGATGTTAAATTTTTTATAAAAAATATAAAAAAGTTCACTAGTAAAAATCAATAATTTAAAAATAAAGTCTCTACTCTAGTTTCGAAAGGGACAATTATTGTTATGTTCAGTATCCACCTTGATGTTTTTCCAGTTAGAAGTTGATTTAATCAAGAAAAAATAACAATCTTATTTCTTTCCCTTCTAGTATGAATCAACTTAACAATATTAAAATTATGAACGAGGGAGACTTTATTTGACGTGATCATTTAGAATTAGATTCTAGAATAATGTTAGTAAATACTTTAGTTTTACTTTTAGAAGAGCTTGGGAAATGGTCAAAGCCTCAGGAAAATTATCAAAACTAACATCAAAAGTACCAGCAAACTATATCTTGATTTTATTGTCATGGTTGCAGCAAACACCTCCCATCCCATATTTTTAGGTCTCGCTTTTGAAGTTCTCTCAACATTAAATGTAACCAAGCACAAAGGAAGATGATCTCGTTTAGTAAGTTGATAATCTGAAGATTGTCATTGGAAGAGGTAGAAAAGGGAGAAACCACAAAAATACCATGTCTCATCAATACTTTGAATTATCATTAATAACTCATTTGATAATCTTGAATCCAAACTTGAGATGTTTATTTCAAATTAGCCATAATTTTACCCAAAACAAAATTGATATGTCTAGTTGTACCTGATGCAGGGGCATTCTAGGGTACTCGGTAAATCTGCATGGAGGTGTGTTGTTTTGGTCCTATGGTACTTGGTTGCAGCCTTAACCGACGGTCTCAGTTATTGAAGGAACTCGGTGGAACCTTTGGTGCTTGGTGATACTAGTGCTCGGTAATGCCTGTGTTGCTCGGTGTTGCTTAGCTTGGTTGGTTGTTTCACTGTTGCTCAGTTATTTCTCTAGCGCTCGGTAGTTGGTCTTACCGACTGGAGTTTTGTGTGATTTTCTTGACCAACTTGGTGCATTTATTGTTGGTAGCTGTTGTTACAGGCCGACATGTTGAATTTAATGATTGTAAGGCTATTTGAGAGCCGACTTGTATTGCATTTAATATTTGTTTGTAGTAGAAGCCGACTTGGCTTAGGAATTAATTATTTCTTCTAGCCGACTTGTGGCTGAAGATTTGTATTTAAGGGGTGTTTGAGTAGATGTTTGAGGAGGACATCGCTGGGAGAACTAGAGTGGTGGAGTTGTGGAAAAGATCTTGGATCTTGCGAGATCTAGTAGATCAGATTATTTTCTGCTAGTCTGTAATAGCAGAGCTAGTGGTTGCTTACTTGGAGACAAGGAGATTGCTTGGAGGCTTGCGAGCTCAAGTTCAGATCTACCTTAGGGTTTCCACCAGTTGTTGATCTATTTTCAAAGCTGGACTAGCTAGAGTTGTATTGGATCCTTGTTGATCTTCCAGAATTGTAATCTCTGATTGTAATTGGCCCTAACTCGGAAGGCCTTACAACTAGGCATGTTAATGAAAATATGAATTCAAGCATATAGTGTTGTGTTATTCCATTGTGTTGTTAATTTGCTACAAGGTTGGTCTATCCTTAATTGGATCCACCTACCTTGACTGCGTCAAGTGGTATTAGAGCTGAGTTGATCTTGTTTGGAGTGAAGGTTGACCTAGCAAGGCTGATCTTGCGAAGTTGATCTGGTTGGTGAAGAGATCGTGTAATTGAGTTGCAGATTTGTGACACTGAACTTGTGAGATCTTGGCCTAGTTGTTCATGCAAGGTGGCGGGCTGATCTAACTTGCATACAACTTGGAGATTGTCACAAGGTGGTCGGTGTAGGGTTTTGTTGCAGAGGGTTTTCTTGTCTTTAAGGATGCCTCTGAGAATATTAGACCCTAGGGTGATTGCGGATCTTTGTGATACTGTTGAATCTAGGATTATAGAGAAGGTGAAATCAAATTTCAGATCTGAGATGGAGTTGATGAAGAATGACCTGGTCGTTGAGATCATGAGAGTTGTTACTGGTGTACCTCAAAATGTTGGTACTGAAGATGGTTATGAGGAAGTTGTTGAAGACTTTGAAGCTACTGGATCTAGTGGTGATGACTGGAGGGACAGATCTGGTGAAGATAAAACTGCTCGATTGCATAGATCTGGAGCTTGATTAAGTAATAGTTACCGAATGGAAGTTTCTACTTTCTCTGGTACCTTGAAACTTGAGAACTTGATTGATTGGATTGGTGAACTTGAAGATTTCTTTGAGCTTGAAGAAATTAAAGATCCTCTTTGGGTAAGATTACCACAGACTAAGTTGAAAGGACATGTTGCTATTTGGTGGAAAGAATTACAAAGAGATAGAGAAGATGAAGGTGAAATGAAGATCAATCAGTGGAGGTTGATGGTGGCTAAGTTGAAAGCTAAGTTCATACCTGCCGACTATGAGCTTGACTTGTTTAAGAAGTTGTAGAATCTGAAATAGAAGGATTTGTCTATTGAAGATTATACCGAGGAGTTCTACAAACTTACTATTCGGTCTGGACACCGAGAGCTTGGTAAGGAAAAGGTAGCTCGGTATGTGAATGGTTTGAGATTTAATATTCAGGATGAGCTTGGTATGTTGAAGATTGATTCTGTTGAAGATGCTTATCAGTATACTCTAAAGGCAAAAGATAAGTTAAAAAGGAGACAACATAGTAACTCTTGACAGAAGGAAAAGATTGATCACTCGGTGAAGGATAAACTGACTGATGCAGAAGATGAACAGAAACTTGTAGAGCCGAAGAAGAAGACAAGTAGAGTTATCTTTAAAGGTACTTGTTATAACTGTGGAGAGGAAGGACACCATTTTTTTGAGTGTACACAAAAAAAGCTTGGTGACCAACGAGCTACTGTGGTGAATGAGAATATTGAGAATGAACTTGAATCTAAGAGCTTGCTGCTTCGGCAAACATTGCTCAGTACAAAGGAGGAACCTTGTTACAGGAGTAACTTGTTCAGGACTTGGTGCAAGTCTGGAGGTAAACTTTGTGATGTTATTGTTGATAGTGGTAGTACTGATAACCTTGTTGCTGAGGACATGGTTTAGAAACTTGGTTTGAAGAGAATGAAGCATCCTTGTCCTTATAGGATTGTCTGGTTGCGAGATGTTCATGCCCTGGAAGTGAGGGAACAATGTTTTGTTGATGTTCAAATTGGCCACTATAAGGATATTGTGTTATGTGACATTGTGGAGATGAATAGTTGTCATATATTGCTCGATAGACCTTGGCAATATGATTGCAAAGCTATGTATGATTGTGTAAGGAATGTTTTTACTATTGAGAAGGATGACAGGAAGTTTTCCTTGATGCCTTTGTTGGATACAACGCTCAGTAGGAGAAGTCTAAGTATTGGTAGCCGAGTTGAGTTGGTAGATCCTAAAGGTATGGTTGATCAGTGTGAAGAACAAGCCTGTGTGTTATCAAGGAAAGAATTGAAAAGGCAGAGGAAGCTGAAGTGGAAGAGTATGCAAGCTGAAAAGGTGGAGAACTTGTATGTGAAGAATCAGTTCAGGGTTTATGTATTGAATCCCGAAATATGTTCTTCTCACATATGAACATCTTTTCAAACCTGGGGTGTCTGATGCAGGGGCATTCTAGGGTACTCGGTAAATCTGCATGGAGGTGTGTTGTTTTGGTCATGTGGTACTCGGTTGCATCCTTAACCAACGGTCTTGGTTATTGAAGGAACTCAGTCGATTGAAGGAACTCGGTGGAACCTCTGGTGCTCAGTGAAACTAGTGCTCGGTAATGCTTGTGTTGCTCGGTGTTTCTTAGCTTGGTCGATTGTTTCACTGTTGCTCAGTTGTTTCTCTGGTGCTCGGTAGTTGGTCTTACCGACTGGAGTTTTGTGTGATTTTCTTGGCCGACTTGGTGCATTTATTATTGGTAGCTGTTGTTACAGGCTTACATGTTGAATTTAATGATTATAAGGCTATTTGAGAGCCAACTTGTATTGCATTTAATATTTGTTTGTAGTAGAAGCTGACTTGGCTTAGGAGTTAATTGTTTCTTCTAGCCGACTTGTGGTTGAAGATTTATATTTAAGGAGTGTTTGGGTAGATGTTTGAGGAGGAAATCACTGGGAGAACTAGAGTGGTCGAGTTATGGAAAAGATCTTGGATCTTGCGAGATCTAGCATATCAGATTATTTTCTGATAGTCTGTAATAGCAGAGCTAGTGGTTGCTTACTTGGAAACAAGGAGATTGCTTGGAGGCTTGTGAGCTCAAGTTCAGATCTTCCTTAGGGTTTCCACCAGTTGTTGATCTATTTTTAGAGCTGAACTAGCTAGAGTTGTATTGGATCCTTGTTGATCTTGCAGAATTGTAATCTCTAATTGTAATTGGCCCTAACCCAAAAGGCCTTACAGTCAGGCATGTTAATGAAAATCTAAATTCAAGTATATAGTGTTGTGTTATTCCATTGTGTTATTAATTCTCTGCAAGGTTGGTCTATCCTTAATTGGATCCACCTACCTTGATTGCATCAGTACCACTAAAAATCATTTGATCAATGTCCCCACCAAATATTCCAACAAAACATACTAGGACCAATATCACACATCAAATTAAAGGTTTTTAGCTTTAAAGAGGGTCATGGAAAATTCACATGAGATTTTCTAGATAGAATGGTAACTATTTCATGAAACTCCCAACAAATCATACCATAGACAACAGAGAAAATGGAAGAGGGATGGGCTATAGTAAGATTTCTTGCAATCTCTTTGTCTTTGAGGCAAAGGAACCATCTATTTAGACCAAGAATTCTATAATTATATAGGTTATTGTGATGAATAAATTTATCATCTTTAATCTATAACACAAAAAAAACATTAAGCTTTTACTGACATTTGGGATTTCAAACTCTTTCTCAAAGCTCAAAGGTCTTAACTTGCAAGGTTTCTACAAAAAGAGATGTATAACCAATTTGTAACATATAGATCCTAACACTAAGGTGGGTAGGAGTTTGTGCTCATTAGAACTATCTTTGAATGGCTTGTCAGTAACATTTATGCTCCTAACACTAAGACAAGTAGGAATAAGTTCTAGAAGACTATTGAGAATCATAGATTCTCATTTCCTGATTCTCCCTGACTTTTGATGGGTGATTTCAACTCCCTTGTGAAGGTCAATGAGAAAGTTGGAGGTGTGGAGTCTCAGAGCCAGATGGAAGGGTGAATTGATCTTATGGACTTGGTTAATAGACAAGGGTTATTTGATGTTGATCTTCAAGGATTGAACTATACCTGGTCAAATAGGAGGATTGGTAGGGATCTTATTTAAGTCGGGTTGGATAGATCCCTCATTTTTGGTAACTGGTTTGATAGTTTTCTCTGTTCTTTATCCTCTTTTACTAAAGTTGGTTTAGATCATTTTCCCATCTCTTTTCTGGTGGACCCTTTGATCGTTTCTAGAAATGTAGCCTTTCATTTTGATAAGATTTGGTTGGACCATTCGGATATTGAGATTGGGATTAAAGAGTGGTGGGATGTCAAAATCCAGGGTTATGTTATGTTCAGAGTGACCAAAAAACTCAATCACATTGAAGAGAACATCAAATCTTGGAGTAAACATGTTTTGGGGACATTTTTAAGTCTAAGATCTCGCTTAAGGCTGAGCTAGATTACATTTAGGATACTATTCAACGGGTTGGTCTCTCCCAAGATATTAAGGATAAAGAAGAGATTCTTTTGGCAAAACTTCATAATATCATTTCTAAGGAGGAAGTGTACTGTAGACAAAGATCTAGATCATTATAGTTGAAAGTTGGAGATAAGAATACTCATTTATTCCATCTGTCAGCTTCTAAGCATAGGGCCTCCAGCAGAATCTCCAACATCTGCCTGCATTTTGGTGTTTTGAAGAATGATAAGGATATTTTGAATTCCATGGTGGATTTTTTCTCTTCTCTTCTATCTAAAGATAATTATTTATCTCTTGTTGATCAATATATTCTTCTTGATTCTATTCTTGCCTTGTTGGATGAGAGAGCCAATAAGTTTTTGATTGCCATCCCTTCGTTGGAAGAGATTAAAAGAGCTATTTTTTCTTTTGAAGGTGAGAAATCTCTAGGCCTAGATGGTTTTCCTCTATATTTCTTTTAGAAGTTTTGGGGCATTGTTGGGTTGAAAATTGGTTATGTGGTTAAGGAGTTCTTTGGTTCTAGATCTCTTCTGAAAGGAATTGAATGCAACTTTCATTGTTCTCATCCCTAAAAAACCTAATGCAAACACTGTGGATTCTTTTAGGCCGATTAGTCTTTGCAATTTGATCTATAAGATCTTCTCTAAGGTACTAATGCTAAGATTACTTTCTATTCTTCCTAATATCATCTCTCCTCAACAGAGTGGTTTTGTTCTGGGTCGGCAGATTTTGGATTCTATTATTAAAGTTCTTGAAGTGATTCACTCTTCTCTTGCTTCTTAGAATCCTAGTTTTATTTTGAAACTAGATCTTTCTAAGGCCTATGATAGGGTCGATTGGGCTCTTTTGTTTAAATTTCTTAAGGCTTTTGTGTTTCTGTGATAAATTCATTCAACTAGTCAATCAACTCATTAGTACCACTACTGCAGCTGTGATTGTTAATGGATCCTCTTCCAGATTTTTCAAACCTTCCAGAGGGCTTCACCAAGGGGATCTATTATCTCCTATCATTTTTGTTATTATGGCAGAGTGTCTTGGTCATTTCTTCCAAAGTTTGGTGGTGAAGGGGTTGGTTAGAGGTATAAAGCCTTCTTCAAATGTGAATTCTTGTTCCCACGAGTAGTTTGTTGATGACATGGTGATTATGGGCTCTTCTTCTATCTCCGAAGCCATAAATGTGAACAAAGCCCTCTCTCTTTACTCCATAGCTACGGGTCAATCTATCAATTGGGAGAAGAGTTCTTTATTTTTTATTAACACACCCTTGGATAGACAACATCGAATAGCCAAGATCATTGGTTGCTCCATTGGTGAATTTTGTGCTACTTACCTCGGACTCCCTCTAGGGGTTAAGCCTACCAATTATTTTTGGTCTAATATTATTGAGAGATTCAACTGAAAACTAGCTGGTTGGAAAGGTGTTCTTTTGAGTCAAGATGGAAAACTCCAACTCTTGCATTCCAATTTGCAAAGTCTTCATATCTTGAGTCTTTTCAAAATTCCTTCCAAATTTGTTGATATTATTGAGAAAATCTAGAGGAATTTCCTCTGGTCCAGAGTCAAAGATAGAAAAAGACTAGCTTTGGTTTCCTAGGATAAAGTATGTAAACCCAAAAATTAGAGAGGCTTGGGGATTCGTCTGATTAGGGTGGTTAATAATGCTTTATTAGCCAAACAAATCTAGTGGATCTATGGTGAGCAGAAGGAATGGAATCAAATCATTCATAAGAAGTACATTTTCCCTTTTAGCCACATTTCTAATTTTCTAAAGTCAGAAGTTAGGTTTAATGGTTCAGCTATTTGGAATAGTATCTAGCAAGCTAAAAGTATGGCTCTCCTTCGGGCAAAGTGGATGATGGGTAATGGTTGCAATATTAAGTTTTGGGAAGATTATTGGATTGAGATCTCTCCTCTTACTTATAACCATAATATTCAACCTCTCATTGAGGAGTGTATCCAGAGATTTGGTCCTTGGACTTGTAATTATTGGAGGAATCAGTCATGGGTTGATCTGGCACTCGTGGATGATTGTCTCAAACCTTTTATGTTCGATCTCAATGTGTGGAGACTTGAGATGTTGGTGGAGGATACTTAGATCTGGGCTTTTCATCCCTCTAGGTCCTATATTGTTGCCTCAGCCTCAGCTCTCCTTCAAGACCATTCAAATCCTCCCCCGTTCTGGGCTAAGGTTTGGGATAAGAGGTTGATTCCTAAAATTAACTTGTTTTATTGGTTGGTTTTATAGAATCCAATTTTTACTCTATATAATCTTCAAAATAGAGGGATGATGTTGGTTAATCATTGTTTCCTTTGTATGAAGGATGAGGAAATTGTCTTTCATCTTGTTGTTTCATGTCCTTTCTCGTGGGAAGTTTGGAATATTGTTCTGAGTATTTGGAATCAATACTGGGTTTTCCTTGGCTGCATGCATAATGTTTTTATTCAATGGAGAAATGTGGATGTGGGAATTGATAGAAACCTTTGGAATATTAGTGCTCGTCATGTTATTTGAAAAATTTGGAGAGAGTGTAACGATAGGGTTTTGAGAAATAATTATTTACCTCCTTTCGTAGTTGCAAAGAAAATCAAAAGAAGTATCAAGGATAATTGTGTTGTTATGATGGGTGAGAAGCTGCATTTTTTTGCTGGCAACTATCTTAACAAAGTTACCAAAGCCTATAAGTCTTTTCGGGAGAATGCTATTTGGCTCTCTCCCCCCAAAGGTTGGATTAAAGTCAATTTTGATGAGGCCTCTAAGGGCAACCCGAGTCATGTTGGGTGTGGTGGGATTATTATGGATGATGAGGCTAACTGCCAAGTTGTTGTGGCCTTCCCTATAGGTATTCAATTTAACCACGTGGCAGAAGTGGAGAGCCTCCTTAAGACCTTAAAACTTATTGATTTATCCAAGTGTAATAAAGTGTGGATCGAGGGTGATTCTATGAATATTTTAGATTGCATCAAAGGATAATCTAAACCATCATGCACAATTAGAGCCTTTATTAAAGATGCTCTTGAAATCATTAATACTTTTCATTATGTACTAATCTCACATGTTTATCATGAGGAAAATGGAACAGCTGACGCTATGGCTAACTTGGCTGTCAAATCGAAGGCTATCATGACTTGGCATTGTGGTGGTAAACTTAGTGTTGATTTAAAAGCTAAGGTGGAGTATGATAAGATTCATAGTTGGAGGGTTGATTTGGCGTATCTTCATAGTAATAATGACAAGAAATATTTTCATTAAGGGTCATAATATCATTATGGAAAGCTTTGGATTTCCCAAGACTGAGAGGAGAAGACATGAGTTCATTAGAGTGGTGAGGGGTTTTGCCTTTGTCATTGTTTTTGTTTTATGCATGCATCTTGATGCTAATCCTTTCTAGTTTGAAGGTGTCGCAGCTAGTATGGGTGGGGAGATGAATCATCATGAACCGAAGAGTTGTAAGAGATGGAAGGAAGAGAAGGAGGTTTGGGATAAGCTGCATAAAGGTGGGCTTACTCCTTTTATGGAAAGACTGCATGGTTCTGATGAATAGGTCACCAAAAGATTTGTTGACAATTGGAAGGATGGCACTGTGAATATTGGGGTAATGGAGGTCAAGGTTATTGAGGACCTTATTACTGAAGTCTCAGGCTTAAAAATGAAAGGGGTGTAACTTTACAGGGATAAGAAGATCTCCTAAAATGCCATTCATCACTTTCCCAAGGATGAAGAGGAAGTGAGCAATCTAATTAAGGATATTGGGAGGTGCTTTGATGTTGAAAGTTTTAAGGAAATATGGTTGAAAGTTATGGTGGCCATTATGAAGTATATCACCCTCAATGGGAGGTACAAACAGGCTCATTCTTATCATTTTGTTCTTCTCTGTCACTTTAGGCATAAGGTTAGGGTTTCCTTTCTCTTCTATTTGCTTAGTTCTCTCTGCCATAGCATTGTTAGTCATAAAAGGAAAGAGAGTAAACTTGTTCTTTATGAAGGGCTTATTCTACTTATTGTGGAGCATGTTAAGAAGACTGCTACTCTCAGCCCGATTCCTCCTTAGATTCTGGGTGGTGGATCTTCTAAGAGTTTGGAAAAAAGAGGTAGGGATGATGTTGCAAGGAGGGGTCGACCTCTAAAAAGTTGAAATTTGGGAAGAAAAGTAGCATGGAGAATTCTTTGGAGGGGGAAAGCGTTGAGCAGTTTTTAGATATGAAAGGGCATTCTCAAAAAATATCCAAGGATGACAGTAAGGACACTCTGTCTATTACCAGTAGTGAGACGAAAGTGGAGGGTGATAAAATTATTAAGACTAATTTGGAAATGGATGACTAGAATGACCTTGGGGGTAAGAAAGTTCCTATCCTGGTTGATATGACAGTTCTATGGACCACGACATTCCTATCTCCCCACACAATGAAGCCTCCACAGATGTGTTGTCGGACAAAAAGGGTAAAGAAGTGAGATGTGAACAAGCTATTCTGGATAAGGATATTCCCTCCTCTTCTAGAACTATTCCTTTTCTAAATACTGTTGACATGCAGGAGATAAATGTTCAGCTCCTCAAGGAAGACCTGGAGGATAAAATTAATCCCCCATTTGGTGTCCTACAAATGGCTAAAGCTATGTCTATGTACTCTTTCTGCTTGGTTAAATGGGTTTTTCATGAAATCAAGATTCTGAGTCTTAACTTTAGATCCCTTTCTGCCAAAGTTGATAATATCTAGGAGAGGCTGGATTTTGGGTCCAGAGATGATTGGAAGGACAAAGTCGTGGAGAACAAGGACAACAAAAAGATGAGTCTGTTACAGGACAAAGTGGATAAAATGGAGGCTACCCTCAAGAAGACTCTCTTGGATAATAATTTGTTTATGGGGATTGCAGCTAAGTGTATCAATAACATCAAGTAGGAGCTGAACGCGGGGTCCCCTGTGAAGATTGAAGATACCAAAGATGATGAGGAGGACTAGAATGGGTCGGGAAAGGGTACCAGATCTTCCAAAAAGAGGAAGATTCAAGACAAGATTATGGATTTCTCTGATCTTAATGTTTCCATTATTAAGATGTCTAATGTTAAAAAAGACATGGAGGCAACTCTGTTGGAGTTTTCCTAGTTTCTTGTCATTCTATTTTTGTTTTTGTTTCTGTTGCTTGGTGTCTATTTCTAGTTATTGGTTTTTGGCTGGTTTTGTTGCTGGGTTTTGGGTCTGCTAGAGGGATGTTCAACAACCCTATTTCTTTTTGGTGGACTTAATGTCCAATCTTTTGTTGTAACTTTGTTAGGGGTTTCAGGTCCCCATAAAACCTATTTTTACCAGTAATCAAAAACATATAAATCCCAAAATGTTTTATATCTTATCCAAGGATATTTTAATGTGTATCAAAAGATACCTTCCAAGATGCTTAAATATAATTTAATTAATCAATGAGGATAATTATTGACCTATTAAAAGATCTTTAGGTTTCTAGTTATAAATCCTTATACTATCTTACATGAACTCATATTAAAGAAATAGAAACATAACTCTACTCAATTGTAATACATTTATTTTAATTCAATCAAATTAATGAATTTCATATAAAGATATATATGTTGGTCCATGCATCATCCCAAAAAAGAGTAAGTTCATCCTTCCCCACAATCTAGAAGAGGCCAATTTTGATAAGATTACTACCCAGCCTTATTATTATTTTTATATAGGAACCCTTTCCAAGGATCATCATCCTAAGAATGAAGGAATGATTCTCCACATCTAGGCATGTGTGCTTGATAATCCTCCCCAATCAAGTTTAATCCTCGACATGCTACATCTAATATATTTTGACAAAAAGAGCTATATCGTTAAGGAGAGAATATCTCAAACCTAATTTGCCTCCCTCTTTAACCTAAGAAATTTTATCCCACTACACCAAACACCAATTCTTTTTCTTTGAATTTCTTTCCTAAATAAATTATCTCATCTTATAATCCAAACCATAAGGGTGCCTTTTAGAATTTCAAGAGACGAATCTATAAACTAGAAAAGCTAAAATCATATCTTTAAGAAGGGAAATAAATGTAGCCAAAGAGAGGTATTTGTGTGTTTAATGACTAATATAATGTTGAATATAATCTAACATATTATCTCAATATTTTCCAAGAAAAGTAGGAAAATGATGGATACCCAAATATTTGGAAGGAGGAAAAGCAACCTAAAAATATTTGAAGAGTATTAGAAACATATTCTTGAAGACGAGGCTCCATATGAAAGAAGAAATTTGAGATTTTTTTTTTATTCAAGTATTGACCAAATGCACAACTACAAATATCAAGAGCTCACCTAAGTTTAGTAGCTTCTTCAAAAGAGTGTAATGTCCATCAAACAAGTATCATCCACAAACTAAATATGGGTCCATATCTTGCACCGTGTGAAAACCAAAAAAAAGCCACAAAAATAAAGATTCTTTAAATATGTACCAAGTCCTACCAAAATGAGAAAGAGATATGGAGAGAGAATCTCCCTAGCACAAGCCACATTTTAAACAAAAATAGTAGAAAGAGAGCCATTTATAATCCTAAAAAAATGAGAGTTATAAGAAGCCATGACCCTTTGAATCTATTTTTCATCAAAATCAAAAGAACATAAAATGTCTTTCATAAGTTTCTAAGAGACCATGTTATAAGCCTCAGAAAGTTCTAAGTTATATATATATATATATATATATATATAAAGATATATACATATATATATATATAT